>CM050169.1:135633559-135943198 GCA_027410445.1 Discoglossus pictus
CAAATATACCACCGAACTTCACATTTACACCCACAAGAAGGAGAGCAAAGGAAATTTGCACAGTTATATGTCTTAGATACGATGTAAGCTGTGGAACAAAGAATGACACTTCCAGAAAATAGACAGTGTTTGCGCATAGTCTTTGAACAGCTTGAAAAAATTATGGAAAAAAACCCATATAGTCAAGCAAACAAACAATTAGCACAGCTTGAAAAAGAACAACAGGAACATGCTTAAAGACATCAATTGCCTACACCAAGAGTCAATATGGTGTTAAAAAGAGATCGCAACACTTATCAAAGAAGATATAATTTACCTACTGTAAACGAGGTTGCCATGGTGTTTAAAAATGAAGATGGTGAACCACCTTTTCAGCGGGATATTAGAATATATCCACGCAATGAAGAACAACCATTTATCAACATTAATATATTAAGCTGTAATTTAGATCCAATGACATATCCCATTTTCTTTCCAAATGGGGAACCAGGATGGGAACCAAAATTACAATTGGAAAGTTATCCCAATACTAAACTTCGTATTAGATCTAATATTTCCATGCTGGAATATAAAGTGGCACAAACTGCTATCCGTGATTGTTTTAATCCAATTTTACATGGAGGAAAACTCACTCAACAATGGATTATTGATTCATATTTACAAGTTGAAGCCAATAATCTAAATTTTATTAAATATCAACAAAATAAATTACGAGTAGAACAGTATTGTGGATTAATGGATTATGTGGCAGATTTAGCTTCCAACAGAGACATTCCAGCTGGAAGAGCAATTATTTTGCCATCCTTTTTCCAAGGATCTCCTCGCAATATGCAAGAAAGGTATAATGATGCCATGGCTATTGTTACAAAATTTGGAAAACCAGATTTATTTATTACATTCATGTGTAATCCACAATGGCCAGAGATCAAGGAAAATTTGAATCTGGGACAAAGTACTTCTGACCGACCAGATTTAGTGGCAAGAGTATTTAAAATCAAACTCAATTCATTAATTCATGATATCACTAAAGCACACTTATTTGGACAATGTGAGGCTTTTGTTTACACCATTGAATTTCAAAAAAGGGGATTGCCACATGCTCACATACTTTTAATACTGCAGGAAAAAGACAAGTTGAACACTGCAGAGAGAGTGGATTCAGTAATTTGTGCACAATTGCCAGACCAAGAAAAATATAAAAAACTTTGGGAGATTGTTACACATAGAATGATTCATGGCTCATGTGGAGAAATGAATCCGAATTCACCATGTATGGAAAATAAAAAATGTACTAAAGGATTTCCAAAACAATTTCAACTGGAAACTTATGCAAATTGTGATGGATATCCTTTGTATAAAAGAACACAAGGACAAACAGCTATTATCCGTGGCCAAAAGGTTGATAATAGATTTGTCGTTCCATACAATCCACATTTGCTCATTAAGTACAATGCACACATCAATGTGGAAGCTTGCACTTCAATTAAATCAATTAAGTATGTGTATAAATATATATACAAAGGATATGATGCAGCTACTGTTGTTGTACAAGGTGTTGGAAATGAAAACGAAAATCCAATTTTACATGATGAACTATCAAATTATTTAGATGCTCGGTATGTGAGTGCTCCTGAAGCAATGTGGCGCCTTTTGAAATTTGAGATGCATGATCGGTCACATGCTATCTATCGTTTAGCTGTACATTTGCCTCAAAGTCAGTTGGTTTGCTTTACTCAAGGAAATGAAAGATCTGCATTATATCAAAGTGAAGACAGAGATACTACGCTTACTGCGTGGTTTAAATTAAACTGTCAGGATACGGAGGCCAGACAATTTTTTAACATAGAGATACCATATCACTATGTATTTGTAAATGGTCTATGGCGACAACTAAGAAGAGATACTCATAAAATCATACCACGCATTTATACCGTCAGTCCAAGGGATATTGAACGTTTCAGCTTAAGATTACTTCTGCTACATGTTCCCGGTGCACAGAGTTTTGAGCATTTACGTACAGTGAATGACATAGTTTATGATACATTCCTATTAGCTGCAATACATCAACATTTCATAGCTGATGATACAGAATGGGAGAGGTGTCTGGAAGAAGCAGCACTATGTCAAATGCCTAAGCAAATGAGACAACAATTTGCATTCATTTGTATATTTTGCAATGTACCTGATGCTTTCACTTTGTGGGAAACATTTAAATTAAACATGTCAGAAGATTTCTTGAAACGTTACAGAGAACCAATAGCTCTGTTAAAAACATTGATGGAAATCCAAGAAATATTTTTGGCTCATGGATTAAATTGTGCAAGTTTTAATTTACCTGATCCAGGACTTATAGATGACATCAATTTTGATGATTATGACACTGAGCTTCAAAAACAAAAAACCCAACTTTAACTGGCAACTTTAAATACTTTACAGTTAGAAGCATTTCATGCCATCACAAATGCTACAGATGATGAAATGATCAAAGACCGGTATTTCTATCTAGACGGACCAGGTGGATCAGGAAAAACTTATCTGTACAATTGTTTGATGAGTTATATTCGATCACAGGGTCAGATAGCTATGCCATTTGCAACAACTGGAATTGCTGCACTTTTGTTAGATGGTGGGAGAACTGTGCATAGTGGATTTAAGCAGACAATTACAATTCCCATTTTGGAAACATCAGTGTCAGAAATTCGACTCAATTCCATACAAGCAAAAAAATTCAAACTAACTAAACTAATTATCATAGATGAGGCAACAATGATGTCATGTCATGCACTGCAATGTATTGACAGATTCTTAAAAGAAGTAATGGATAATAAGTTGCCTTTTGGTGGAAAGGTGATGCTGTTAGGAGGCGATTTTAGGCAAACATTGCCTGTTGTGCCACACGGATATAGAACAGAGATCATTGAAACATGTATCAAGACCAGTAAACTGTGGCAAATATTTACACATCTCAAATTAGAATTAAATATGAGATCTGAAGGCCAAAATGAATTCAATGACTGGCTCATCAAAATCGGAGATGGAAAACATCCAGAAATACAGCATTCACCAAATGATACCATTGAAATTCCATCAGAAATGGTTTGCAATGAATCACTCATATCAGCCATATTTCTAAACACTCTTAATAATGAGGATTACACAGACATTGCAAACAAAGTAATATTAACATCAAAAAATATCGATGCCTTGAATGTAAATAACAAAATTTTAAAATACATCAATGCACCACAAAAGAATTATTACAGTGCAGATTCTATTCTGTCAGATGATAAAGACAGTGAATCGAATTTTAGTATCTAATTTATTAATTCGTTAACACCATCTGGAATGCCACCACATATTTTACAATTGAAAAAAGGCGCAATTGTTATGTTATTGCGAAATATGAATCCAAAAAAAGGACTTTGTAATGGGACCCGATTATTTGTGCATGAGTTAAAAGATCATTTTATACATGCAGAAATTATAACTGGTACCCATAAAGGTGAACAAGTTTTTATACCAAGAATTGATTTAGCTCCAAGTGAGAGTGGTTTGCCCTTTGTCCTTCAACGGAGACAATTTCCAGTTATAATGGCATTTGCTATGACCATCAATAAATCCCAAGGACAAACTTTTAAGTCAGTTGGGATTTTTTTAAAGGAACCAGTTTTTGCACATGGACAACTCTATGTGGCTTTTTCAAGGTGCACTAATCCAAAAGAAATTAAAGTGCATGTTGAAGAAAACGAAACTCAGGGACATTTATTGGACAATGGATGTGTTTACACCAAAAACATTGTCTACTATGAGGTGTTGGAAAGATAGAGGACAATGGTTTCATTTTAATGCCAACATGTTATGGTACTCAATATGATTGCACAAAAAAAACATTTCACATAAAACATCCAAAGAATAAACAGTAAAATATCCTTAAACAGATTGGAATGGGTTTAAAGTTTTATAGTTACATGATTGGCCCCACAAAACAATTAACTGACTTTTTCAAGTTTATAACAGTTAAATGTTATTGTTTGATGTTAAAATTTCAGATGTTAAATATGTGTTTTTGGAATTTTGAAAAAAGTTTGGTAAATATATTTGTGGTATAGTCAAATATGTATTGTTAGTATAAAGTTTAACTATTTTAATAATAATTGGAAATGTATTATTTAAAGACAAAGTATTGATTCAGGGAGAAATCAGATCGCCAGTTAATGGAAGGAAGGAATTAATTTTTTCCCCTCTTTGATACAATTGGACAAGTTTCAATAGAGGGTTTTTATTGTTTGCCTTCCTCTGGATTCAATGCTAATTTAGTTTAACAAGAGTTTTACAAATATGTTACAAATGATAAAAAGCATGTTATTGTTAAATCAATTTACTTACTCTAAGTTAATATAGTCCGCAGTTACTCAGTGATAAATATGTATTGAAAAGTGTTAGTATTGTTCACAAAATGTTGAACGAATGTTTCATATACAAGTTTCATGTTACAAAGTTTGTGAAATATAAGTTGAAAGTTAAAAAAATAAAAAGTTAAAATAAATAATGTGTTTTTATTTTTAGAAAAAAAAAAGGGAACAAATGTAGGTGACTCATTTTGTGTTGCAAACAAATTTCACAACATTTAATTTTTATTGACCGTCATTTTTTGACGGGCAAGTCGCTAGTTAATAGTATAGTATTGGAGGATGAATAAAGAGTTAGTCCATCAAGTTCAACCTTTTTAGATCTCTATTGATCTTTTTAATGTGGACTATTTATTATTATTTGTTAATTGTTATTTGATCCAGAGGAAGGCAAACAGAAAAAAAAAACCATTGAAACTTTGCCAATTGTCTCATAAAGGGAAAAAAAAGCAAAATTCCTTCCTGACCCCAGAAACCGGCGATCAAATTTCTCCCTGGATCAATACTCCCTCGCTAGTTATGTAGGATAGCCTTGAATGCCCTCTTTATTCAAAAATATATCTAACCCCTTTTTGAAGTTGTCTATTGAATTCGCTGTCACCACCTCTTTTGATAGAGAATTCCACAGTTTAACCACCCTAACTGTGAAGAACCCTTTTCTTTGTTTAAGGTGAAATCTTTTTTCCTCTAACCTCAAAGGATGTCCTCTTGTCAGTTGATAATCTCTTGCTACAAAAAGTTCACTTGACAAAGCCTTATATTGACCCTGGATGTATTTATATAACGTACTCATATCTCCTCTTAGACGCCTTTTTTCTAGCGAAAATAAGTTTAATTTTGTTAGTCTTTCTTCATAACTTAGCCCCTCCATTCCCCTTATTAGTTTTGTAGCCCTTCTCTGTACTTTTTCCAGCTCTAAAATGTCTCTTTTATGAGGTGGTGCCCAAAATTGTACTCCATATTCCAAATGAGGACGTACTAGAGATTTGTATAGTGGCAGAATTATATCTTCTTCCCTGGCTTCTATACCCTTCCTAATACATGCTAATATTTTATTTGCCTTTGCAGCCGCTGCTTGGCTTTGAGCGCTGTTACCTAGGTGGTTGTCCACTAGTACTCCCAAATCCCTTTCAATATCTGATACCCCTAGATTTGCTCCATTAAGATTATAGATTGCTTGGCTATTGTTCCTTCCCAAATGCATAACCTTACATTTATTTGTATTAAATCTCATCTGCCATTTAGCCGCCCATTTCTCTAATTTATGCAAATCCTTTTGTAGGGAAAGTACATCATTATCTGATTTTATTACCTTGCACAACTTCAATGTCATTAATAAATATGTTAAAAAGGAGAGGACCTAATACTGAACCTTGAGGAACCCCACTTATCACATTAGACCAATCGGAGTATGTTCCATTCACAACAACCCTTTGCTTCCTGTCTTTTAGCCAGCTCTCGATCCATGAGCAGATATTTACTGAAATTCCAGTATCCCTTAGTTTGCTCACTAGTCTTCCATGTGGCACTGTATCAAATGCCTTTGGAAAATCTAAAAAGACTACATCCACTGAGTTGCCCTGATCCAAGTTCCTACTAACCTCCTCATAAAAACTAATTAGATTGGTCTGACACGACCTATCCTTCATAAATCCATGTTGACTGCTACCTATGATCCTGTTCAAATAGACATATTCTTGTGTTCTGTCCCTTATTAACCCTTCTAAAAGCTTCCCAACTACAGAAGTGAGGCTCACTGGTCTATAATTCCCCGGATTCGCTCTAGATCCCTTCTCAAATATAGGTATCACCTCTGCTTTTCTCCAGTCATCTGGTAGAGACCCTGTAGTGAGTGAGTCTTAAAAGATTAGATATAATGGTTTGGCTATTACAGAACCCAGCTCCCTCAGTACCCTTGGATGTATTCCATCAGGACCTGGGGCTTTATTAACATTTATTTTCTCCAACCTCTTTTGTATTACTTCCTGCGTTAACCAATTATTTAGTGATGGTAGTGTAGCCCCATTATGTTGCGGTGTCCTAACCACTGGTACCTCCCTTGTGTATACAGAAGAAAATAACCTATTTAGCTCATCTGCCTTTTCCTGGTCACTAATTATCAGATGGCCTGTGTCACATTGTAATGGTCCTATCGATTCCTTCCTGGCCTTCTTCCCATTAATATATTTAAAAAATATTTTAGGGTTAGTCTTACTTTTTATTGCAACTGACTTCTCATTTTCCATTATAGCCCTTTTGCAAGACTTGTTGATTTCCTTATAGTCACGTAAAGCTGCCTCTGTTCCTTCCTTCTTGTATAATTTAAATGCATGTTTCTTTTTCCTCATCATGATCTTTAAGTCATTGTTAAGCCACATGGGATGTGATTTACTCCTATTCATTTTGTTTCCACATGGTACATGCTGATGAGTATGTTTATTTAGTAAGGATTTGAATGTTGTCCATTTATTTTCAGTATTATTCCCTGTAAGTTCTTTGTCCCAGTCTATATGTTGTATTGCTGCCCGTAGCCCATTAAAGTTAGCCCTTTTAAAATTTAGAGTTTTTGTTGGCCCCTTACAACGCTGTTTTTTGTATTCAATCTCAAATGAGACTGTGTTGTGATCACTGTTCCCCAAGGGTTCCCCTATTTTTACATTTGATATTATATCAATATTACTTGTGATGACTAAATCCAAGATGGCCCCATTTCTAGTAGGTTCTTGTATTACCTGGGCCAGATAATGATCCCTGAGTGTATTCAAGAACCTGCTCCCCTTAGCTGAGCTGCTGGTCTCATTTATCCAGTTTATTTCAGGGTAATTAAAGTCTCCCATTATTAGAACTTGCCCATGCTTAGCTGCATTTCCAATCTGTAACAATAATTGTATTTCCTCACTTTCAGCTATATTTGGGGGTTTATAGCATACTCCCACCAATATGCGTTTAGAATAAGCTCCTCCACTATTTAGCTCAACCCACAAAGATTCAATGTCGCCGTTAGTGCCAGCATAAATATCTTCTCTGACTATAGGCTTAAATTCAGGCTTAACATAAAGACAGATCCCTCCTCCTCTTTTACCATTTCCCCTATCTTTCCTAAATAGGTTATGACCATCCAGATTAACAGTCCAGTCATGAGATTCATCCCACCATGTTTCCGTAATACCTATTAAGCCCCATTTTTCTTGTACTGCTAATATTTCTAGCTCATCCATTTTCCCAGGCAAACTTCTTGCGTTAGCAAGCATACACTTTATGTTGCTATGGCTCTGCTGTTGTGAAGTGCCTGCCACTGTATTTGGGGCCCCTATTAATACCTCCCTACTTTCTATTGTAACCCTCCCCCCTTCTCCTCCCCCATGGGTAACTAATTCATCCCTTTCCCTCTCTACCCTCTTATCCCCAATACTTCTATATAGTCCCTCCCCCCCCACCTACAAGTTTAAAAACTCCCCCAGCCGTTCTACCATCCTATCCCCTAGCACAAAAGCGCCCTCATCATTAAGGTGCAATCCATCCCTGCTATAGAGATTGTACCCAAGTGAGAAGTCAGCCCAGTGCTCTAAAAACCCCAAACCCTCTGCACTGCACCACTTTTTTAGCCATGCATTAACCTCCCTAAGCTCCTTCTGCATCCCTGGGCTAGCACGTGGCACTGGTAGTATCTCAGAAAATACTACCTTGGAGGTCCTTGCCTTAAGCTTATTCCCTAATTCTCTAAAATCATTCTTTAGAACACTCCATCTTCCACTAACTTTGTCATTGGTACCAATATGTACCAAGACCGCCGGTTCATTACCAGCCCCTCCCAATAATTTATCCACCCGATCCACAACATGCCGAACCCGAGCACCCGGGAGACAGCAAACTGTTCGATTGCTGGGTTCTGGGTGACAAATTACCTTGTCTACCTTCCTAATAATAGAGTCCCCTACTACCAAAACATGTCTGTTGCTCTGCCTATTCTGCCCTCCCTCTCCTCCAGTAGAACTGTTCTCCCGGCTGTTAGAGGGAACAGCTCTATCTGGCATTGCCATTCCTGAATGGACATCCCCAACAGTTTCACTCAATCTGGCAAATATGTTGGTGTTTGTCAGCTCAGAACTGGCCTGCCTCCTCCTGTTCCCCCTGATTCCCCTTCTAACTGTAACCCAGCTACCTCCCTGGCCATCCTCACTAGCCCCAGCTCCTCCCTCCATACTAGGCCCAGCTAAACTGTGCTCCGTGAGCACCACCTCCCTTTCCAGTGGAGCAGTATCACTAAGTGCTGCAATTCTCCTCTCCAGATCTTCAATTTGAGCTTCCAGAGAGGCAACATGCTCACACCTGTCACAGAGGTATGGACCCTGGATCATCTGTTCCAGTAGTGCATACATTTGGCAGGATGGACACTGAATGAGGTTTCCACTGGACTGACTCATGATTATCAGTTACAAAAATACAGTGAGAAAACAAATCAATGTATTTGTATAAAGATTTCCTTTCCACACCTTAAACCAAACAAAACAGAAACAATATATTAGTTTGTTTTCTGTTTTTTCTTATAATACCCCTTTTCTTTGGATTTCCTCCTTTTATTTAATCTCCTACACACTAACTACACTTACATTAGAAATGATTGCAAGCTCGCTCTTCCCTTGTTAAAATAGACCCCGCCTACTCGCCTGTACAATGATAAATGAGCACAGGATAGAAAACACTGTCCTGCCCCACAAAACTGATTCAAACAGAACACAACATAATGCACACCGATAAACCTTTACACAGGCCAAACCACACTCACTCTCACCTGGACACTGATTACAGAGCACAGGCCAAGCCACACCCACGCTCACCTGGACACTGATTACTGCAACAGTGCAGTGACTTACAGAGCGGATTCAAACCAGACCTCACACAAATGCACCCAGATATAACTTACACAGGCCAAGCCACACCCACTCTCACCTGTACACTGATTACTGCAACAGACAGAAAACTCTGCACTGACTTACAGAGCAGATTCAAAACCAGACCTCACACAAATGCACCCAGATATAACTTACACAGGCCAAACCACACCCACTCTCACCTGTATCACTGATTACTACAACAGGACAGAAAACTGTGCAGTGACTTAGAGCGGATTCAAACCAGACCTCACACAAATGCACACAGATATAACTTACACAGGCCAAGCCACACCCACTCTCACCTGTATCACTGATTACTGCAACAGGACAGCAAACTGTGCAGTGACTTACAGAGCGGATTCAAACCAGACCTCACACAAATGCACACAGATATAACTTACACAGGCCAAGCCAAACCCACTCTCACCTGTACACTGATTACTGCAACAGGACAGAAAACTGTGCAGTGACTTACAGAGCGGATTCAAACCAGACCTCACACAAATGCACCCAGATATAACTTACACAGGCCAAGCCACACCCACTCTCACCTGTACACTGATTACTGCAACAGACAGAAAACTGTGCAGTGACTTACAGAGAGGATTCAAAACCAGACCTCATAAAATTGTATTAAATCCATCTCAAATGGCAGTTTGAGCCACTTTAAATTCAAGCATGGAGATATTATTTCTGACACGTAATTTCGAATTTGGGTAACTGTCAAGTGTTAATTTGGGTTGCCATCCGGCTTCCCTATTGGGGAAAAATGGGATAAGTCATTGGATCCAAATTAGTACTTAATATACTTATGTTGATGTAAAGTTTCCCCCTTATTTCTGGGATATATTCTAATATCCCTTTGAAATGGTGGTTCTCCCTCGTCATTTTGAAAACTATTGCTACCTCATTTGATTTTGGTAAGTTGTAACAGCGTTTATCAGTATGGCGATCATTTTTAAGAACCATATTGATTTTTGGGATTGATAATTGATGTAATTCTGCATGAATTACTTGTTCTTGTTCTATTTCTGACAATTTTTTTATAGGCTTGAGTGTATGGGTTTTGGGCCATCATTTTATCAAGCTCTATACACACAATGTGTAAGCATTTTTTATTTTCTGGAAGCTGCACATGTTGTTCAACAGGTTCCATAGGTCCTCATTAAATTCTCCCTCGTAGTTCTCTCGGTCCTCGCAAAAGGCAGTTTTTTTGCTGTTTGCGAGGACCGAATCTCTCGCAGCCTGCTTTGCGAGATGACTACGGAAAATCTCCAAGAATAGGCTCCGAGAGAGCTACAGAGTCACACGCAGCCATAAATCTACTAGTGATTTGCGCATCTCGGAAGAATCCCTACGAGCACAAAAAGTGCTAGCAAGGGATCCTAAAGCCTCTACGTGCTGCCTCGGAGCAGCCCGAGACTGCTGTGTGAGGCTCCCCCCTGCTCTCTATACACATTCCCATGCTGCAGGGGTCGCTATCGACCCCTGTTGCACCCCCACATTAACCCCTTGCAGCGGGGTCCCCGATCGGCATAGATCAGGCCCCCGCTGCATTTAAAAATGTTAATTTCCCCGCCGCGGCTCCTTAAAGGGCCCGCAGCACACTATTAACAATCCCGGCTGCGGCAAAAAAAATTACCCCCCCTCTATGCTGGGGGTCCCCATCGGGACCCCCGAAGTGTCCCCACATTAACCCCTTGCAGCGGGGGTCCCCGATCTGCATAGATCAGGCCCCCGCTGCATTTAAAAAAAAATTAATTCCCTGCTGCGGCACCTAAAAGGGCCCGCGGCACACTATTAATAATCCCAGTTGCGGCACCTAAAATTAACACCACTCTATGCTGGGGGCCCCATCGGGACCCCCGAAGTGTACCCACATTAACCCCTTACTACTCCATAGGGACCCCCGCAGCCCCCCCCCCCACATTAACCCCTTGCAGAGGGGGTCCCCGATCGGCATGGTGACCCCACTGCATTTCAATTTTTACATTTCCCGCCTCGCGGGTCCTTAAAGGACCGTAACATTATTACTCATTGGGTCAATACAGACCCACATAAGCACTTAATTAACCCGCTAACTCATGGGGGGACAATACAGACCCCCATAAGCACTTAATAAAACCCGCTAACTCATGGGGGGACAATACAGACCCCCATAAGCACTTAATTAACCCTTTAACTCATGGGGGTCATCACAGACACCCATAAGCCAATAATTAACCCTTTAACTCATGGGGGTCATCATAGACCCCCATAAGCCAATAATTAACCCTGAAATTCATGGGGGTCAATACAGACCCCCATAAGCATTTAATTAACCACATAACTCATGGGGGTCAATACAGACCCCCATAAGGCCTTAATTAACCCCCTAACTCATGGGGTTCAACACAGACCCCCATAAGCACTTAATTAACCCCATAACTCATGGGGGTCAACACAGACCCCCATAAATACTTAATTAACCCCATAACTCATGGGGGTCAATACAGACCCCCATAAGCACTTAATTAACCCCATAACTCTTGGGGGTCAAAACAGACCCCCATAAGCACTTAATTAACCCCATAACTCATGGGTCTCAATACAAACCCCCATAAGCACTTAATTAACCCCATAACTCATGGGGCTCAATATAGACCCCCATAAGCACTTAATTAACCCCATATCTCATGGGGGTAAACACAGACTGACATAAGCACTTAATTAACCCCATAACTCATGGTGGTCAACACAGACCCCCATAAATACTTAATTAACCCCATAACTCATGGGGGTCAATATAGACCCCCATAAGGCCTTAATTAACCCCATAACTCATGGGGGTCAATACAAACCCCCATAAGCACTTAATTAACCCTGTCACTCATGGGGCTCAATATAGACCTCCATAAGCACTTAATTAACCCTGTCACTCATGGGGGCCAATACAGACCCCCATAAGCACTTAACCCCATATCTCATGGGGGTCAACACAGACTGACATAAGCACATAATTAACCCTATAACTCATGGGGGTCAATACAGACCCCCTTAAGCACTTAATTAACCCCATAACTCATGGGGGTCAACACAGACCCCCATAAGCACTTAATTAACGCCATAACTCATGGGGGTCAATACAGACCCCCATAAGCACTTAATTAACCCCATAACTCATGGGGCTCAATACAAACCCCCATAAGCACTTAATTAACCCCATAACTCATGGGGCTCAATATAGACCCCCATAAGCACTTAATTAACCCTGTCACTCATGGGGGCCAATACAGACCCCCATAAGCACTTAATTAACCCCATATCTCATGGGGGTCAACACAGACTGACATAAGCACTTAATTAACACTATAACTCATGGGGGTCAATACAGACCCCCATAAGCACTTAATTAACCCCATAACTCATTAGGGTCAACACAGACCCCCATAAGCACATAATTAACCCCATAACTCTTGGGGGTCAATACAGACCCCCATAAGCACTTAATTAACCCCATAACTCATGGGGCTCAATACAAACCCCCATAAGCACTTAATTAACCCCATAACTCATGGGGCTCAATATAGACCCCCATAAGCACTTAATTAACCCTGTCACTCATGGGGGCCAATACAGACCCCCATAAGCACTTAATTAACCCCATATCTCATGGGGGTCAACACAGACTGACATAAGCACTTAATTAACCCTATAACTCATGGGGGTCAATACAGACCCCCATAAGCACTTAATTAACCCCATAACTCATTAGGGTCAACACAGACCCCCATAAGCACATAATTAACCCCATAACTCTTGGGGGTCAATACAGACCCCCATAAGCACTTAATTAACCCCATAACTCATGGGGCTCAATACAAACCCCCATAAGCACTTAATTAACCCCATAACTCATGGGGCTCAATATAGACCCCCATAAGCACTTAATTAACCCTGTCACTCATGGGGGCCAATACAGACCCCATAAGCACTTAATTAACCCCATATCTCATGGGGGTCAACACAGACTGACATAAGCACTTAATTAACCCCATAACTCATGGGGGTTAACACAGACCCCCATAAATACTTAATTAACCCCATAACTCATAGGGGTCAATACTGACCCCCATAAGGCCTTAATTAACCCTTTAACTCATGGGGGTCAATACAGACCCCCATAAGCACTTAATTAACCCCATAACTCATGGGGGTCAATACAAACCCCCATAAGAACTTAATTAACCCTGTCACTCGTGGGGGCCAATACAGACCCCATAAGCACTTAATTAACCCCATACCTCATGGGGGTCAACACAGACTGACATAAGCACTTAATTAACCCTATAACTCATGGGGGTCAATACAGACCCCATAAGCACTTAATTAACCCCATAACTCATGGGGGTCAACACAGACCCCCATAAGCACTTAATTAACCCTTTAACTCATGGGGGTCAATACAGACGCCCATAAGGCCTTAATTAACCCCATAACTCTTGGGGGTCAATACAAACCCCCATAAGCACTTAATAAGCCCTGTCACTCATGGGGCTCAATACAGACCCCCATCACCCCTTAATTAACCCTGTCACTCATGGGGGTCAATACAGACCCCCATAAGCACTTAATTAACCCCGTCACTCATGGGGGTCAATACAGACCCCCACAAGCCTCTATTTAACCCTAACAGTCCCATAAGGGTATATTATGACCCTTATGGGGCTGTTAAAGCCCTAACATTAACCACATAAGTGCCATGACGGTCCACAAGGACCATAATGACACTAACTACAAACACTACACTATAACCCCCAATAAACCATTTGATCTAAACTAACCCCCCTCTTCACTAATCTATTAACACTTACACTTAGTGATGTCGCGAACATAAAATGTTTGGTTCGCGAACCGCAGACGCGTACTTCATCAAATGTTCGCGAACGGGCGAACCGGGCGTACCGCCATAGACTTCAATGGGAAGGCAAATTTCAAAACCCTCAGGGACTCTTTCTGGCCACACTAGTGATGGGAAAGTTGTTTCAAGGGGACTAACACCTGGACTGTGGCATGCCGGAGGGGGATCCATGGCAAAACTCCCACAGAAACTTACATAGTTGATGCAGAGTCTGGTTTTAAGCCATAAAGGGCATAAATCACCTAACATTCCTAAATTGTTTGGAATAACATGCTTTAAAACATCAGGTATGATGTTGTATCGATCAGGTAGTGTAAGAGTTACACCCGCTTCACAGTAACAGACCAACCTCCCTGTTTAATGCACCGCAAACAACCGCAAACAGTCCCTTTGCACAACCGCAAACTCCCCATTTGCACAAGGTTGGATACCAAGCTAGCCATGTCCCGTTCCTTGTCCTCACTGATGTCATTGAAGGTCTCTTCCTCCACCCAGCCACCAAGGGTCCCCGAAAGGTGACAACAAGCCCCCTGGGACGCCTGCTGTGTTTGGTCTTCCACCTCCTCAAAGCCACCTTCCTCCTCTTCTTCAGACTCCTCTCTCTGCGTTTCCTCTGTCTGCGTTATTATAAGGTGTGTACTGTTAAGTAGTACTACTCCCATCAGTTTAATCCCTGTTACGTCACCTATCAGGGGACGTGTATATGGCATGGATTTTTGGAAGCAGGAGATGGAAAAAGATGCTTGGTTGGTCCTCCCACTTCAAATTTGGGGCACTGCGTGTGCAATCTAAGGTGCCACCAGATAGGAGTGGTGTGTTCAGTTGTACTATTTATTCCTATCGGATTCAATAAAGCCAATAAACCTGGCCCATTACTAGCCAGGAAACTAAAAACCAAAACAACACAAAATAGGATACTTCAAATTAAGACCTCGAAGGGAGAAAAAACAACAAACCCAAATAAGATCCAGAAGATTTTTACAAAATGTTACAATACCCTTTATACGGCAACAAAACACATAGATCTACACAAAATGAGGGGATTTCTTAATTCCTGTGATCTCCCCTTAATAGAAGAAAATGAATTAGAGACTTTAAATACCAAAGTGACCGTAGAGGAAGTGACAAAAGCAGTTCATAACCTCAAACCTGGTAAGTCACCAGGCCCAGACGGGTACACCAATTTATATTATAAAAAATGTATAGACATATTAGGCCCGCACTTGGTCACTCTAACAGAGTTCTAGAAGGCAAGCAAACACCAGCAGAGCTGAACAGGGCAGATATCGCTCTATTCCCTAAGGAGGGTCGAGATGCCCTAGAAACAAAAAACTACTTGCCAATGTCATTACTAAACTGTGATACAAAGATCCTGTCAAAGATAATAGCGGATAGAATGTCATCCTTCTTGCCTAAGATAATACATAATGACCAAGTAGGCTTTGTCTCCCACAGGCAAGCGGGAGACAACATTAGAAAAGTCATGAACCTACTGTACCACACCAAAGCCTCTAAAATTCAAGCCTGTCTTATGGCCTTTGACATTAAAAAGGTGTTTGATTCCCTGGAGTGGACTTACCTATACGCCACGCTTGAAAAATTTGGTATTAAAGGCCATTTCATAAATCTCATACACTCATTATTCAAATCAACCAGGGAAAGGTTACATATTCCTAGAGATGATAGATCCTTAATTAAAATAGAAAGAGGAACAAGACAGGCGTGCCCCCTTTCTCCCCTTCTATTCGCAATAGCAATAGAACCCCTGGCTCAGACAATTAAGGCCAACGCTGGGATCACAGACATAAAAATATGCCATCACCATTTCAAAACTTGTCTATTTGCAGACGACCTGCTGTGTATGCTCTCAAACCCTACCCAATCGGTCCCAGAGTTGATTCGAACTATGGAGGAGTTTGGTCAGTTTTCTGGTCTTAAACTGAACATAGAGAAGACAGAAGCACTAGCGATTGACTTAACAGCAGTAGAGAAGCAGGGTCTCCAAGAGAAGTTTAATATTAAGTGGGATAAGAACCACATAAACTACCTGGGAATCCGACTAACCCCTAAGCTAGAGGACTTGTACAAAGCCAACCTTTTCAAATTTTATAAAACAATAATTAATGACCTGAGTAAATGGACAAAGTATAGGTTATCATGGCTAGGGAGAATAAATACGATAAAAATGAATGTCTTCCTAGGTTGCTCTACATATTTCGAACACTCCCGATCCCGATTAAATAAAAAGAATTAGAAAATATTCAAAGGAAAATATTTCAGTTTATCTGGAACCACTCTCCCTCATGCATCACAAAGAAAATTATGTACCTTCATAAGTCAGAGGGGCGACTATCGTGTCCAAACTTAAAATATTACCAAAAGGCAGCTCAGTTATCTTTCCTCCCAATAGCACATTCTATAGGGCATCAACCGGCCTGGGTGTATTTAGAGAACCACACTTTAAGGCCCTTAACCTGGGACAAGGTGGCTTGGCTATCAGAATTGCCTTAGAGCCTTAAAAACTTGCCAAACCCCAATATGACACATTCACTATCATCCTAGAAAAGGGCCAAGAAACACACGGGTTTGTTCCCTGGATCCACCCAAATGACCCCAATTCTTGACCACCCTCAGGCCCCGAAACACATGAGCACAACTTGACAACACTGGTGGAGGTCAAGGAAACTAGATAGACTGGGAGACTGGTTAGTAAAGGGCCAGATGCTCACCTATTAGGAACTGAGGGACAATCATGAGCTACCGCTGTCAGAACATTACAATTACTGTAGGCTGAGGCATTTCACACACTCCCTGACCCAGAAACAGGGGACACTGGTCTTAAATTGGTTCTCCAAAATTTGTAAAGATAAACCTCTATCAAGGTGGATCATTGGGTCGCTTTACAAATATAAAACATTTGTTACTGGTTGAAGCGACACTGGGGGAAGGACCAGAGTGGGGGAGCCCTGGAGACCCTTCAGAAGCAACCAGCGGCAAAATCATATCAGTAAAGGAGAGGTCGCTTACTGAAGCCTGCCCTAGGGTAACCCAAGGGTGATTGCCCAGGTTAGATATTGTAAATAATAAGCTAATACTGCTGGAGGGATGATAGCTAATAGGACTTTGGTGTTTCCTGCAGATATACTCTTTACTATTGTCTGTTTTACCATGTTTTAGGATTCTCTTAAATTGCAATCACAATAAAAAATAAGAAAAATTATTAACCTAAAAAGTAAAAATAAGAAGGACTAGCCAGCTAACTTTCACAAAATGTCTTTATTGTAAATATGTATTTTTGCAAAACTGTTATGCAAGACTGTTCAAAAATGCTTTATTTTTCATTACATGCTGTATGCCTTTTGACAATAAAATAATTTAAATGCAAAAATTAGGTATTGTTGCAGCGACCAGAAAAATTGATGTTAGTTTGCCAAAGTGTCCTAAAACATTGCGTCTTGAACCCTAGTTGGTGGCGGATAAGTCACGCAAGTCATCCGGCATTCAGGGATAAAATACAGCAGCGTGTGGACCAATATTAGCTCAAGGCAGCTCATCTATCAGGCCTTTTTTAATCAATGTATCGCCCACTGTCAGTCCCTTCGGGATCCATCCCTCATTCATCTTAATAAAGGTGAGGTAATCTAGACCTTTTTGACCTAGGCGACTTCTCTTCTCTGTGACAAAACCTCCTGCTGCACTGAAGGTCCTTTCTGACAGGACACTTGAAGCGGGGCAGGACAGAAGTTCTATGGCAAATTGGGATAGCTCAGGCCACATGGCAAGCGTGCACACCCAGTAGTCAAGGGGTTCATCGCTCCTCATAGTGTCGATATCTGCAGTTAAGGCGAGGTAGTCTGTTACCTGAAGGTCGAGTAGTTCTCTGAGGGTGGACCACGAAGGGCTGTGGCGATGCATAGGACTTAAAAAGCTCTGCATGTCCTCCATCAACAACACGTCTGTAAAGCGTCCTCTCCTTGCCGGCGTGGTCGTGGGAGGAGGAGGATTATGTTCACCTCTTCCGCTGTTAGATTGCCGTTGTGCTGTGACATCACCCTTAAACACTGTGTAAAGCATACTTTTTAAATTATTTTGGAAGTGCTGCATCCTTTCCGACTTGTGGTAATTCGGTAACATTTCAGGCACTTTCTGCTTATACCGGGGGTCTAGTAGCGTGGACACCCAGTATAGGTCATTCTCCTTCATCCTTTTTATACGAGGGTCCCTCAACAGGCACGACAGCATGAAAGACCCCATTTGCACAAGGTTGGATGCCTAGCTAGTCATGTCCCGTTTCTCGTCCTCAGTGATGTCACTGAAGGTATGTTCTTCCCCCCAGCCACGTCCAACACCACGTGTACCAGATAGGTGACAACGAGCACACTGGGATGCCTGTTGTGGTTGGTCTTCCTCCTCCTCCTCAAAGCCTCTGACTCCTCTTCCTCACAATCCTCTTCCAGCGTTGCCGCAGGTCCAGCAAGCGATGCTGATAAGGCTGTTTCTGGTGGTGATGGTGACCACAACTCTTCCTCTTCACGCTCATCTACGGCCTGATCCAGCACTCTTCGCAGGGCACGCTCCAGGAAGAAAACAAATGGTATGATGTCGTTGATGGTGCCCTGGGTGGCAAAAAAATCCCCAGCTCCGCAGAGGCTGTCCTAGCACCCCGGTCATACAAATACTCGTTAACGGCCTTTTCTTGTTGGAGCAGACGGTCGAACATTAGGAGTGTTGAATTCCAACGTGTCGGCTGTCTAAAATCAAACGCCTCACTGGCATGTTGTTTCTTCGCTGGATATCTGTAAAGTGCGCCATGGCCGTGTAGGAACGCCTGAAATGGCCACACACCTTCCTTGCCTGCTTTAGGACGTCCTGTAAGCCTGGGTGCTTATGCAGAAAGCGTTGTACAATCAGATTACACACATGTGCCATGCACGGCACATGTGTCAACTTGCCCAAATTCAATGCTGCCAACACATTTCTTCCGTTGTCACAAACCACTTTGCCGATCTCCAGTTGGTGCGGAGTCAGCCACTGATCCACCTGTGCATTCAGGGCAGACAGGAGTGCCGGACCGGTGTGACTCTCTGCTTTTAGGGAAGTCAACCCCAAGAGGACTTGACACTGCCGTATCCGGGATGTGGAATAGTACCTGTGGAGCTGGGGGGGGGGGTGCCGTTGATGTGGAGCAAGACATAGCAGCAGCCGAAGAGGACTCAGCCGAGGAGGTTATGGAAGAGGATGGAGTAGGAGTAGAGGAGGTGGCAGCAGGCCTGCCTGCAAGTCATGGCGGTGTCACCAACTCCTCTGCAGAGCCACGTATTCCATGCTTGGCAGCCGTCACCAGGTTTACCCAATGTGCAGTGTAGGTGATATACCTGCCCTGACCATGCTTTGCAGACCAGGTATCCATGGTCAGATGGACCCTTGCCCCAACACTGTGTGCCAGAGATGCCATTACTTCCTTTTGCACAATCGAGTACAGGTTTGGGATTGCCTTTTGTGCAAAGAAATTTCAGCTGAGTACCTTCCACTGCGGTGTCCCAATAGCTACAAGTTTTTTGAGTGCCTCAGACTCCACCAGCTTGTATGGTAAAAGCTGGCGGGCTAAGAGTTCAGACAAGCCAGCTGTCAGTTGCCGGGCAAGGGGGTGACTTTGTCACATTGGCTTCTTACGCTCAAACATGTCCTTGACAGACACCTGACTGTGGTCAGATAAGCAGGGACTTCTCAGGGCGAGATACGGAGTGGCGCATGGTTGAGAGGGGGCAAGCAGGGCAGCAGTGGTTGACGTGGCTGAAGATGCTGGACCAGGAGGAGGATGGCGGCTTTGACTTTGTTTGCTGCTTGTACTCATGTGTTGATCCCATAGGCGTTTGTGATGTGACATCATGTGCCTTCGCAAAGAAGTTGTATCTAGGTGGGTGTTGGACTTCCCACGACTTAGTTTCTTTTTGCACAGGTTGCAAATGGCATCGTTGTTGTCACAAGCAGACACACCAAAAAATTGCCACACTGCTGAGCTCTGCAATGACGGCATTCTGGTGGTGGCAACAGCATGCGTTGACTGGCGTGCTGTCTGGCTGACCTGGGTGCCGATGCATATTGTCTGACTGAGCCACTAGCTACTTGCGATGACCTCCCCCTGCTTCCAACTCGTCTCCTCTCTGTCTCCCCATCTGAACTTTCCTCCTGTTCTTCTTCTCTTATAGCGGGCACCCACGTGACATCCACGGACGCATCGTCATCATCAACCGCTTCACTTGTATCTGACAACTCAACAAAGGAAGCAGCACCGGGTACAACATCATCATCATCAGACCGTACATCCATGTGTGTAATGCTGCCTGACTGGGACATATCCCTGTTATCTACATCCTCTGGCACTAATGTTTGCGCATCACTCATTTCTTCCAACGGATGTGTAAATATCTCTGCTGACAGATCAAGTGAAGCGGCTGTGGTGCTAGTGTTGGTGGTGGCGGCAGGCGGGCGAGTGGTAATTGGAGAGGTGCCCGAAGCTAAGCTGGAGGAGGATGGTGCGTCAGGAAGCTGTAGAAGATTGGGTGTCCTGTGTTAGCCAGTCAACCATGTCCTCAGAACTTTTCAAGATCAGGGTACGTTGCCTCTGAAAACTGGGCATTATTCTAGGGCCAAAGGGAATCACAGCATGGGGTGGCCTGCCTCTGCCTGTAATTTTTTTTCAATTAGTGGTACTATGCGTGCAAGCTACTGTGACACCAGATATGAGTGTCACTGTGCACTGGCAAAAGTTGGCAGAGTAGGCGCTGTAGGCCTCACACACACTCCTGTAGGCAGGCAAATGATATTCAATCGATTACATTCAAAAAAGTGTTGTTTTATGTCACTGTACACTACGGTTGCACCAGATATGACATATCACTGTGCACTGGCAAAAGTTGGCAGAGTAGATGCAATAGGCTTCACACACAAGCATGTAGGCAGGCAATTGCTATTCAATCTATTACAGTCAAAAAAGTGTTTTTTTATTTCACTGAACACAATATAAGCTGTGAGCCTGACACAGGCAGGCAACTGAAATTAGATTACAGGAAAAAAAATGGTTGTTTTCAATGTATGGTACACCACCAGGTATGAGTAGTGAAAATAAGCACAATATAAGCTGTTAGGTGTTAGCCTGTCACACACACACGCTGGCAGGCAGGCATATGCAAATAGATTACACAGAAAAAAATTATAAAATAAAATAAATGATGTTCTAGCCCTAAAAAGGGCTTTTTGGGTTGCTGTCCTTGCAGCAGATATCAGATGAGTCCTTCAGGTCTGCAGTGGAAGCTAAATACACAGCCTGGCTATCTATTTCCCTATTAAATCTCCAGCAGCTACACTATCTGCCAACGAATGCAGCTTCAGAATGATTCTTAAATGTATGCTGTCCTTCAGATGGAAGGCTCTGGAAGAGAGTGTATGCTGCTTATTGGCTGGAATGTGTCTGCTGACTGTGAGGTACAGGGTCAAAGTTTCCTCAATGATAAAGAATAGGGGGCGGACCGAAAAGCGCATGTGTCCGCCGTCCGATGCGAGCGCGAAAGAGACAAAATCGCTGCGAATAGTCCGCGGTCGAACTGTCCGCGACATCTCTACTTACACTACCTACCTACACTACACTTACCCCCTAATAAACCTCACCAACACTCTAATTACAAAAAATAAAAAAACCTAAGTCACTAAATAAAAAAAGCTACATTACAGAAAATAAAAAAAACTAAGTCACCAAAAATAAAAAAAACCTACATTACAGAAAATAAAAAAACCTGTCACCAAAAATAAAAAAAACTACATTACAGCAAATAAAAAACATACACAATACAATACATACATACAATACATTACATACATTACATACAATACATTATATACAATACATTACATATAATACAAATAAAATACCCCCTATCTATCTAACATACAATCTATTTATTATACAATAAATCCTTCACTATATCAAATACATCCCCTTTTCTATCTAATATACAATACATCCTAACTACATCCAGAAACCCAAATACTAAGCTAAAATAAAATAATTAAAATCCTAACTACATACACAAACCCTAATTCTATGCTAAAATAAAATAATTAAGACCACTTACCTTTGAGATGTCCCTTCAGATCACCAACCTAGGGGTAAAAAAAATATATTAGTACAACACATTAACATAAAATAAATAAGCATTATACACATTCTAAATATTCTACTCACCTTACCAGCATGTCCCGTCCTTCTTCTTTTCTTCTCCTGCGCGGCCCTTTTAAAAAAAACACAATACACTACTACACATACAGACACAAAATAATATAAACATATAAATATACATTCAACTTACCTCCCCGCGATGTCCTCGGCCTCCTCCTCTTCAGCCCCGGATGGGCCCTAGAACCATCCACGCTTTAAAAAAACTAAATAAAAAAACTAATGGAGGTCTGCAGTCGCAGACCTCCCCGACGCTAATGAGCCTCCCAGAGCCTTTTCCGGAAGGAAATTGGCAATGGCGGCTTCTGATTGGCTGAAAACGCTGTCTATCAATTTCAGCCAATCAGAAGTCGTCAATGTGTGAGCAAATCTGGATGGTATACACCCCAAAATCCCACCCTGATTGGCTAAAGCACCTGTAAATCTTTATTTGAACCAATCACAAGGCGCAGATGCCTTCAGCCAGTCACAATGGGATACATCCCCACTGAGTGATCGGATGAAGACATCTGCGCCTTCTCATTGGCTGACATGTGTTGTACTAATTTTCTTTTTGTTTTACCCCTAGGTTGGTGATCTGAAGGGACATCTCAAAGGTAAGTGGTCTTAATTATTTTATTTTAGCTTAGAATTAGGGTTTATGGATGTAGTTAGGATGTATTGTATATCAGCTAGATAGGGGGTGTATTTGATATAGTTAGGATTTATTGTATATTAATTAGATTGTATGCTAGATAGATAGGGGGTATCTTATTTGTATTATATGTAATGTATTGTATGTAATGTATTGAATGTAATGTATGTAATGTAATGTATTGTATGTATGTATTGTATTGTGTACGTCTGTCTTTCCTTTTCAGGTATGAATTTTTTTTTTCTGTAGTGGGGCGGTTGTAATGTATTTTTTTATTTTCTGTAATGTAGATTTTTTTATTTTTGGTGACTTAGGTATTTTTATTTTCTGTAAGGTAGGTGTTTTTTATTTTTGTAATTAGAGTGGTGGTGAGATTTATTGGTGGTAGGTAGGTAGTGTAAGTGTTAATAGATTAGTGAAGAGGCGGTTAGTTTAGATTGAATGGTTTATTGGGGGTTATAGTGTTTGTAGTTAATGTCATGATGGTCCTTGTGGACCGTCATGGCACTTATGTGGTTAATGTTAGGGTTTTAACAGCCCCATAAGGGTCATAATTTACCCTTATGTGACTGATAGGGTTAAATAGAGGCTTATGGGGGTCTGTATTGACCCCCATGAGTGACGGGGTTAATTAAGGGATGATGGGGGTCTGTATTGACACCCATGAGTGACGGGGTTAATTAAGGGGTGATGGGGGTCTGTATTGAGCCCCATGAGAGACAGGGTTAATTAAGTGCTTATGGGGGTCTGTATTGACCCCCATGAGTTATGGGGTTAATTAAGGCCTTATGGGGGTCTGTATTGACCCCCATAAGTTATAGGGTTAATTAAGGCCTTCTGGGTGTCTGTATTGACCCCCATGTATTATAGGGTTAATTAAGTGCTTACGGGGGTCTGTATTGACCCCCATGAGTTATGGGGTTATCTAAGTGCTTACGGGGGTCTGTATTGACCATCATGAGCTATGGGGTTAATAAAGTGCTTACTGGGTTCTGTATTAGGGGGTAGGTAGTGTAGCCAGGTAGTGTAAGTATTAATAGATTAGTGTAGAGGTGGGTTAGTTTAGATTTAATGGTTTATTGGGGATTATAGTGTAGTATTTGTAGTTAGTGTCATGATGGTCCTTGTGGACCGTCATGGCACTTATGTGGTTAATGTTAGGGTTTTAACAGCCCCATAAGGGTCATAATTTACCCTTATGGGACTGATAGGGTTAAATAGAGGCTTATGGGGTTCTATATTGACCCCCATGAGTGATGAGGTTAATTAAGTGCTTATGGGGGTCTGTATTGACCCCCGTGAGTGACGGGGTTAAGGCCTTATGGGGGTCTGTATTGACACCCATGAATGACAGGGTTAATTAAGGCCTTATGGGGGTCTGTATTGACCCCCATGAGTTATAGGGTTAATTAAGTGCTTATGGGCGTCTGTATTGACCTCCATGAGTTAGAGGGTTAATTATGTGCTTATGTGGGTCTGTTTGGACCCCCATGAATTATAAGGTTAATTAAGTGCTTATGGGGGTCTGTATTGACCCCCATGAGTGATGAGGTTAATTAAGTGCTTATGGGGGTCTGTATTGACCCCCGTGAGTGACGGGGTTAAGGCCTTATGGGGGTCTGTATTGACACCCATGAATGACAGGGTTAATTAAGGCCTTATGGTGGTCTGTATTGACCCCCATGATTTATAGGGTTAATTAAGTGCTTATGGGCGTCTGTATTGACCTCCATGAGTTAGAGGGTTAATTATGTGCTTATGTGGGTCTGTTTGGACCCCCATGAATTATAAGGTTAATTAAGTGCTTATGGGGGTCTGTATTGACCCCCATGAGTGATGAGGTTAATTAAGTGCTTATGGGGGTCTGTATTGACCCCCGTGAGTGACAGGGTTAATTAAGGCCTTATGGGGGTCTGTATTGACCCCCATGAATGACAGGGTTAATTAAGGCCTTATGGGTGTCTGTATTGACCCCCATGAGTTATAGGGTTAATTAAGTGCTTATGGGCGTCTGTATTGACCTCCATGAGTTATAGGGTTAATTATGTGCTTATGTGGGTCTGTTTGGACCCCCATGAATTATAAGGTTAATTAAGTGCTTATGGGTGTCTGTATTGACCCCCATGAGTTATAGGGTTAATTAAGGCCTTATGGGGGTCTGTATTGACCCCCATGTGTTTTTAAGGTTAATTATTGGCTTATGGGGGTCTTTATTGCCCCCCATGACTTATAGGGTTAATTAAGGCCTTATGGGGGTCTGTATTGACCCCATGAGTTATAGAGTTAATTAAGGCCTTATGGGGTCTCTATTGACCCCCATGAGTTATAGGGTTAATTAAGTGCTTATGGGGTCTGTACTGACCCGCATAATTTATGGGGTTAATTAAGTGCTTATGGGGGTCTGTACTGACCCCCATGAATTATATGGTTAATTAAGTGCTTATGGGGTTCTGTATTGACCCCCCATGAGTTATGCGGTTAATAAAGCCCTTTTGGGGATCTGTATTGACCCCCATGAGTTATAGGGTTAATTAAGGCCTTATAGGTGTCTGTATTGACCCCCATACGTTTTTAGGGTTAATTATTGGCTTATGGGGTCTGTATTGACCCCCATGAGTTTTAGGGTTAATTAAGGTGTTATGGGGGTCTGTATTGACCCCCATGAGTTATAGGGTTAAGAAAGGTCTTATGGGGGTCTGTATTGACCCACATGAATTATAGGGTTAATTAAGTACTTATGGGGGTCTGTATTGAGCCCTATGAATTATAAGGTTAATTAAGGCCTTATGGTGGTCTGTATTGACCCCCATGAGTTTTTAGGTTTAATTATTGGCTTATGGGGGTCTGTATTGACCCCCATGAGTTATAGCGTTAATTAAAGCCTTATAGGGGTCTGTATTGACCTCATCAGTGACAGGGTTAATTAAGGCCTTATGGGGGTCTGTATTGACCCCCATGAGTGACAGGGTTAAATAAGGCCTTATGGGGGTCTGTATTGACCCCCATGAGTTTTTAGGGTTAATTATTGGCTTATGCGGATCTGTTTTGACCCCAATGAGTTATAGGGTTTTATATTATGCCTATGGGTATCTGTATTGACCCCCATGCATTTTTAGGGTTAATTATTGGCTTATGTGGCTCTGTATTGACCCCCATGAGTGACAGGGTTAATTAAGGCCTTATGGGGGGCTGTATTGACCCCCATGAGTTATGCGGTTAATTAAAGCCTTATGGGGGTCTGTATTGACCCCCATGAGTTATAGGGTTATTTAAGGCCTTATAGGTGTCTGTATTGACCCCCATACGTTTTTAGGGTTAATTATTGGCTTATGGGGTCTGTATTGACCCCATGAGTTTTAGGGTTAATTAAGGTGTTATGGGGGTCTGTATTGACCCCCATGAGTTATAGGGTTAAGAAAGGTCTTATGGGGGTCTGTATTGACCCCCATGAGTTGTAAGGTTTATTAGGTGCTTATGGGGGTCTGTATTGACCCACATGAATTATAGGGTTAATTAAGTACTTATGGGGGTCTGTATTGAGCCCTATGAATTATAAGGTTAATTAAGGCTTTATGGTGGTCTGTATTGACCCCCATGAGTTTTTATGGTTAATTATTGGCTTATGGGGTCTGTATTGACCCCCATGAGTTATAGGGTTAATTAAAGCCTAATAGGGGTCTGTATTGACCCCATCAGTGACAGGGTTAATTAAGGCCTTATGGGGGTCTGTATTGAACCCCATGAGTGACAGGGTTAATTAAGGCCTTATGGGGGTCTGTATTGACCCCCATGAGTTTTTAGGGTTAATTATTGGCTTATGCGGGTCTGTATTTACCCCCATGAGTTATAGGGTTAAATATTGTGCCTATGGGGGTCTGTATTGACCCCCATGAGTGACAGGGTTACTTGAGGTTTATGGCGGTCTGTATTGACCCCCATGAATTGTATGGTTAATTATTGGCTTGTGGGGGTCTGTATTGACCCCCTTGAGTTTTTAGAGTTAATTATTGGCTTATGGGGGGCTGTATTGACCCCCATGAGTTATAGGGTTAATTAAGTGCTTATGGTGGTCTGTATTGACCCCTGTGAATTATAGGGTTAATTAAGTACTTATGGGGGTGTGTATTGACCCCCATGAGATATAGGGTTAATTAAGGCCTTATGGGGGTCTGTATTGACCCCCATGAGTTATGGAGTTAATTTTAGTTGCCTGGGGTTAATATTTTTTAGTGCGAGTCCTTTTAGGACCTTTACGGTCCTTTAAAGACCTGCGAGGCAGGAAATGTAAAAAATTAAATGCAGTGGGGCCACGATTGGTGCTGATCGGGGACCCCTGCTGCAAGGGGTTAATGTGGGGACACTTCGGGGGTCCTGATAAAGATCCCCAGCATAGAGGGGGGTTAATTTTAGGTGCCGCGGCCAATCAGGGACCCTTGCTGCAAGGGGTTAATGTTTGGGGGCTGCGGGGGTCCCTATGGACCCCTGCAGCAAGGTGTTAATGTGTGGACACTTCGCATAGAGGGGGGTTAATTTTCGGTGCCGGGGGTTAGTTGGAGTACCCCCCACGGCAGGGCTTATGTGTGGGACTGCCGCGGAGGCCCTGTTTAGGACCCCTACACTAATTGATGAGGTGAGGGAGCCTGCGAGATCATCTCGCAGGCTGTCACTCCTCATGTACATTATCGCAGTGTTTATACAGACAGTCCTGCTTCGTAGCTCACACGGTGCTTGCAGCATGGCTAATGTAATACCGTTGTAACTTTGATAAATTTTGCAGTAAGTAGGGCTTAATTTGAAGCCTCTTATTTACTAGTCTGGAATTTAATAAGGCTGATCTAGTATCTAGGACATATAGTTTAGCAAGTTATGGGAATTTTGTCCTTGTACTTTGAAACAGTAAGGGCCATGTATTTTCACTAGCAGCTAATGTTGCACCCATAGATGCAAAGAATATAGAACTATTATAGGATCGTATGTTTGTTTTGACATTTTGGTAATTAGGGAAAATAGGCTCAGTCATAATGCTTTTTAAATATGTTGGGAAGTGTTGTCTTTGTGGAAGTCTTACCTTGCCTTTTTGACAGCAACCAGAAAACTGTCCATCTCTGGGTCTTTCCTGATTGAAATGATAAGCTCCACAAAACTGACACACAATACTCATATCACCAAAAATATGAACCTCTACTGTTAAAGATGTAAGTAAAGTACAATTGTGTGAAGATATATCAATATGACTCTCTAAATCATCATTATAATTCTTATCAGATTGTTCAGCCACATTTTCTATATGCTTTTGCTTTTTATTTGCCTTCTTGGGCTTGGATGTTAGTTTGTCAGTCACTAGTCTTTTGCTTGCGAGTCTCTCCCGTTCTTTTTGTTATCGAATTTCCTTTTGCTGGAGGCGTCTGTTGATCTGCCGATGTTTTTTGACGTTGTCTAATTTTACATCTTTTCTTTTCCTCTTTTTTTTCAGTATGTGCCATATTAATATGTAAATAAAAGTAGTACATTAGTTAATTTACTGCTTTCTTTATTTTTCTTGTTTAAATGCACTTTTTGTTATTTTGTTTTGGTTATTTGTTCTTCTATCCTATATTTTTTGCACCACTGATTGCATTATGGGGTTAGCTTTATGAGGTTGGACTTAGCAGATTAGTTAGGTTGCAATCTATGTTGTGAAAGGCGCACAGCAAAAATAGGTCCTTCTATTTTGTATATGTTAACAGCATTTCTTTTGTTATCCTGTTTTGTGTGTGGCAGTGTTGTCATTATGGATTTAGTTGTGTTTTTTGTGCGCTACTGCTGTCATTAGGTGTTTAGGGTATGGTGTTGGGCTTAGAGGTTTTCACACCTAAAATAGTATATACCTTTCCATTTTGTATATGTTAACAGCATTGTTATTTTCTGTTTTGTGTGCACTACTGTTGGCATTAGGGGTTAGGGTAGCCTTTTCTATTTTTTTTTGGTATAGTGTTTTGCATGTGACAATGTTGTCATTGGGAGTTTATGGTTATGGGATTAGGCTTATCGTGTTGGTTAGGTTGCAGTACGTTTCTACAAGGGGGAACACAAAACAGGATAGGTCCTTCCATTTTTCATGTGTAAACAGCAGTACTTGATGTATTTTTTTGTAACTTGTTATACTGTACCTCTTGTCTTCAATGTGTTGTGTATAAATTCCTGTAGAGATGATAAGACTATACAGGCAGTGTCTGTTGAGAATTACAGAGAGAGATGCAAATGTTAAAATAACATTTAAATCAATTTGTTTTTGTACTAAGAGCATAGAAAACACAATATATCCTTCCATTTTGTATGTACTCAGAGAGGTTTAGCTTATGGGCTTAGGCTTACACAGTGGTACATAGAAACCAGGATAGATCCTTCCATTTATTATGTTTTAAGAACATTTGTTGTAGTATCCTGTTTTGTGTGCTCCACTGTTGGTATTAGAGGTTTAGGTTATGGGGTTAGGCTTATAGGTTGGGGCAAATAGAAGAGGCTATATTCTTCCATTTTATATCTGTTAATAACATTTGTTGTAGTATCCTGTTTTGTGTGTGCCACTGTTGGCATTATATGTTTTGGTTATGGGGTTAGGCTTAGAGGTTGGTGCACACAAAACAGGATATATTATTTTATTTTCTATGTGTTAACAACATTTGATGTAGTATCCTGTTTTGTGTCCGCCAATGTTGGTATTAGAGATTTTGGTTATGAGGTTAGGCTTATAGGTTTAGGGCACACAGAAGAGGGACTTATAGGTTGGGGCACACAGAAGAGGCTATATCCTTTCATTTTATATCTGTTAAGTACATTTGTTGTAGTATCCTGTTTTGTATGCACCACTGTTGGTATTAGAGGTTTAGGTTATAGGCTTAGGCTTAGAGGTTGGTGCACAAAAAACAGGATATATTCTTCCATTTTATATCTGTTAACAACATTTGTTGTAGTATCCTGTTTTGTGTGCCCCACTGTTGGCATTAGGGGCTTAGGATACGTAAAACAAATTTTTTGTGATATCATCTTTGGTGTGCGGCACTGTTGGCATTAGGGTTGTAGGTTATGGGGTTAGGCTTAGAGGGTTAATTAGGTTGCAGTACAGGGTTCTCACATTGGAGCACACCAAACAGGATAGATGTTTGTTGTTTTTTTACTTGTTATACTGTACCTGTTGTGTTGAATTAGTTTTGTATAAATGACAGAGGGTTCCCTGCTGCCAATCTTCCTGCGACACTCTTCCGGCAGTGTCTGTTGAAAATGAGAGACAGAGATGCAAATGTTGAAGTATCTTTTCAATATTTTGTTTTGTTTTGACTAAGACCATAGTATTTTTGTTAAGCACATGTTTTTTTGTACATTACCTGTTGGGTTTAATTTGTTGTCTGTAAATTTCTGCAGATTTTACAGTCTGTGTGAAAACATGTAGTGCTGCAAATTAGTCAGTGACACTGTTCAGGCAGAGTCTGTTGAAAATGACAAAAAAAAATAATTTTGAAATGCACTGTAAATATTATTATTTTTTCTTTTGCTAAAAGCATAATTTATGTTTACAAATATGTCTTAAAATCTATTTTCATGTTTAATGTCTCCTTTTTTCTTCTTTTTACATTTACACCATTTTACCCAACATAAACATTTATCTGTCTTTTAAATCTTACTATATATGAACCATGTCTTTTAATTTCTTCTGTACATTAATATAGTTGTTTTTGACAATTTTTTTTATTTTTATAAATTCTGAATTTATTAATTATCAAAATGTATATATCTTTTCAATGTTACTGTACATGAATAATGTTGTTATTGGCAATATTTAAAACCATATTTTTTTTGTAATTATTAATTAATTAATTATAGCTTACCTATTTGCTGTAATTTGCAGATTTTAAACTTCTAAAGTGATAATGAAGTTGCTTCAGAAGTAACGCCACCAGTGAAATGTACAGTCACACTGTTCATCACCTGAGGAGAAATGGAGGAAATTCTGGAAAGTTTTCAGAATTTATAGAGTGTGAGCTGAAGTAGAAACCATTATAAAGCAATGCGCATGCGCTATTTTTGTTCCAGTCATCAATTTGCATTCCAGCCGCCATTTTGTGCCATGTACTTACTTGTTCCATAGAAAATGGCATTGATTTTGTATGTGCTACATGGTGCAGGATGTGTGGTACGTGCCGCATGAAGTGTTACCGAGTTTGGGTAAGTGTTCAGAGTACGTTTTTTAATTTGACGTGCTTGGCCTCATTTCATTTCTTTCGGACGACATTTTTTTTTTGCGTAGCTGATTTGTAAATGCCGAAACTCATGAAATTCAAGTAAAAATCATGTGCAACCTCAGTCACAGAGGTCCTGGCTGTCCCCCCGTGCTCTGTGTGATGTTTTGCAATGTTTTTATTTTTGTGTTTTTTTGTTTTTTTCTACGTGCGTGCTTTGGTCGTTAACTTCGTATTTTTTTGACCCCCGCAGGTCGTATTTCTTTTTTATGTAAATTGTATTTTTTTTTCAAGTCCCCGCTTTCCTTTGCCAATTGTTATGGGTCGTAATTTTTCCACGGGTCTCACATTGTGAATTGTGTAATTGAGATTTCTGTTGATGTGTAGTCCTGCAGGTCGTAGGGATGAGCGCCTACGGCGCTCATCTCCACCAGTGCAATAAACACCTTCATTGCTCATTGCCTAAGTCATACGGGGTCGTAGGGATGAGCGCCTACGGTGCTCATCTCCACCAGCGCTCCTTGACATCAACTGCTGTCATATATATAGTTGTGAGCATGCGGGACGTTGCTAACGCTGCGGGCTTGCATAACTGAAAGCGCTCCTGGCCAGCAACTGGGGACCTTGCAAAATTTACAGACTTACGACAAACAAATACGAAACGCGTTGCAACGCATTACGACCTCGCAAAAATACGACCTTACCGCCCGAAACCCGCGCACATGAAAACATGAAAAACACAATAAATACACACAACAAATACATAAAAAGCTGACCTACAGCAAGTGGAGGCAGCCAGGACCTCGAAAACTGAAGTTACACCTCAATTTCACTTGAAATAAAAGAGTTTAGACACCCGAAAATCCCCTAAGCTAGAGAAAAAATGGCCGCCGAAAAAAACGAAAACTAGGCTACAGGAGTCTAAAGACGCAAAACACCACCAAACACCTACGGATTTTCCGAAAAAGACATACGAGATCCGAAAACAAGGATGCAACCCGCGCAACCCGAAAAACATTAGAAACACAAGAAATACACACAACAAACACATAAAAAGCTTACCCACAGCAAGGGGGGGGCACCCAAGACCTCTGCAACTGAAGTTACACCTCGATTTAAGTCCAAATTACAGAGTTTAGACACCTGAAAATCACCTAAGCAAGAGAAAAAATGGCCGCCAAACAAAACGAAAACGAGACTAAAGGACCCTAAACACGCATAACACCACCAAACACGGATTTTCCGAAAAAGTTGGACGACATCCGAAAACAAGGATGCAAAATCAGCCACAGCCGCGTACCACACATTAGGCGCCATTTTAGAACACTAACTTACACAATCCGGAAGTACACAACTACCCTAACGGATTTGCTTCGCGCATGCACACTATTTACATGACACACTGCACACATTTATGACACTTACACAGCAGCTCCACAGCACTGATGCTGCAGCAACATGAAAACAGATTGCCAGCTCTTCGACACAATGCTGCATATATTACTTCACAATAGGTAAAGTATATTAAATTCTTATTTTATTAATTATTCATTGCCATACCAAAAAAAAAACAATGCTGCTCATAGCACACAAACAATGAAGAGCCTCGCAATGAGCGCCGAAGGCGCTCGGCGCGAGGCACGCAATGAGCACCGAAGGATCTTGGAACACCAACAAAATTAATTTCGCACACAAACAACATTACCTGCCGTACAATCTTATTGCCGTCATTTTTGACGGGCAAGTCGCTAGTATATATATAAATTTTACGTATAAAAAAATATAGTTTTATGTATGTTATGTTAGAATTACATTGTTATTCTATGTTTGCACATTATTGAATTCCATTTATTCATTGCTTTGTATTGTCACAGCATGAGTATGCGTGGGTTCTTGCCCATTAGTGAGCTGAGTGGTGCCCTCATTTTGTTGTACTCCTGGGGCGCGGGTCCCCTCAATCTTTTAAGTGTGGTGGGCAGGCACCTCTTGTTATTTTTATGTTATGTTATGTTATTTTATGTGTTATTATGTATAATAAACAGAGCTGGGGCTTATTTAACCCCATATCTTGTGTCAAGTATTTACTGGTTTGGTTTTGATAAAGGGTATCCATATTGACAATGCACAGGTCAAGGTAGGTAGAGACATTCAGTCAGTCACCCCCGTGAATCAAAGCTTATCTACCAAAAGTATTTAAAAAGCAGTGGCGGGACGAATAAACAAAAAAAGGATTTAGATTGAAATATAATTGTATATATATAATTTAAATTAATATCACATATATATATTGTGATCGTTTGCCCCCTAGAGGACGGTGCCAAGTAAAGAAGAGTAAAGAGTTCTTGACAGGAGTGATGGAGTTAACTCCTGAAGACCTACTAATTGGTGCAGGTGCAGTTTCTCTTTGCCTGGAAAGCAGACATGGAAAGGGGTGGCTGATGAGGCTCTGGCCTAAGTTGTGTACTGCTGCTGCTAGCAGCCAGAGCAAGCCACAAGAGAGGAGCTGGCTGGCTGATCCTGTGTGGATCTACCGTTTGAACTTTGGAAAACAAACCTGGAGGAAATATTGTTTTACTGTGGCTGCCTGTTTTGGATTACAGAAGGAAGTGTGTGCTGTCTTGAAGTCGTTGGACTAACAGAGCCGTCAGAGTAACTACACAGTCAGGAGGTGAAGTTACAAAAGCACCAAGTAAGTGAATGACAGACTGAGGAGGATTCCCAGGCAGAGTAGCCTAAAAGAGACAAGGTCTATGCCAGTGAGGAGTCTGGGAGTTGCAGCTAACAAGAGAACATTGTCAGAGGGGTGTGCTGCTGATTAGGCTCTGTCCTGAGTCGTTTGGAAGCTGAAGCCAGAAGCTGGGGCCTTGCCTAGGAGACATGCTGGAAGGAGCCTGTAAAGTACAGCTAATTGAGAGGACTGACAGCTGCCTGAATTGCTGCGGGGATGACCAAGGTGAATCATTTGGAGAAGCAATGTGGTGAGTGAGATCCTGCGGTTTCTTGGAGTTGAAGGTACCAGACTGATTATGCCTCAGGGAAGTTGCTGAGTGTGGAACTGACAGAGGCCCTATTTTAAGGTACCAGACTGATTATGCCCCAGGGAAGTTGCTGAGTGTTTGACCGGTACATATGCAATATGGGAGAGACGGGCGGGCCCTATGCTTTATCCGCGGCTACTGATGTAGAAACGTGGAAAAGAGGCTGTTTGTATCCTGGCCACAAGGTGGCAATATAGCAATAGTCGGAGACTATTTGTATCCTGGTCACAAGGTGGCAATATAGCAATAGTCGGAGACACTTTGTATCCTGGCCACAAGGTGGCAATCTTTCAATAAACAGAGACTATTTTCAATAACCAAAGGCGCTCATTGCCCCTGAGTCTCGCAAAGCAAGGTGAGATGTTCAGGCATTGAAGCATTTCGAGCTCAGAGCAGTTAGGCAATGAGCGCCAAAGGCGCTGATTGCCCACGAGCCTCACAAAGTGAGGCGAGTCGTTGAGGCATTGAAGCACGCAGGAAATAGGCTGCAAGTGGTTGAGGAACGCGGGACTTACTTAGGCTCTAAGCAGATGCAGAACGTGAGACCTCGGAATCTCGGAGGCAAAAATGTGCGACCTTGCAAAAATACAAAATTAACGTCCAAACAAATAAACAAGAAGAATAAAATAAAATATAAAATAAAAATAGGAGGAAACTGGCCGGCGCATGCGCAGTAGTGCCAACGCTCGTTTCACAATGAATGCTTCCATTTTACATGTCCATGATCTGTTTTGAGTTGTTTCATTAAGCAACCTTGTGGTCATCCATATGAGCTGATCTGACATATATGTCTCTTGACTGTCTCTTTTTGGATGCTTATTTCCTGGTTCTCATAATATTAGTTGTTGCTCCTTTCTATTTTTCTACATATATATATATATATAAATATACTGTGTATATACACATACATACATTATGTGGATATGTTTCAACAAGACATCGTTTCAGGACTCTCAGAAGCATCAAGACATTCAGCATAAAAAATAAATAAATCTACAAATTCCATCCACACAATGCACTAATTCACGTAGTACAGAGGAAGAATAAGGATGCACATGATAATGGAGATGACTGGAGTGGTAAGCACAGAAAGGAGAGGTTACTGTAAAGTCAATGACAGCATCTACATCTGGAACTACAGTCACATCTCTGCCTCTATCTAGCTCCAGATATACCCAGCAATTCTACATTGAACAGGAGAAACAGCAAACCCCAGATGTATGTTTTGGCATCTGTGGGCCTCGTCAGTGAGGTGCAGCTATACTTCATAAGGCAGTGATCAATAAGTTCACATCCAGATGTGGTGCTCACCTAAGAACGAACAACACCCAAGTAGGTCTGGTTACCTACTCAGAGAGCTACCTTGTTTAGCTCAGTTGCGCCCTTCACAGGGAGAAATGTATTGTAGTATATCAGTTTGGTCTCACCAAAATAGAAGGTGATTCAGAGTTCATTCAATCATTGATCTGTTTCATTTTCAGATTCTTCTGAAGAACCTGAAGGTGTGCTGTTAAGTGAATGAGAACCAAAGTTTTTGATTTTGGAAAAATGTTCAGGAATGGTCTTACTGGGCAGATTTCTTTTTCCTCATTACCTTTTTCTTTTCAGAGTAGTATTTTCAAGATTGTTGCACATAAGAAAATAAAATAAAAATATAAAAATGGACAAGTCCTCTAGGTCGTGATAGAGGTAGGCAAAGTATAGCCAGCAGAGTAAGATTCACTTACATGTTTCTTATTTCATAAGTTATTTGAGATTTAAATGAGCTGGCTGTCATATCGTGCTGCACAGAAGTTTTCCAAGTTGGGTAGAGCAAGAGTATGAGTAAAATCTCAAAGATGGTGTTTTCTCTGTCTTTTTTTACTTCACAGCAGAAATAAGCTAAACATTTAGATCCATGTCTCTTACAGGACATACTGCTGACTTGTTGGGCCAAAATCTATTACCCAAAGATGAATGTAGAATCATGAAGTTTACAATTTGCCGCACGATATTGAAATCAGCAAGCGATATTGTTATGTGAGATATATGGTTAAAGGCCTCAGTGTCAGAGGTGTGTTAAGAATGAAGGACAAAAGCTTGTATCTTTAGATGCTCCAACAATAGCTCATTTAAGGTCCTGGGGCATATCTTTGGTTTGCCACTGTATGTTATTCTGGTATGGATTGAGTCCTGAGGATTAATAACAATTTAGCTTTAATTTCAGTTACTTCAGGTCTGTGAGCTAACAGATTTATAGTTGAGTTAGGTCCCCCAAAAATAAGCCTCTGGTAAGGGGTAAGCCAGGTTGCGCCTTTAGCTGGTTTGCGACAAAGTTCTTAGATCCCAGAGTCCTTGCCCCAAGGGCTCCAACAGTCTTGCTGCTAGCTAAGTACTTCCCCAAGTGGAGTCCCATGGAGCATGAAGGTCCCTTCCATACTTGCTGGTCCAGGTCATGAGCCTAGAGCACCAAAATCTGGAGGTTTCCTCATCAGCTCCATCTGCCACACAGCCATAGTTTGTCTACTTTGGCTTCAAATTGTAGGATTTTTCTTGTTGTTAAAGTTTATTTGTGGAAGCTCAAGTTGTGTGCGTCCGCACTTGGTGATTAGCTCCGCTCACAACCGAGACTCATATTGCCGGTTACATAATTTAGTTGTAATAGTTTTAACACAACTTTATTTTATATATATTTTCATTAATGTCCAGAGATGAAGTTCATGTGGCAGATGTACTAAATAATTAAGCTTTTTTCTAAAAAAAAAATTGAAGAACATATACATTCCTATGGTATCCTCAGGTGCATATGTGCTCACTTTGCCATTTAGTATGAATGTTGTAGGCTATTATTGTCACATATAAATAGAAAAAAATAAAATATAGAATACACCCAAGGCAGTGTCTATCAACAATTTGTGACACACATATACACTTGCAGACAAAAACATCACTACAAATAAAAAGATGTTTATTAATACATGCTTTCTACTCTATAACTCTACATCAGCAATGTAGCAGCCTTTAGTCCTCAAAATGGGCTGCCTTAGACCTTAGCCTCTCTTTAATTAAGTGGAAATGAATAACTCTTACCATGGGTGGTTGTTGAGGCTAACTGTTCTGTAAATAGCACTGAAAATTAGATTTGGAAACAGAAAAAAAAATCTTGTCTATCCATTTTTTCTACCCGAAAAGCCTACCTTAATTAATCCTTAGGATAGCTTATGCTTATCCCAGCTTCCATAACTGAGTATGACGCTATAACTACCATTGAAAGGCTGTTCAATTTATCTGCTACCTTTGCTATAATACTGCACTTCGCACATTAAGCCTAATTGTTAATTTTAAACTTCTGAATGTGTATGTTTTCTAAACCTAGTGGTGAAGCCCATTTGAATTACATATTTCTGGGTTTGTTATTACTCCTGCCAGTCAGGGGAACCACACCCTCACTTTGCCACAGTATACTTTGTATTGTCACCAACATGCACTTGCATTTATATTTACATAGCTTAGTTGGCAGGGAAGGATGGGGACATAGGTGCTCTGTGACCAAGATGTTGACTTAATGTACACAGATTCAGCCTTACTAAATTGCGATTCTGCCAATTGAATAGGGCTCTATATAAGCACAGAGCATATTTATTTTACAGAAGTTTTTAGTTAGTGAACTTCTATCCAAAAGCAAGGTCTTCACTAACTAAAAACTTCTGTAAAAAAATATGCTCTGTGCTTATATAGAGCCCTTTTCAACTGGCCAAATCACAATTTAATATCGCTGATTGTGTTTACAGTGTGATACAATTTTTACTATAGACTCTTCTGTTGTGTTTTCTGCATTTTTGTGGAGACTTAAAAGGAAACTGAAAATGCTTTAAAATGCTCTTTAAATAGGTGGGAGGAATCTCAAACATACGGGCTTTTACATGCGCAATGCACACCAAAGGCGTGCATTGCTCACCTCTTGATGAGAGCCGCAGGTGCTCATCCCGAGGCCTCTACGACTAAGCTGCAATGAGCGCCAAATGCGCTCATTGCAGCCATTGCAATACTGCCCATTCAGGGTCTATCTAAGGGTCCTTTTAAAATAACCAACGCCGCTAAACGCGAGGCACGCAAGATTTACACGGGAACAGAGAGCAGAAAGACACAGGGGAGGGAGAGGGGGGAGACGGTGAAAACAGACACAGGGGTGATAGAGGGTAGAAAAGAGACAGGAGTCAGAGAGTAGGTAGAGACTCACGATGAGCGCCAAAGGTGCTCATTGTGAGGCATGAAAGTGTCGGGTTGCCCGATTCCTGCAATGAGCACCGAAGGTGCTCAATGCGAGGCATGGAAAGTAGACGGTGGAAAAGGCTTAGAGGAATGAGAGCCCTGCATTTTGTGGCAAAGCGCATTGCCAGCCTTCAAATATTATTGCCATCGTTTTTGACAGGCAAGTCGCTAGTTAACTAATAAAAGATGTTCATCCGGGGGCATATGGCTGATTGGTCATGAGTTTGGCTTGCCCGCCTTAGGACGGATCCACGGGAGACAACTTACAGGAACAAAGAAGGGGTAAAAAACTAGTTTGCTGGTTAAAAACAAAGGGGCATAAATGCATGTATAAGGAACAGAAGCTGTCAATTTTTCAGCCCCTTCTGGATCGCTACCTTGTTGTGGTGAAGTGGCTTGTGTACTTCGATGAAGCTATGAGCTATACCATGTAAAGTTAGCGAGGATAAGCAGGTCATGGCAGAGAGTTCAGACAAATTGTGGTCCACTGGTGAAGGAACTGGCAACCCACTCCAGTATCTTTGCTAAGAAAATGTTATGGACGCAGATACATAACCATATGGCACCGGAAGATGAGCCCCCAAGGTCAGAAGGTGCCTACCACCTTAGTGAGGAAGAGCAGAGGGCAAGTACAAGTAACACCAGCTCTAATGAAGTAGTTGGGCCAAAGCAGAAAGGACACCCAGCTGCGGATGTGTCTGGAGGGAAAAGGATAGTCAGATGCTACAAATATCAATTCAGAATAGGAACCTGGAATGTTAGAACTATGAACCAAGGCAAACTAAATGTGGTCAAGAATAAAATGAAAAAGTTAAACATTGATATCCTGGGAATTGGTGAACTTAAATGGACTGCGATAGAACATTTCACATCAGACAACCACCAGATTTCTACTGTGGTAAAGAATCCTGCAGAAGAAATGGAGTAGCCATCCTAGTCAATCAAAGAGTGGCAAAAGCATTGCTTGGTCTAACCCAATAAATGACAGAATGATTTTGATTTGACTTCAAGGCAAGCCATTTAATATCACAGCGATCCAGGTCTATGCTCCAACCACGGATGCTGAAGAGGCTGAAGTTGTCTTGTTCTACAAAGACATTCAACACAGCATAGATATAACACCATGAAAATATGTTACTGTCATAGGAGATTGGAATGCTAAAGTAGGGAACCTGGAATAACTGGCAAATTTGGCCTTGGAGTACAAAATGAAGCAGGTCAGAGATTAGTAGAATTCTGTCAAGATAATTCTCTGGCAGTAGCAAACACCCTCTTCCAACAGCCTCCGAGATGACTCTACATATGGAAATTACCAGATGGACAACATAGAAATCAGATTGACTATATACTTTGCAGCCAAAGATGGAGGCGCGCTACACAGTCAGCAAAAACAAGACCTGGAGCTGATTGCGGCTCAGACCATGAGCTTCTTATTGCAAAGTTAAAAATTAAACTGAAGAAAAGAGGGAAAACCATCAGACCAAGTAGATACAAAAATAAATAACATCCCTTGTGAATATGCAGTGGAAGTAAATAATAGATTTAAGGAACTAGACATTAAAGATAGAATGCCTGAAGAACTTTGGACCGAAGTTTGCGACATAATCCAGGAAATAGCAGCAAAGAATATCCCTAAAAGAAAGAAAAGTAAGAAGTCAAATTGGCTGTCTGATGAGGCTTTAAAAGAAGCCCAGGAAAGAAGGAAAGCAAAAGGTAGTGGAAATAGGAAAAAAAGTATCCAACTGAATGCAGAATTCTAGGGGATAGCAAGAAGATACAAGGAGACATTCTACAATGAGCGATGTAAAGAGATCGAAATAGGTAACTGAATATGTAACTCAAGAGATCTATTCAAGAAAATTGGGAATCTAAACGGCACCTTTCATGCAAAAATGGGAGTGATAAAATACGAAAATGGTAGGGACTTAAAAGAAGAAGATCAGATAAATAAGAGGTGTCAGGAATCCACTTAAAATGTATACAGGAAGGATCTTAACAGCAGCTATGAACTCAATAATTGGTGCAGTGAGTTGGAGCCAGACATCTTGGAGAGTGAAGTGAGATGGGCCCTAGGATGTCTTGCTGTTAATAAGTCTGCAGGAGGTGATGAAATCCCAATTGAATTATTCAAAATTCTACAGGATGATGCTGTGAAAGTGTTACTTGCCAACACATTTGGAAAACTTAACAATGGCCAATAGTCTGGAAATGGTCAGTCTACATCCCAATACCAAGAAAGAGAGTACCAAAGAGTGCTCCAATTATCGAACAATTACACTAATTTCACATGCCAGCAAGGTATGGCTTAAGATTCTACAAGTTCGACTGCAACTATATATGGATTAGAAACTACTAAGAGGCACAAGAGATTAAATTGGCAATATCCGCTGGATAACAGAGAAAGCAAGAGAGTTCCAAAAAAAACATTTATTTCTGCTTCATAGACTATTCTAAAGCCTTTGACTGTGTGGATCACAACAAAATGTGGTATGTCCTTAAGGAGATGGGAGTACCAGATCATCTAATCCTCCTATATAATCTGTATGTCGACCAAGGTGCCAACTGTCAGAACCGAACATGGGACAAACGAATGATTGAAGATTGGAAAAGAAGTGCGACAAGGTTGTATATTGTCACCTTGTTTATTCAACTTATATTCAGAATACATCATGCGTAAGGCTGGACTGGATGAATCGGAAGCCGGAATTAATATTACTGGTAGGAATATCAACAACCTCAGATAAGCCGATGATACTACTCTGATGGCTGAAAGTGAGGAGGAACTAAAGGACTTATTGATGAGGGTAAACGAAGAGAGTGTAAAAGTTGGCCTGCTGCTCAACGTTAAAAAGACGAACATCATGGCAAACGGCAATCTCACTTCCTGGCAAATAGACAGGGAAGAAGTGGCGGCAGTGACAGATTTTATTTTCCTTGGATCCAAGATCTCTGCAGATGGTGACTGTAGTCATGAAATTAAAATATGTTTGCCTCTGGGGAGGAAAGCTATGGCAAGCTTGGACAAGCTAGTAAAAACTAAAGATACTAAACTATCAACAAAGGTCCGCATAGTTTGAATTGTATTTGCAATAGTAACATACGGATGTGAGAGCTGGGCCATTAAGAAATCTGAGCGCTATAGAATTGATGCCTTTGAAATTTGATTTTGGAGAAGAATGCTTAGATTCCCTTAGACTGCAAGAAGATCCAATAAATCAATACTTCAGGAAATCAAGACAAACTGTTCACTAGAAGGTATGATCATGAGGCTGAAGCTCAAATATTTTGGCCATATTATGAGATGGCAGGATTCCTTAGAAAAGACTCTGATGCTTGGAAAGATTGAAGGCACAAGAAGAAGGGGACGACAGAGACGGTGAAGGATAGATGAGGTCACTGAAGCAATGAATATGAACTTGATGGAGCTCAGAGGGGCAGTGACTGAGAAATGCACCTGGCATGCTGTGGTCGGACGTGACTGAACGACTAAACAACAACAACAATTTTTCAGCAGTGAACATGACTGCATTCTACCAAAGTGAAAGAGAGCTGTTGGTTAGGAAGAAAACAGAACTTCCCAATATATATATATATATATATATATATATATATATATATATATATATATATTAGCAACTTGCCCATCGAAAAATGACGGCAATAAAATTGTAAGGCAGGTAATACTGTTTGCCACACAATGTAAGACTTTTAGTCCTCTGAGTACCTTCGGCGCTCATTGCGAGCCTCTCCCCTCATGTACTTTTGGTCATCTGAGCACCTTCGGTGAACATTGCAAGCCCCGCGCTGAGCGCCTTCGGCAGTCATTGCGAGCCTCTCGCCTTGTGTACTTTTGCTCCTCTGAGCACCCTCGGCGCTCATTGTGAGCTCATTGTGCAGTGTAAATAGGTTGAGTGCGTGAGGCTGAAACCGTTTGTTTAGTTGAGTAAAGCGGGATTTTAGAATGGTAATGTTATTAATTCTAAGTTGGTGTTGTAAAATGGCGGCGATTGTGTATGTGTTACATGGGTGTGGAGCATTTTCTGTCCTTCCTAATAGTGTATTTTGTAACTCATACGTTCCTGGGTAAAAGTCATATGTGCTTGGCGGTGTTTTGCGTGCTTAGGGGTCGTGTAGCCTCGTTTTCGTTTTGTTTCAGGCAGGTAATACTGTTTGCCACACAATGTAAGGCTTTTAGACCTCTGAGTACCTTGAGCACTCATTGCGAGCCTCTCCCCTAATTTACTTTTGGTCATCTGAGCACCTTCAGTGAACATTGCATATTTTTCTGTGGCTTAGCCAATTCTAGAGTGGTGAAACTCTGTAAATTGGACTTAAATTTGCATGCAACCTCACTCCCAGATGTCCTGGCTGTCCCCCAATGCTGTGTGTGATGTGTTTGGTATGTCTTTTTTTTTTGTGTGTGTCTTTCGATATGCCCGGCTCCACCATTAACTTTGTTTTGTTTTTTTCTGTAAGTGTTACTGGGAGTAATTTTTGCAAGCGATTTTTCTTCAAAGTGCTACGGGTCTCGCACTGTGAATTGTGTATTTGAATTTTCAGGTATGATGATTAAGTTGTGCGGGGTCATAGGGATGAGCGCCTATGGCGCTTATCTCCACAAGTGCAGTGAGCGCCTTTGGCGCTCCCTGCTTAGGTTGTACAGGGTCGTAGGCATGAGCGCCTTTTGGCGCTCATCTCCATCAGCACAAGGAACGCCTTTGGAGCTCCTTGCCTGGCCGCAGCCCTCGCCTCGTGAGCCCGCAGTTTTAACGTTGCGTTACTAACGGATTTTGGCAAGCCTGCGCTGCTGAGAACTATATATGGGATATACAGTGTATATATATATATATATATATATATATATATATACTAGCGACTTGCTCGTCAAAAATGATGGGGCAATAAAATTTGAAGCAATGGCAATGCTGTTTGACACACAATTTAAATTTTTTTGTACTCTGAAGACCTGCAGCGCTCATTGCGAGCCTCGTGCTGAGCGCCTTCCTCCATTGCACCTTCGTCACTCATCAGAAAGAGAGATATATATTTATCTATGTTTAGTTAACTAATAATGAATGAATTAGTTACTGAATAAATTAATATACTTTACCTGTGAAAAATAAGTAATCTTAAACTTAAAAGGTTCAATGTCTCTTGACTGACGGTAGAAATTTGTGGTATAATTTTATGCGTATCTCTTTTTCGTTGTTACCATAGACCATTTTACAAATATATAGTGAAATGGAATCTAAATGTATAAAAATTGTCTGGCCTGCGTGTCCTGGCAGTTTAATTTAAACCATGCAGTAAGTGTTGTATCTCTGGGTTCATTTTGAGCTAAGGCAGTTCTTTCATTGCCTGCAGTAAATTAAACAAACTGAGTTTGTGGCAAATGTACAGCTAATCGATACACAGCATGTGACCGATCATGCATCTCAAATTTCAGAAGCCGCCACATTGCTTCTGGAGCACTGACATAACAAGCATCTAAATAATTAGAAAGTTTGTCATATAAAATTGGATTTTCCTTTTCGTTTGCTAGACCATACACAACAACAGTTGCTGCTTCATATCCTTTGTATATATATATTTATACACATATTTGATGAATTTAATAGAAGTGCAAGCTTCAACATTTATGTGTGCATTGTACTTCATGAGCAAATGTGGATTGCATGGAACAACATATCTATTATCAACCTTTTGTCCACGAATAATAGCTGTTTGTCCTTGTCTTCTTTTATACAAAGGGTATCCATCACAATTAGCATAAGTTTGCATTTGAAATTGTTTTGGAAATTGTTTTGTACATTTTTTATTTTCCATACATGGTGAATTTGGATTCATATCTCCACATGGCCCATGAATCATTCTGTGTGTCACAGTCTCAAATAGTTTGGAATATTTTTCTGGATCTGGCAATTCAGCAGTGATGACTGAATCCACTCACTCTGAAGTATTCAACTTATCTTTTTCCTGCAGGATTAAAAGTATGTGAGCATGTGGCAGTCCTCTTTTTTTTTAAATGTAATGGTATAAACAAAAGCCACACATTTTCCAAATAACTGTGCTTTAGTTATATCATGTATTAATGAATCGGGTTTGATTTTGAATACTCTTGCAACTAAATCTAGTCGGTCAGAAGTAGTTTGTCCCAGATTCAAATGATTTCCTTGATCTCTTCAAATTCCTTGATCTCTGGCAATTGTGGATTGCATGTGAATTTAATGAATAAATATGTTTTTCCAAATTTTGTGACAATAGTCATGGCGTCATTATATCTTTCTCACATATTGCGAGGAGATCCTTGGAAAGTGGATGGCAAAATTATTGCTCTTCCAGCTGGAATGTCTCTGTTGGTAGCCAATTCAGTGACATAATCCATCAATCCACAATACTGTTCTACTCAAAGCTTATTTTGTTGATATTTTATAAAATTTAGATTATTTGCTTTGACTTGTAGATAGGAATCAATAATCCATTGTTGTGTGAGTTTGCCCCTGCATAAAATTGGATTAAAAGAATCCCGAATAGCAGTTTGTGCCACTTTATATTCCAGCATAAAAATATTGCATCTAACACGAACTTTACTATTGGGATAACTTTGCAATTGTAGTTTTAGTTCCCATCCAGGTTCACCATTTGGAAAGAAAATGGGATATGTCATTGGATCTAAATTGCAACTTAATATATTTATGTTTATAAAAGGTTGTTCTTCATTGCGTGTATATATTCTAATATCCCGCTGAAAATGTGGTTCACCATCTTTATTTTTAAAGACCATGGCAACCTCATTTACTGTTGGTAAATTATACTGTCTTTGATCAGTTATGCAATCTCTTTTTAACACCATATTTACTCTTGGTGTAGGCAATTGATGTCTTTGAGCATGTTGCTGTTGTTCTTTTTCAACCTGTGCTAATTGTTTGTATGCTTGACTGTATGGGTTGTTGGCCATAATTTTATCCAGCTGTTTTATGCGCAAACACTGTTTATTTTCTGGAAGCGTCATTCTTTGTTCAACAGCTTCCATTGTATCGAAGACATATAACTGTGCAAATTTCCTTTGCTCTCCTTCTTGTGGGTGTAAATGTGAAGTTCTGTGGTAAATTTGTCCTTGTACTCTAAAACAGTAAGGACCATGTCCTGGGACATTTTCTGCTAATGTAGCACCCATTGAAGCAAATGAAAAGTTATAAGACCTGATGTTTTTTTTTATTAGTATCATTTGGAAATGTTGGATCGCTCATGATACTTTCTAAACATTCAGGAAATGTGTGTCTTTGTGGAAGTCTTACCTTTCCTTTCTGACAGCAACTAATGAAGTCTCCGTCAGTTGGTCTTTCCTTCAGAAAATGATAGGCCCCACAAAACTGACAAACCACATTGAGTAATCCACAATAATGATTGTCTACTGTTAGTGCTCTAATATAAACATTATCCTGAGCTTCCTCAACCTAGATATCAGTACAACTTTCTATCTACATTGGTGTCTACATTGGTGTCATGTGTCTGAACATTGGTGTCAATAGGCAATATTATATCATTGGGCAATGGATCACAGACATGTTTTAGTTTACTTTTTCTTTTCTTTGAAGCTTCAGCACACTCACTTTGTGCTTTCATACTCATTTTTCTTTTATTTAAAAGACTCTGTTGGTCTTTTTCTCTTAATCGTTGGGAAGTTTCAGGTGACTTTGCGTCTCTCCACCTTTGCTTCCTTTCCCTTGCCAATCTTCTTTAGCGTTCAATGTTGTCTTCTCTATTATCCGCCATTGTAATCTGCAATTGTAAATACAGGCGTAAGATGTCATGTTTTTTTGTTATATACATATTGTTTGTAGCTGCTCTCAATCCAAAGGTAAATAGCACTACTGAAACAATGCAAAGATGTGAAAATCCTTTGTATTTTTTCTCTGCAATCAATGAAACCATTTTTGTTTTATTGGCATACATTATAAAGCAAAGCACTGCTAATATATATATATATTGATATATATATATATATATATATATATATATATATATATATTTATTTTTTTTTTGCACTAATTATTTCATCATTACTAAATGAATATACGTTACTGAATTAATCCAAAACTGAGATCAATGGTAAACATAAAAAGTTAATTATATTGTCATAAAGAAGATCAAACAGAAACAGCTATTATCAATGAGGCAGATACTGTATATAAGTGCATGTTAAAAATTGTTAATACTTTTATTGCAGTCTTTTTTTTTTTCATGATGACTAATTCTTAATTAATTAAAATATTATTATACGTTAATTAATCAATAACTGTTATCCATGTTACCAACAAAAAATTAAGCCTTTTTGGTTCTGTAACTACATAATTAAATGATATACCTGTCAAGGGGATTATGGTTTTCAAAGGCTGCAAACGTCACTCTCTGTGTTGAGTGAAACTGTGAAAAAAGATTGAAATGATTTGTAATATTTTGCTTCATCCCTATCAGGCAATCAACAGCAACACAGATATATTGGCATAGATGCAAAACATAAAAGCATATTCCTCAATGTGTTGTTAAATCAAACTTTTTTTTGTAACGATTACTAACTATTAATTAATATATTAATATACGTTAATTAATCAATAAGTGTTATCAATTCCAACTAAAAATACTTTAATCCTTTTTTTCTAACAAAAGTACATAATTTAATGCTATACCTGTAAAGGTGATGTTTATGGTGTTGAAAGGCTGCAAATATCACTCTCTGTGTTGAGTCAGCTGCAGCGACACTGAAACTGGGAAAGCATTTGTAATATTTGGATTAATCCCTATGAGGCAATCACCATCATCACAGATATGTCAGTGCATCATAAAATATACATCTTGTTTGTGGTCCTTTTATTTTTTTTTTTTAATATTACTAATTACAAATTAATAAATGAATGTACATTAATAATCAATTAATCACTGACTAAATGTATTCTAAAGATCTAAGCATTAATATATTCCTAAACTAAAGGCATTGTAAAATCTCCACTATTTTTTTTCCTAAAGATTACTAATAATTGCTTAATAAAATAATGTACATTAATAATTAATGAATCAATGTGTAAATGTCTTTGACATTTTTTTGCATTAATGTATTAATAAACTTTAATGTTTTTTTCTTAATGATTACTAATTATTAATTAATAAATTAAAGTACAATATTGTTAATTATTCAATTAACTAATATATTACAAATAGCTAAGCATGAAAGTATTGCGGAACTAAATCAAGCGTAAATTCTTGTTTGCTCAATTTGTTTAACTAATCCTTTTTTTATTAACAATTAATTAATTATTGATTAATGATTATTAATATATTTCCCTTTTTGTATTCAATATTCATCAATCAGTATCCTGAAGTACTAACAATCTCTTTTGATTTTCCGGCAGCAGAAAATGTCCACTCAGACTGTCATCACCTGAGGAGAAAGTGTCAGTTCTGTGGCAATAGTGCCTTATATATAGGCTGCATGCGCAAGCCAAAACCGTTGGTTTAGGCGGGAAATCCTGCATTTCCCAATGGTAATGTGTAAATGTGTAAGTTAGTATTGTAAAATGGCGACGTTAGTCTATGTTTTCTGTGTTGCGGGCTCATTTTACGTCCTTCCTATTAGTATTTTTCTACCGCGTACGTCGCTGGCTGTGTTTTGCCTGGTTCATGGTCGCGTAGCCTCGTTTTCATTTTTTTTCTTGCTTAGGCGATTTTCAAGTGCCGAAACTACTTAAATTTGACCTAAATTAATGTTTCATCTCACTTACAGATGTCCTGGCTTTTCTCCCGTGCTATTGGTGACCTTTTTCTTGTATTTTGTGTTTCATTTTTTGTGTTTTCGTTGCAATTGTTTTTTTTGTATTTTTTTTTCTATGTCCCGTATTCGTCAACTACTTTCCGCCTAAGGCTGTTTGTATGTAGGCTAATTTGTTTGTAGGCTAAGTCCTGAGTGTTTCATTCCCTCCACTGCTCGCCTCGCTTCATGAGGCTCGCAGGCATTGAGCGCCTTCGGCTCCGAGTTTAACTGCTAAGTGCTCCGAGTTTAACGGCTCGCCTCATTAAACGAGGCTCACCGGTGATGAGCGCCTTTGGTGCTCATTGCCTAAGTGCTCCGAGTTTAACGGCTTGCCTCGCTACGTGAGGCTTGCTGGCGATGATCGCCTGTGGCGCTCATTGCTAAGTCGTACGCACCACGCAAAGCGTGACAGCGTCTCGTAGTCAGACAATTATAATATGTAATATAAAGAGAGAGAGAGAGAGCTATGCTGTAGATATATGGTGACAGATATGTTTGTATATATGTTTGAAATGGTATTGGATAAAGAGACGCATTTGTGAGCACATTTGCATGTATCTGCCTAGGGTCGAAGAATGCAGTGCAATAACTGTATTTCATGGAAATATGAGCAGGAAATAAGTATTTTAACTTATTTTAGATGTTTACATTTAGACACAAACTTACTATTTCTTTACTGTACTACTGTATGGTGGAGGGCTTCTATCTCTCTTTTGCCCTCCATAAATTAAATCATTGTTGTGTTAAACTACCTCCCCACAAAATCTACTGCACAAGCTAGGAACTGACCCCTTGCTAATGAGATGCAGTAATCTTGATACAGCTGTCCCTGGGTATACATCCTGGGCTTTGCTTAAAGCTGTATAATACAGCAGGCAAAAAATGAGGAGAAAAAGAACACCTTTTTTGCGGCCGCAAATGCGGACCTCGCAAAGCAAGGTCTGCGGTTGCGGCCAGGCAAGGAGCGCCAAAGGCGCTCCTTGAGCTGGTGGAGGTGAGCGCCATAGGCGCTTATACCTACAACCCCGTATGATTTAGGCAGGGAGCGCCGAAGGCGCTCACTGCTCTGGTGGAGATGAGCACCGTAGGCACTCATCCCTACGACCCCGCATGCATTAAGTATCATACCTACGACCCGCGGGACTACAGAACAACAGAAAACTCAAATACACAATTCACAGTGCGATATCCGTAGCACTTTGAACAAATCGCTAAAAAAAATTACGCTCGACCTGTGGGACTACAGAACAACAGAAAACTCAAATACACAAAATTATAGTACGAGATCCGTAGCACTTTGAAAAAATCGCCAGAAAAAGTTATGTCCCGTAACACTTTGAAAAGGAAACTGCCACCTAGAGAAAATAAAATGCGACCCACAAAAAATACGAACTTAATGGCCGAACAGCGCACATCCAACAGCACGAAAAACACAACAAATACAAAAAAATATTACAAAAAACATAACACACAGCACGGGGGGACAGCCAGGACATGCAAATTAAAGTTGAATTTTAAAGTGGAAAATCGCAGAAGCCAGAGAAAAAATGGCTGCCTAAAAAAACGAAAACGAGGCTACATAAACCATAAACACACAAAACACCGCCAGGCACATACGACTTTTACCCAGGAACGTACAAGCTACAAAATACACTATTAAGAAGGACGAAAAATGCTCCAGACCCACGTACCACATTCACATTCGCCGCCATTTTACAACACTAACTTGAAACTAATAACATTACCAATCTAAAATAAAATAATCTAAAATAATGCAACTAAAGAAGCGGTTTAGCTTCGTGCATGCAGCCTATTTACACTGCACACTTTCTCCTCAGCTCACCAACAGTCCAAATGTACATTGTATGCTTCAGAAAAAAGGGGATGATTAGAGGCTTTTTAGACAATAAGAGATTGAATAACATCAGAGAAATGGATTGAGGTGATTTAAAGGTACATGCTGAAATTGTGAGCTTGATTTAGTCCACATGGTGCCACAGTATTCAGTATGGCATTTCACCTTGTTTCTGCCTTTAGTAGCTCCTGTTCCAGGTTTCCTCTTCTTATGCCTAGGCTTATCTTTTGAAGTATCCAACATTTAAGTATCGGTTTAGAATCGTGTTTTTCATGGAAATGTCTTGCGACATAAGTCATTTTTTTACCTTTGAGTATTTCCGTGCCACTGTTACGTATGTTCCCAAGATGTTCACCCAATCTACGTCTTAATTCTCTGCTGGTCATACAAATATAGCATAGTTGTCACGAAAATTCTAAGCAATATATCATGGATCTGGTGCCACGATTAAAAAGTGATCTCTTCTTAATTGTTTGGCCCATACGTTCTTCCATCTTGTCTTTTCTTATGATATACAGAATTTGAAATGTCCACATTGGACAGTCCCATCTGTTAGTCTCATTGGAGTTTTATTTTTTCTGGAGAAATTAGTCTTTATCAGATGATCTTTGATGTTTTTTGACCTCCTCCAACCTGTTTGGATTTTGTCTCCAATCAACGTCTGAAGTTGAGTATCCGTCTTAAGAATGTCAATATGATTATTGAAAATGTGTACAAGCTTTCTCTAGTCTTCATTGAAAGTGGTAATGAATCTCACTGTATCAGTGGCACTAGATCTTAAATTTGGTAGACAGTAGCTGCTGCCATAAGGTATGTAGCACTCTCTGAAATGTTTTTTTAATGGATGTTTTGCTGTATCCTCTATCCATTAGTTTGATTTTTAGGTCATAAGATCTTTTCTTGAAAAAGTCAAGATGGAGTAATTCCTACTCAACATCAGGAATTCCCTGATAGGTATGGCTTTCAATGTTGGAGGGAAGTGAGAGCTGGAGTGATGAAGAGTACTGTTGGCTGATGTAGGTTTCCTGTATAAGTCAGTGCTAATTTTGCCTGTTTCATCCTTGTATATAGTGATATCGAGAAAGTCGGCCTTGTTGAGATCCATGCTGTAATTTCATTTAAGGTTCAAGTTGTTGTTATTGAGTAAAGACATAAAATTGATCAAATCATTCCTGGAACCATCCCATATAATCAATATGTCATCAATATACCTGAGCCATAGAATCACCTGGTCTGTGTTGGTCGTGTTGTTTTCATTAAACACAATTTTCCTCTCTCACAAGCCAAGATACAGTAGATATTGGCGTATGTAGGTGCACAGGATGAGCCCATTGCAGTACCGCATTTTTGTAGATCAAAACGGTTATTGGAGACAAAATAATTATATCTTAGGATGAATTTCAAGAGTCTCATTATGAAGTTGTTAAGGTTAGTATTTGCCAGAGATTCCATGTTGAGGAAATAATTCACCTCATTACACCCAGCGTCATGGTCGATGGAGGTATATAGGCTTGCCACATTGCATGGCCAATATAGTGTCTGGGTTAAAGGTAATGCCAGCCAGTTTCTTGAGAACATCCATTGTGTCCTTTACATAGGAAGGGAGACTTAATACAATCGGTCTTAGCTTAACATCGATAAAGCGACTTGCTTTCTCCTCTAAGTTCCCATTCCCAGAAATGATTTGTCTCCATGGCGGATTTGTCTTGTTTTTGTGCACCTTTGATAGCATATATAATGTTGTTATTCTTGGTGACTGCGAGGAAGCCAGATTCTGTGTCTGAGATCAATTGGTTTCTTGTTACTTCTTTGATGATATTGTTATACAAAGTAATCTGTGGTTGCATCTCCAATGTGTATAGCAATTCACATCTTTAACTTACATAGCTACATAGTAACATAGTCATTGAGGTTGAAAAAAGACTTTCAGTCCATCAAGTTCAACCTTTTAAGATCTCCTCTTATCTGCAATATGATGATTAGTTGTTAATAATTAGATGTTAATTCATTGTTAATAATTGATCCAGAGGAAGGCAAAAAAAAAAAAACAAGTGATACTTAGCCGATCGTCTCAAAGGAAAAAAAAAATTCCTTACTGACCCCAGATATTGGTGATCAGATTTCTCCCTGGATCAATACTCTCTCTCTAATTATCCTGGATAACCTTGAATGTCCCTTTTAATTAGAAATAAATCCAGTCCCCTTTTCAAATTATCTATCGAATCCACTGTCACCACGTCCTTTGGTAGAGAATTAGATTAATCACCCTTACTTTGAAGAAACCTTTTCTTTCTTTAAGGTGGAATCTTTTTACTTCTAACCTCAGGGGATGTCCTCTTGTCAGTTGGAAACCTCTTGGCACAAAAAGCTCACTTGGCAAATCTTCATACTGACCCTGGATGTATTTATATAAGGTAATCATATCTCCTCTTAGATGCATTTTTTTCTTAAGAAAATAAGCTTAATTTGGTTAGTCTTTCTTCATAACTTAGCCTCTCCATTCCTCTTATTAGTTTTGTTGTCCTTCTTTGTACCTTTTCCAGCTCTAAAATGTTCTTTTTATGAAGTGGTGCCCAAAATTTGTAGTTCATATTACAAATGAGGGCATACTGGGGATTTGTATAGTGGCAGAATTCTATTTGCTTCTCTTGCTTCTATACCATTCTTAATGCATACTAATATTGTATTTGCCTTTGTAGCTGCTGCTTGGCATTGAGCACTGTTACCTAGGTTGTTGTCCACAAGTACTTCCAAATCCATTTCAATATCAGATACCCCAATATTTACTCCATTAAGATTATACATTTTATGGTTATTTTTCCTTTCCAGATGCATAAATTTACATGTATTCATATTACATCTCATCTGCCATTTAGATGCTCATTCTTCTAGTTTATGTAAATCCCTTTGGAGGGAAAGTACATCATTATCCCACTTACCATATTAGTCCAACTGGAGTATGTTACATTTACCAAAATCCTTTGCTTCTTGTCTTTTAGCCAGCTCTCGATTCATGAGCAGATATTTACTGCAATTCCTGTATCCCTTAGTTTGTGCAACAGTCTCCCATGTGGCACTGTATCAAAAACCTTAGCAAAATCCAAAAAGACTACATCTACTGAGTTACCTTGATCCAGGTTCCTACTAACCTCCGCATAGAAACTAATTCAATTTGTTTGACATGACCTATCCCTCATAAATCCATGTTGACTCCTACTTATAATCCTGTTCACACTAGGACCCGGGCTTTATTAACACTTCATTTTTCCATCCTTTTTTTGGATTTCTTCCTTCGTTAACCAATTATTAAGGTAGTGTAGCCCCATTATGTTGTGGCGTCCCACCCACCGACACCTCCCTTGAGTAAACAGAAGAAAATAACCTATTTAGTTCATCTGCTTTTTCCTGGTCACTAATTATCTGATGGTCACATTGTAGTATTCCTATAGCTTCGTTCCTGGCCTTCTTTCCATTAATTTATTTAAAAAATATTTTAGGGTTAGTCTCATTCTCTTTGGCAACTATCTTTTCATTTTCTATGTCATTCAGTCTAATAGCCCTTTTGCAAGCCTTGTTGACTTCCTTGTACTCACGTAAAACAGTCTCTTTCCCCTCTTGCTTGTATAACTTAAATGCCTGTTTTTTACTCCATATCTTGATATTTAAATCATTGTTAAGCCACACTGGATGTGATTTACTCCTTTTACTTTTATTCCCACATGGTATATGGTGATAAGTATGTATATTTAGTAAGGATTTTAATGTTGTCCATTTATGTTCAGTATTTTTACCTGCCAGTTCTCTGTCCCAGTCTATACTTTGTATTGCTGCCCATAGACCGTTAAAATCTGCCCTTTTAAAATTTAGAGTTTTTGTTGGCCCCTTAAAGTTTTGTTTTTCTAATTCAATCTCAAATGAGACTGTGTTGTGATCACTGTTTGCCAAAGGTTGCCCTATTCCAACATTTGATACTATATAAATATTATTTATGATGACTAAATCTAAGATGACTTCATTTCTAGTAGGTTCTTGTATAACCTGGGCCAGATAATGATCCCTGAGTGTACTCAAGAACCTGCCTCCCCTTAGCTGAACTGCTGGTCTCATTTATCCAGTTTATTTCAGGGTAATTAAAATCTCCCATTATTAGAACTTGCCCATGCCTCGCTGCATTTCCAATCTGTAACAATAATTGTATTTCCTCACTTTCAGCTATATTTGGGGGTTTATAGAATACTCCAATTAATATTCTTTTGCAATTGCTGCTCCACTGTTTAACTCTACCCACGAACTTTCAGCATTACCGCTAGTTCCACCATAAATATCTTCTCTGACTATAGGCTTAAATTCAGGCTTAAGATACACACATATTCCTCCTACTATTTTACCATTGCCCCTATCTTTCCTAAATAGGTTATAACCATCCAGATTAACAGTCCAGTCATGAGATTCATCCCACCACATTTCGGTAATGCCTATTAAATCCAATTTTTCGTTAATTGCCAATAATTCTAACTCTCCCATTTTTCCTGGCAAACTTCTGGCATTAGCAAGCATACATCCTATGTTATTGGTTTGCAGTTCTGATGTGCCTGCCTCTGTAGTTGAGTTACTGAGTAATACCTACCTACTGACTATACTAACCCTCCCCCATGAGTAGTTAATTCATCCCTTATCCCCTCTACACTTCCTACCCCATTACTTTCATCTAGTCCCTCCCCCCACCTACTAGTTTAAAAACTCCTCCTGCCTTTCTACCATCCTATCTCCTAGCACAAAAACTCCCTCATCATTAAGGTGTTTCTTGTATGTACATGTCAGTTGGCCATAAAACGATGTTACCTCCTTTGTCTGAAGGTTTGACCACAATATCATCCCAAGCATTTATTTCTTGTAGTGCTTTTTTCTTCTTTGGCACTAATGTTGCTTGGTTTGATAGTATTCAGTCTTTCTATTTCTTTTGTCACAGCTTTGTGGCAGGACATGTTGATAGACATGGACTAAAATTAGATTTGGCTTTCAATGTCTTTCCCATTTTTTTCATTTCTATCATTGTTGCTGTCATTGTGTGCAAACAGTGTTGCCGATGGTATGTCAAAGGAGTTTCCTTTATTTTGTGCAATCAGTGTTGCTGATGTTGTATCAGTGGAATTGCCTTTATCCATAAAGATTTTCAAGATTTTTTTGATAAGTAGCATGCAAATAGATGCAGATCCTGGAAGATTTGAAAGAAATTGAAGGTCTGGCAAGGTGAGAAGGACAGGCCTTTTTGGAGCAGTGATATCTGTGAGGATGGCAGATTCTTAGATGATAGGTTAATAATGTGCATCTCATCCTTCTTCACCATCTCGGTCCGGTCATCATTGTTCCCCATATCTGTCCTCTCTGCCAGTTCCCCCTTGTCTGATATAACTCTCCTCTGCACTCATTGCGAGCCTTTGGCGCTCATTGCGAGTCTCTCCCCTGATGTACTTTTGGTTGCATGAGCACCCTGTGCGCTCATTGCTAGACTCTCCTCTGGTATTTTTATTTTATATATATATATATATTTTTGTTAATAATAATTAATTAATTAATGAAATAATAAATTAATATACTTTACCTATTTGTAATTAAAATATCCATCAATCAATATCCTGAAGAGCTAACAATCGCTTTTGATTTTGTTGCAGCATACAATGTACATTTAGACTGTTGCTGACCTGAGGTGTAAGTGTCAGCAATGTGTGAAGTGTGCAGTGTAAATAGGCTGCTTGCGTGAGGGCAAACCATTTGTTTAGCTGTGTAAAGAGGCATTTTAGAATGGTAATGTTATTAATTTCAAATTATGGGTCGTGTAGCCTCGTTTTCGTTTTTTTCGGCCGCCATTTTTTTTCTCGCTTCAGCTATTTTCAATTTCCGAAACTGTGAAATGCAACTTAAATTTGCGTGCAACCTCACTGACAGAAGTCCGGGCTGTCCCCTCGTGCTGTGTGTGATTAATTATGTATGCTTTTTTATTTGTTTTTTGTATTTTTCAATGTGCGCAGTTCGGCCGTTATCTTTGCATTTTTTGGACATAGTATCTTTTGGTTTTCAAAGTCCCGCGGGTCGTATTTTTTTTTCTAAGTCCCGCTTTCCTTTCCAAAGTGTTACGGGCCATAATTGTTTGCAGTGTTTTTTGCAAAGTTTTACGGTTATCGCACTGTGAATTGTATAACTGAGCTTTCTGTTGATCTGTAGTCGAATGGGTCGTGGGTATGATGCTTAAGTTGTATGTGGTCGTAGGGATGTGCGCCTATGGCACTCATCCCCAATAGCGCAATGAGCACCTTCAGCGCTCCTTGCATGGCCACAACCGCAGTTTTATCATTGCGTTACCAAGGTTTTTTGGCAAGCCCGCCCTGCTGGTGGCAAAACACTTTGGATGCTATGTAGGAGATCTAACCAAGGTGAGATTTAAAGGTGTTCTTTTTCTGCTCATATATTCTACAACACTGCTTAGCTTGGTTTATGTCCATAATGTAATCTATATTTGTATACATTGCATATCATATTTAAGACTTGTTTGGTTATTTCCATTTGATCATTCACTGATCTTCTTCCACTTAAATAGTATAATACAGAAGGTGTATGCCTAAGAGAAGCCGTGTTTGAAATGGTATTAGCTTAAAAAGCGAAGCCTTTGTGACCACATTTGCAGTGCAATAATTGTATTTCTTGGAATTTGGAGCAGGAAATAAGTATTTAGACTTATTTTAGACATTCAAATGTGAGCAAAAATGTACTATTTCTTTACGATAGATGGATAGATAGATAGATGGATAGATAGATAGATAGATAGATAGATAGGTGGATAAAAAGATAGTGACAAAGCTATTTAAGGCTTTTATGTGAGCCACAGCTCTCTTCCTCAAGGAGGATGGAAGAGGTAAACTTGAATACTCAGTTAATTAGCTGCCCTGTATAATTAACCATGATTACAGTATGAGATTTGCTGCTTATGGACTCATTGTATGCAGTTTGTCTGGCCTAGAGATACAAAAAGTGAGACAGCATCCAGTAGCTCATGACCATTTGAAGCAGAATTAAAGTCTGTACATGTGAAACCTATAAAGGCCTGTGATTTAACAAAGTATTGGACTGTTTGCTTTGCTCCACCAAGGATTAGCTGGATGAGAGCTCATTAGTGAGAAAACTGTTTATTGGTTATGGTAGTTTTTTTTTGTATGTTATAAAGTATAATAAACATTATGTGCTGCAGTGTCAAAACGTGCTTAACATCATACAAAAATCACAATTGCTTTCCCAATTTGTGACCAACAGTCCAAAAATATTATATTTTGAGAGGGAAGCCCTGAAGAAGTCATATGAAATAAAACACCTAGGTAGTGGTATTGGAGCTTGCAAGGAGGTGTTGTGGATAACCTAGTGGGATTATTGTTCCATCTACCACAAAAGGTCAAGCATCATTATGGAGATGGCTCTTCCGTTCTCAATTACAAACCACACGCTCAAAAAATGTGCATATAAATACACTAATAAATGTGAGTTAGTAGTGCATTTGTTTTTTGATGTAAAAAGTTTTTTTTTAATAATAACTATTTTTGTGTAATAAAGATGAAAAAGTGAAAAAGATCAATTGATAACAGAAGGCCAAAGAAAAGAGAAGAAATTCAAAGAAATTTAAAGGGTTAGTTTTTTCAACACAGATTGGATCACACCACTGTAAAGTTCTCTTAAAAGCATGTTGAAACAGTTTTAAAAATTTTCAAATCTGTGCATTTATTGTGCAGATATCACATAAAATTTAATTTGTGCTTAGAATTGTTTACATGCCTGAAAGACAACCCGCTGACTTCTCCACAACTGGGATCCAGATCACTTAAGCAAGGCCATAACTCCCGATTTGGAATAGCCAATAGAAAATGAGACCGTCATCATGATGTCAGTATAACATGGAGGTTACATGTCAATCAATTAGCGTTTAGAGTTCCGGTAGACTCTCAAAATAATAAAAATAACTGCCAGTACTGTTCTAGTCCATGTGGGTGGCCTGATTTGTATTAACTAATTGATTCCTAAGATCGATATAACCCTGAAATGGAACATCAAAAAAAATTCTACTGCAGATTTGAGAGCTTGAGGCTGTTGTGCAATTAATTCTAAAGTCTTAAATCACTTTCCCTATCTTTAAAAGTGCAGTACTGATTTTTTATTTGCATTTACAGTGCTACGAACAGGGGTAAAAACCCCTTGTGAGTTCTATCTGGTACCCGTAGGATTTTCTTCTACATATGACATCCACGGTTGTGAAAATATTTGCGGGCTTGAGGAATTGTAGCAATTGAATAGCGATTTGCGATTTTATCTCTTGAAAGATCAAAGGCTTAGATGGGGTGTAATTTATGGCCTAAAAGCTTTTTGAGAAAAGCCTATGCAATAATAATATTTGTTAAGGAGAACTTAGATAAATAACTTTAAATTATGTTGAATTATATATTATAACTTAATTAGTTCTAATTGAGTTATCTACTAAGATGTAAAGTAGCAAAATTGTTTAGAGAAGTGATAGAGCAGACATCTTATTTGTAGTAACGTGACTCCTATATTATATTCAATGTTAATAAGAAGGACAACTATCATTTGGAGAAATTAATGTAGCATAATTAACAAATACTAGGTTGACATAAAAATCTATTTATTTAAATAAGTTAAAAACGTTAACAATGTCGTATAAACATGAGACACTTTAAAAAAAAAAAATTAAAAAAAATTGGTCCACCCCTGAAAATGTTATGTTATAAATAGATACTGTAGATTGATAATGTATTCTAATGATTCATATATTGCTAAGTAGGCAGTTTTAGAAGGATGAATATTCAATATATTAGGTAAATCAATATCATGGGTCAAACAATCATAACAAATAAAGATAAAACATTTAAACACAATAGAGCAGCTGAGTGAAAATACATATACAAATTTAAAGTGCACTGTGCTACTATGAACAATATGGAGTATCAATACTGCATATGAATATTATTATTTTGCTGAACAATCAATGCAAAGAAAAAAAAATGAACCAATAATGTATTTGTGAATAGGTAAGGTTAAAGTGGGTCAGTCCCTGATCTGCCACTCATAGCAGAGCTGAGGACCTTCCACTTATCCTCCTGCTAAGAGTGCTGCTATACTGTGCTCAATTAGTGAATAAAGTTTAAGATAATGGAAGTATGGGGGCCTGCTATTTACCCCTTAAACTATCTTTTAAATGAGTGACTATACTAAGCTACTCTATATATATAACTGACCCATGAACAATAAAGATAATATTACTAGTAGTGGATAAGAGATAATAATGTAATCCTTTGTATTTGTTATACATATCTAATTGATGTAGCCCATAATGTAATCAATATTTATGAATATACAATTGTATAAAGAAAGGTACTGTTTGACATTCATAGACTGGTAATTGTGTTCTTAGTTTAATGCTGTATCGCAATGACTTAGCTTAATAGAGAGTTTTTGTAGATAAAGTGGTTGTATCCCCATTAGTCTTGTTTATGTCTGATATCTACCGCCGTTTGCTGCTCCGTTAGCATGTCTCAAGGAAATTACGTCATCAGAGGTGGACCACTTCTATGTACGGTGGCCGATGCACGTTTTGCGGGCTGCTTCCTCTAGGGCCTGGATATTATTGTCTACCAGGGTAAGTCCTTAAATAGTGTGTTGCTAATTGATTGGTTAACCCTTTGTTTTCTTTCTTCCTTAGATTGAAGGTTTAATTTCAATATTTGTTGCAAGAGGATGTCTTCATCAGGATCCAATGTTTAATATATATGGAACATAGGCAAATAAGAAACATATTATAATCATATCTATGACTCTTGAATGAGACTGTATGTTTAGGTAGAGAGTTAATTGGAGATATAACTTAAAAAAACAATATATCGTAATGAATTAAGTTGCATATTTGGCAAAGAAGTGTTGATTATGTTCTTTGAACATCTAATTAATTTTAGTATAATCCTTAATTTTAGTATAATAAGGTGTTAGAATACTATATATTTTGGAATATATATCTTTATAATAATATATTGTAAAGATTGTAATAATATTTGAGGCACTATTGATTTAGTCTAGATCACAAGAGAGGCATATCATTGAATAATGTTGTTGCATTTATTTTTATTCATTAAATGTAATTAGTGATAAAAAAATTACTACAGTATACATTTTCTCTTTGCTAGAGATTAGAATATATTTTCTTTATAGATCTTAAAACTATTTAATCATACATAATAGTGATGTTATATAGTAATAATAAGTTACCCCTTTGTAAAACATTTGATCTTATTAATTTGAATTTAGGACCATAAAATAATTGTTAAAATAGAACAAATTCGATCTTATAATGTCCTTAATAGGATCCTAAGAGATGGAACAATTTCCCTATTTTTATTTTCCTAGATTAGACAAAGACCATGAAATTAATATTTTCATTTAGGCCCTTAGGGCTCATACTGTTAAAGATAGTGATCCACCTTGTCTCTGCTCGTTGTAACTCTCTTTCTATGTCACCTCTTCTATTACCAAGATAAATCTGTTGTAATACACAATTGAACATTCTTCCTTGTCTGTCAATTAGTTCAGTGATTTTTGTCATGTGTTGGCAGAAATGACAATGGCCACAGGCATGTGTTCTGTCTAGTAAAGAGCCTGGGGTTTTGCAACCTCTGCGGAAATGAATTTTGACTAACTGGTCTTTTAAAGTTTTACTTCTTCTCCATCCAATTGAAATTCTATCTCCAGTTGATTTAGATCTTCGTCAGTTCTTAATATATTTGTATGGTTGTTAATTATATTTGTTATTTCCTTCCACTGTTGACTGAAAGTTCCTAAACATTTTACAGTTGGTGAAATAGCTTGTTGTTTATTTCTAGGAACTAATAAGTCCTCCCTAGCAGTATGCAGGGCTCAGTGGTAAGCTAATTTGAGAAGTTTATGGCTGTAGCCTCTTAGTCTGGTCATTAGTTCTTTTGATCTCACTTTGAATACTTCAATGTCTGAGCAATTTCTGTGAATGTGTAGAAACTCCCCTATGGGGATCGCTTTCTTGACGGCAGGAGAATGTGAGCTCTCATAGAGTAAGGTATTATTTGTAGCCATCAGTTTACAGTAGATATAAGTGCTTTTAGATTCTTCCATATTATTACAGATTGTTAAATCCCAAAAATTGTCCGACTTAGAATCTATATGGTAGGTTAATCTTAGATTAAGTGTGTTGTTATTTAGTATCTTCAAAAATGTTTCCAAAGTTTCTTTGCTTCCTTCACATATAACAAGGATATCGTCAATAAACCTTATCCATAAGGTAATGAAATTAGTATTGTGATGGAGTGCCATTAGGGGTCACAAGAGAGCTCTGTAAGACTTCTCCCCTGAGAATGAAAAGAGTTAAATCCAGGCAGTTATCAGAGGCTAAATGGAAGCACAGCTGTGAACTGCCTTTAAAAGCAGCAGAGAGATGGGTGGAGACTCTCTCACTTAGGCTTGGGCCTAAGAGCCGTGGGCTGTGTGTGTTGCAGGAGGAAGCCCTGAACAGCTCAGCTGCCTCTGGGATCCAGAGAGCTGGGATTTGTGCTGGAGCGAGACAGTCAGGAAGACTATTATATTCCAGAGTTTGTTCACAGAGAAGACTTCTGTGGTATCAGAGATACTCCACTGAGAGAGGATTATCTAAAGACCCCATCCCTGGGAAGCCGGATGCAACAAGGGATAAAAAGGTTGGTGACAAATACATGTTTTCACCATATGAGGATAAGAAGTACAAAGGCCCCAGGGAAAAGAGTGCGTTGAGAGAAAGTAATAGTCCCTCAACCCAAGAGGGCGACAAGGGTCCCTGGGGTGAAGCAAGGGAGAGAAGGGTGGGCCCTATGCTTCAACCACTATTGACAAGAAGCTGTAGAGGAAAAAGCTTCATGAGACTGTTTGTTTCCTGGCCACAAGGTGGCGATATAACAGAAATAAGAGACTGTTTGCATCCTGGCCACAAGGTGGCACTCCCTGTCGCAGATAAGCTGCACAGGATATAGTCAGGGCGTTCCTGAGTATAGTAAGCACGTTTATGTAGGATTTATTTTATTGCTGAAGATAAGCACTGTTTTTGTTCTGTTTGTGCTAACAAATAAATAGCAGTAAAACTTTGGACAAGCCTGCTGTGTCTTCCTCCCTGTATAAGAGAGATAAGAAAGTGCAGGACGCAAACCCCGCCAGAAGGGGGCGCCCCGCGACAGTATATTGTGAATTTTCTTCAGAGAACATCCACTCCTTCTCCCACCAGCCAAGATATACATTGGCATAAGTGGGAGCGCAGACTGTCCCCATGGCAGTGCCTTGGACCTGGAGATACTATCTCCCATCGAATATGAAGAAATTATGTTCACAAATTTGAGTAATTCCAGTAAGAATATAGTTAGTATTGGCTTCCATACTTCACAACCTTTGTCATGTTTTATAGATATATATAACTAGCGACTTGCCCGTCAAAAAATGACGGCAATGTGATGTATATGTTTGTCAAGTTGTTTAGTTATTTATATATATTTTTGACCCTTGTAGGTATTGTGATATGAACGTGTATTTTTGTAAAATGTTGATGTAATGGTTTTTTAACATGAAATTTGTATCTAAAGAATTGTTCACTTTAATATACATTGAATCCAGAGGAAAGCAAAAAGTAAAAAGCCTTGTTAAAACGTCCCTAATTTTAACATGAAGTTTAAAATATATGTAAGCAATAACGTTCAAATTATATATTTTTAAACTTGATCTTTATTTTTTATGTAACTTTGGAAGTTGACAAAACATTTGTATAATTTTGAACATTATAAACAGGAACACAGTGAATACATTTTGTAACTTAATTTTGTATTAAAAGTATTAACATTTGAATGTAAAAACAGTTGAACTTTAAATTAATAAGTATTAACATGCAATTTGTATCAGAATAATTGTTAAGTTGAATATACATTGAATGTCGAGGAAGGCATACAGTAAAAACTCTCCTTAAAACGTACCAAATGAAAGTAATTACTTACTGACCACATAAACTGGCGATAAACATTAAAGTAGGTAGTAATCTTAAGATAACAGACAATATTTACATTGTGACTTAAAAGGTGCTTGCGCTCTTAACATGAACTTTATAATCTGTTTGATGAAATAACTTGCAAATATTGTTTTTAAACTTGTAATATTAGAAACATTAACACAGTAACTTAACATTGTAACATCATTTTTCTTAAAAATGCAAGGCAAGTATTTTGTGAGGCGAATTATCCATAAACATTACTTCCATTAATTATGACTGAATTAAACAACAAATTGTTATGTATTTTTGAATGCTTTTAAAAAATGTTCGCATGGCTTTAGTTTGTATCCTGCAAAGTTATAGTACTTCATAGTAGACAATGTTTTTAGTAAAAATACGTCCATCTTCTAATAAATCACCTTGACTTTCATTTTTTTCAATGTAAACTTTAATAGCCTGTGGATTTTTGCACCGTGACAATGCAACGTACAATTGACCATGTGCAAATACTGTTTCTTCCAAAAAAATACCCACAGATTTGAAAGTTTGACCTTGTGATTTATTAATGGTCATGGCAAATGCAATAATAATGGGAAATTGTCTTCTTTGAAGTATAAAAGGGAGACTACTTTCACTTGGTGCTAAATCTATTCTTGGTATGAAAACTCTCTCTCCTTTATGGGTCCCAGTTAAAATTTCAGCATCTATAAAATGGTCCTTTAATTGTTGAACAATTAATCTTGTGCCATTGCATACGCCTTTTTTGGGGTTCATATTTCGCAGTAACATGATAATTGCACCTTTCTTTAGCTGCAAAATATGTGGTGGCATTCCAGAAGGAGTTAGAGAGTTTATGAATTCAGTCGAAAAGTTAGCCTGACTTTCATTGTCATCAGCAAGTACAGAATCAGCACTGTGATAATTTCTTTGTGGTGCATTATTTTTTTTAAAGATTTCATTATTGAGGAGTAATGCATCTTTATTTTTACACGTCAGTATGACTTGGTTGGCAAGCTCGGAATATTCTTCGTTATTTATGCTCCCTTCAAATATAGCCGATATAATATCTTGTTGACAAATCATCTGAGGTGGGATCTCTACAGTGTCGTCAGCTAAATGTAGTATTTTTCCTGTTCTGCCTTCTCCAATTTTAATAAGCCAATCATTGAAATCATTTTGTCCTTCTGATCTCATATTTTGTTGCAGTTGAAGATGGGTAAAATGTTTCCATACTGTGCTTGACTTGATACAGGTTTTGATAATGTCAGTTCTATTTCCATGTACAACAACAGGTAATGTTTGTCTAAAATCGCCACCCAACAACATTACCTTTCCACCAAATGGAAAAATATTATCCATGACTTCACGAAGCAAACGGTCAATACATTGAAGGGCATAGCATGACATCATTGTGGCCTCATCTATTATAATTAATTTACATTTCTTAAATTTCTTTGCTTGTAAGGATGTCATGCGAATATCTGACACAGAATTTTCTAAAATAGGCACTGGTAGTTTAAATCCACTATGAACAGTTCTTCCACCTTCTAATAAAAGTGCAGCAATTCCAGTAGTGGCAAACGCCATTGCTATTTGTCCTTGTGCTCGTACTGAAATCATTAATAAATTGTACAAATAGGTTTTTCCTGATCCGCCAGGTCCATCAAGATAGAAATAACGCTCTGTCACCATGTCATCATCTATTGCATTTTTAATGGCATGAAATGCTTGCAATTGTAGTGTATTTAAAGTTGCAAGTCTTTCTTGTGTTCTTTCTGCTTGTAGTTGAATGTCATAGTCTTCAAAGTTTATGTCATCTATAAGACCTGGATCAGGCAAATTAAAACTTGCAAAAACTTAATCCATGAGTTGAAAAAACTTCTTGGATTTCCATTAACGCTTTTAAGTGTGCAATGGGTACATTGTACCGTCGCATAAAGTCTTCAGGCATATTACTTTTAAAAGTCTCCCACAAAGCTAATGCATTTGGAGCATTTGAGAAGATACAAATAAAAGCAAATTGTTCTCTCATCTGTCGTGGCATTTGACATTGTGCTGCTTCTTCTAAACATCTTTCCCACTCTGTATCATCAGCGAGTAAGTTTCTATGTCTTGCAGCTAAATGGAAGGATTCATATACAATGTCATTAACAGTTCTTAATTGTTCAAAACTTTGTGCTCCTGGAACATTTAAAAGTAATATCCGTAAGCAAAAACGTTCAACATCTCTTGGACTGACTGTGTAAATTCGTGGAATTATTTTATTGCCTCTGGTTTTCTTGGTCTCCATAATCCATTCACAAAAACATAGTGATATGGAATTTCAATATATAAGTATTGTGTTGCTTGAGCATCATTTGAATTTAATGCAAACCATGCAGTTAGTGTAGTGTGACGATCTTCACTTTGGGCCAATGCATTCATTTCATTTCCAGCATGGAAATAGACTAAATGTCGTTGTGGCAAATGTACTGCTAATCTATATACTGCATGTGATCTATCATGCATTTCAAATTTTAAAAGCCGCCACATAGCTTCTGGTGCACTGACATAGCGAGCATCTACATGAGATGCAAGTTCATCATGTACTAACTCACTACATTCAGGGTTGTCTGCACTTTTGACGACTACAGTAGCTGCATCGTAGCCTTTGTAAATATATTTGTAGACATATTTAATGGATTTGATGGAAGTGCAGGCTTCTACGTTGATGTGGGCATTGCACTTCATGAGTAAATGTGGATTGTAGGGTACTACATATCTATTGTCCACTTTTTTTCCACGAATAATGGCACTTTCTCCTTCTCTACTTTTATAAAGTGGATATCCATCACAATTGGCATAGGTTTTGTCTCTATAATCTTTTGGAAATTCTTTGGAACATTTATTATTTTCCATACATGGTGATTGTGGATTAAGGTCTCCACAGAGTCCATGAATCATGCGATGAGTAACAATCTCATATAGTCTACCATATAGTTCTGGATCTGGTAGTTCAGCAACTATGACTGCATCCACTTTGTCCGAAGTATCTAATTTATCTTTCTCTTGAAGTATTATCAGAAGATGTGCATGTGGAAGACCTCTTTTTTGAAATTCAATGGTATATACATAAGCAAGACATTTGCCAAATAACTGATTTATAGTGAAGTCACATATTAATTCATTTAATTTGATCTTAAAAACTCTGGCTACTAAATCTGGTCGATCAGAAGCAGTTTGTCCAAGAAGTAGATTTTGATTAATTTCTGGCCATTGTGGATTACATGTAAATGTCAGAAATAAATCTGGTTTTCCAAATTTTCTCACAATAGCCATAGCATCATTGTATCTTTCTCTGATATTTCTAGGAGATCCTTGAAAGGAAGATGGTAAAATGATGGCTTTGCCAGCTGTCATGTCTCTGCTTGTAGCCACGTCAGCAACATAGTCCATGAGTCCACAATATTGTTCTACACGTAGTTTATCTTGTTGATATTTTATAAAGTTTAAATTATTTGCCTCAACTTGCAAATATGAATCAATAATCCATTGTTGAGTTAGTTTTCCACCACAAAAAATTGGATTAAATTCATCTCGAATGGCAATTTGGGCTACTTTAAACTCAAGCATAGAAACATTATTTCGGATTCTGGCTTTAGCATTTGGGTAACTGGGAAGGGTTAATTTTGGTTGCCAACCTGCTTCTCCATGTGGGAAAAAGATGGGATATATCATTGGATCTAAATTTGGACTTAAGATATTAATATTATTAAATGGTTGCTCCTCATTTCTGGGATATACTCTAATGTCTCTTTGAAATGGTGGTTCTCCTTCAACATTCTGAAAGACCATTGCAACTTAATTTGATGTTGGCAAGTTATAACGACGTTTATCAGTATGTCTGTCTCTTTTAAGCACCATATTAACCTTTGGCATGGGTAATTGATGTCTTTGTGCATGAAGTTGTTGTTCATTTTCTACTTCTGCCAATTTTTTGTAAGCTTTACTGTAGGGATTGTTGTCCATAATGTTATTTAGCTCTATGAAAACACTGTGTAAGCATTTTTTATTTTCTTCCATCTGCATACGTTGGTCAACAGCTTCCATTGTATCTAGGACATATAGTTGAGCGAATTTTCTTTGCTCTGGATGTAAATGTGAAGTCCGATGATAAATTTGTCCTTGGACTTTAAAACAGTAAGGACCATGTCCTGGTACATTAGCAGCTAATGTTGCCCCCATAGATGCAAATGATATGGCACTATTGTAGGATCTTATGTTTGTCATAAAATTTTTGTAGTTTGGAAAAGTAGGTTCAGTCATAATATTTTGTAAATAGCTTGGAAATTGTTTCCTTTCTGGAAGTTTGAACTTGCCTTTTTGACAACAACTAATAAATTGTCCATCTCTGGGTCTCTCCTGTTTAAAATAATAAGCCTCACAAAATTGACATTGAGTACTCATGTCCCCACAACTATGAACCTCTACTGCTAAAGACTTGAGTAAAGGACAATTTGCAAAGCATATAGGATTTTGACTTTCATATTCATCAGGTGAAAAGTCATGAAATGTTTGAACAACAGGTTTTAAATGTTTAGTTTTTTTCGTGGCTTTTCTTGATATATGTTGTCCTTGTTTTGTTGAAATGTCCTGTAAGGTTTCAGTAAGAGTTTGTAAATGCTTTGTTTTTGTAGTTGCTTTTTTTGGTCTGTCTTGAATTGTATCTTGTAAAATGTCATCTGATGTTTGAGGAACAGGTTGTAAATGCTTTATTTGCTTTTTATATTTTTTTGTCGTATCTCATTTTTGCAGCTGATAGTCTTTTATTTGCAAGTCTTTTGCGTTCTTTTTCTCGTCAAATATCTTTCTCCTCAGGTGTCTGCTGGGTGGCCCATCTCTCTTGTCTTTCTCTAGTTTGACGTCTTTTCTTCTCTTCTTTGGTCTCGTTATCAGCCATATTAATCTGTAAAGGAAAAGAAAGAAATGTAAATGTGTATATTTAAATTTGTAATTCCTGTTAAAGATTCTTGTGCACAATTGGGGCAAATTTTTTTTAATCATTAATGTATCAGTTATATTTAGTTAAAAGTTATAATTCCTGGCCTCATTGAATAACAATTTGGCCAATGGAATAGTGCTGTAAATAAGCAGTTAACATATTTTTTTAAAATAATTTTTTAGTTCTTGAAAACCTTGTTTGTGGATAGATGTTTACCACTGAGAAAATTCTTTGCTCGAAAAAACATTGATGTGGTTATTGAGCTATGTATTGCATAGTGGCAATTTAAATATAATAAGGGAGATAGTAATTTTTTTTTTTTTTTTTTTTCTGTTGACACGGATGCAAATGAAAGATGTTTCTTTAGTTTTCTCCTTTTGTACTTATTATACTGTACCTTGGTTGAAGTGTGATTTAAATCCGAATGTTTGTTGGTCCTCGGTTGAAAATCGTTGTCCAATGGTGTGGTCCTCTGTTGGAAGTCCTCGTCCGATGGTGTGGTCCTCTGTGTAAAATCCTGGTCCTATGGTCTGGTCCTCTGTTGAAAGTCGTGGTCCGATGGTGTGGTCCTCTGGCGATAGCCCTCGTCCGATGTTGTGGTCCTCTGGCGATAGCCCTCGTCCGATGTAGTGGTCGTTTGGTGAAAGTCCTGGTCCGATGGTCTGGTCCTGTGTTGAAAGTCCTCATCCGCTGGTCTGGTCCTGTGTTGAAAGTCCTCGTCCGATGGTCTGGTCCTGTGCTGAAAGTCCTCGTCCGATTGTCTTCACGCAGTATCTGTTGTAATATAAAATAGAAAATGTTGTTTGAGTGAAATGTCTTTTAAATAATTAAACATTTTTAATTTTGGTGTATTGTATCTGTTATGTTTATTTTTTTCTATTTTATTTTATTTTAACTTAATGTACAATACCACAACTTTTGTTATTCTTATTTAAGGTTCTTAGTAAGGCTTGTAGGTTGTGACATATTAAAGAAGAATATTATTTTATTTTGCTATGTGTTTGTGTGTTTTTTTTTGGACAATCCTGTTTTGTGCACAGCACTTGTGGTATAGTTATTTAAGCTTCTTTGTAATGGTTATAGGTTGTTAAACATTAAAGAAGAATCTTAATTTAGTTTCCTATGTGTTTGTGTGAGTTTTAGTACAATACTGTTTTGTGCGTACCACTTCTGTTCTACTTATTTATGCTTCTTTGTAAGGCTTGTAGGTTGTTAAACATTAAGGGCCTCATTCAATTGTGCTTTGGCCAATTGAATAGGGCTCTATATAAGCACATAGCATTTTTATTTTACAGAAGTTTTTAATTAGTGAAGACATTACTTTTGGATAGAAGTTCACTAACTAAAAACTTCTGTAAAAAAATATGCTATGTGCGTATATAGAGCCCTATTAAATTGGCCAAAGCACAATTGAATGAGGCCCTAAGTAAGAAAAAGAATGTAGTTTGCTATGTGTTAGTGGTATTTTTTGTACAATCCTGTTTTGTGCGCACCACTTGTGGTATACTTATTTAGCCTTTATTAGGATGGTTATAGTTTGTTAAACATGAAATAATAATATTAATGTAGTTTGCTATGTGTTTGTGTTAGTTTGTTACAATCCTGTTTTGTGCGCACCACTTGTGCTAAAGTTATTTAGTCTTGATTGTACTGGTTATAGGTTGTTAAACATTAAGTAAGAATATGAATTTAGTTTGCTATGTGTTTGTGGTAGTTTTTGTACAATCCTGTTTTGTGCGCACCACTTGTGGTAAAGTTATTTAGTCTTGATTGTACTGGTTATATGTTGTTAAACATTAAATAAGAATGTAAATGTATTTTCCTATGTGTTTGTGTGTTTTTGTCCAATCCTTTTAGGTGCGCACCACTTTTGTTATTGTTATTTAGGCTTCTTTGTAAGGCTTATAGGTTGTGAAACATTGAATAAGAAAGTTAATTTAGTTTGCTATGTGTTTGTGTGAGTTAGTTCCAGTTGTGTGAGTTTGTGTGAGTTTGTGTGTACCACTTTGTGTGTACCATATGTTGCATAGTTTGTCCCTCATTCAATTGCATTTTTTACAATGTAATAGTACTCTAAGGTCCTCATTCAATAGCAATTTTGACAATTGAATAGGGGTCTAAATAAGCACATCACATATATTTTTTAAATAAGTTTTTAGTTATTAAGCATCTATCCAAAAGCAAGTTTTTCACTAACGAAAAACTTCTTTAAAAAATATATGTTATGTGATTATTTTGATCCCTATTGAATTAGCAAAATCGCAATTGAATAAGGGCCTAAATGTGCTTAATTAGAGCCATATTCAATTGGGCAAAATAGTAATTGAATGAGAGGCTTTAGTTGCTGCATTTGTTATATTGTCGGTGCCTCATTCAATTGTGTTTTGGCCAATGGAATAGAGCTCAATATGACCAGAGAACATATTTTTTTCCAGAAGTTTTTAGTTAGTGAACTTGTATCCAAAAGCAACGTGTTCACTAACTAAAAAGTTCCTTTAAAAAATATGCTCTGTGCTTATATAGAGCCCTATTGAAATGGGCAAATCACATTTAAATGAGGCCCTCAGCCATTAAACATATATAGGTCCTCATTCCATTTGAATTTTGCCAATTGAAGAGGGCTCTATATAAGCACATAACATATTTTTTGACAGAAGTTTTTAGTTAGTGAAGACCTTGATTTAGTATCGAAGTTCATTAACTGAAAATGTCTGTCTAAAAAATATGTTATGTGCTTATATAGCCCTATTCAATTGGCAAACTCACAATTGATTGAGGCTCATGGTTCGTTTCTTTTTTATACTTAATACTTTACCTTGATTGAAGTGTCGAATGACAGGGGGTCCCCTCCTGCCAATCTTAATCCGCCGGTCTTCTTGTAGTGTCTGTTTGAAAAAGAAAGTGAAATAGTTATTTGTATATTTCTTATTTTTCATGTAGCAAAGAATGGCCTTCTCAGCATGTAATGTCTTGTTCTATCTTACCTGTTCTTCTTTGTTGGTGTTCTTTAAAAGGGATTGTGCTTCACAATGCACGGTGCAAATTGTTGAGTGACGCTGTTGATGCAGAGTCTGTTTCAATATTAAAAGAAGTAGAAAGATTCAGCTTTAGGTGATCTATTGAATTGCAGTAAATTAATGTCATTTAAATATACTTCTGTAATTATTTTAAATTGACCTTATTTTTTGGTGGGGGCTACACACATATGTCACATACATGAAGCACATTTCCATAGTTTAATGTTATTTTTTTTGTGTGCGTGTGACATATCACTATACATGAATCATATTTTAATTGTTAAATGAACCTTATTTTTTGTTTTTTCCAGCACACATAAATGTGTGTGTGTGAGATGTAACTATAGATGATACATAAATGTGCGTGTCACATATCAGTATACATGACTCATATTTTAATATTAGAATTTTTTTTTTCTAATGTCAATTAAATGTAGTTGTTTAATTATTTTGTTTTAAGATCATTTTGTTGCAGTGGCAATACACATAAATGTGCGTGTCACATGTCACTCTACATAAACCTCTTTTTGATATTAAATTATTTTTATTGTATTTTTTGTTAAATGAACCTTCTTTTTTTTGTCCTGTCTTGATAATAAAATGTAATATATTATAGCTTACCTCTCAGTTGTAATTTGCACAATGTAAAGTAGTAAATTATGAAAGAATTGTCTTCTCAAGTAAAAGCAGCAGCTACCTATGAAGTAACTCCGTTCATCACCTGAGGAGAAATGTATTTTTTTGTGTAAAATAGGCAGTATTTATAAACTTGTAGAAAATTCTGGAAAGTTAGACCGTTAGAACGCAATACGCATGCGCAATTTGCGTTCCAGCTTACAATTTGCGTTCCATCCTCCATTTTGTGCGTACTAGTGGTCAAAATGGTGTTTAATATGATTGTGATACGTTCCGCATAGTATGTGTTTCATTATTGCGAGTAAGTGTAGTATAGTTACGTCTTAAGCCTCATTTTCGTTTTGTTCGTCGGCCATTTTTTCTCTCGCTTGTATTAGTGTCTAAAGTGTTTTATTTTTATTTAAATGTAGGTGTTACTTGTTTTTTTGAGGTGCTGGATGGTTGCTCTTGCTGTAGGTAATCTTTTTATGTGTGTGTTGGGTGTATTTATTGTGTTTTAAATGTTTCTATGTCGGCGTGTTGCGTCCGATGTTTGCGAGGTCGTAATGGGGGTAACGTGTCTCGTATGGTGTTTGCGTGTGTAGCCTCGTTTTAGTTTTGTTCGTCGGCCATTTTTTGTGTCGCTTATCAAATTGTTTACTGTGTAAACTCTTTTATTTCGAGTCAAATGAAGGTGTAAGTAGCATTTTTGAGGTCGTGGGTGCTCCCTCTTGGTATAGGTAAGCTTTTTATGTATGTGCTGTGTGTATGTATTGTGTTTGAAATTTTGTAATGTTCGCGAGTTGCGTCCGAGTGTTGCGAGGCCGTAATGTGTGTGAACGTGTGTCGTATGTTGTTTGCGAGTGTCGTAATGTGTGTGTCGTGTTCTTTGGGTTGCGACGTGAACTTTGCGAGGGTCGCAGTTGCTGGCATGGAGCGCCTTCGGCCAGCAACTGAGACCCTCGGCCAGTGCCCTCGCTTTGCGAGGGCCTTGGCTCGCTACGCGAGTCATGGCCCTCGCTTCGTGAGGGCCTTGGCTCGCTAAGCGAGCCCGCAGCGTTAGCAAAAACTCGTACGCTCACAACTATATATGTGATGACTCAATGTCACAGGTGGCTATTAAGGTGTTGCGATTCAATGTAATTCCATCTATTCTTCTTAGTTGTCCAATGTATGCCTCACATAAGAGGGTAAAGATGTTACTATAGATATTAATTGTGAATCAATGTACTTACTAGCTCTTTATCCGAGGCTTTCATTCCCGGATATTATTGGTCTTCCTGGTTGATTATCTTTGTCCTTGTGGATTTTTGGGAAGTGCATATAGAGAAGCCGATTGGGGACCCCCGCTGCAAGGGGTTAATGGGAAGAGGCTGCAGGGGTCCCGATAGGGACCCCTGCAGCATGGGGATATGTTTAAGGAGCAGGGGGAGCACCAGACGGTGGTGTTGGGCTACTCCGATGCAGCACGTATAGGCTTTAGGATCCCTTGCCGGCACTTTTTTGTGATGTATGGCTGCGTGTTACTATGTAGCTCTCCCAGAGCCTATTCGTTTTTGGGTGTCAACTCGCAAAGGAGGCTGCGGGGAACAAATTGAGGAATCGGTTCACGCAAACAGCAAAAAAAATTATTTTGCAAGGACCGAGGGAACTACGAGGGCTAATTTAATGGGGCTGTTAGTGATTCATTTTCACTTTTCAAAATTTAATTTTAATTCTTTGTCATTCCATTATAGACGTTAATCATTTTTGCTCCAATTACAGGAAAACATATTGTGTCACTTATGAGGTTTCAACGAGCTCCTCTAAGGCTGGAAACTTTTAGTCAACTTAATGATGGGAGTTGGGAATTTAAGAAGTTCAGTTCTTCCTAACCAAAGGGAGACAAACATTAATAGTATAGCAGTTGTTAATGAGGGCATTGTTCCGCGATATACTATTTCTTGCTGTGGCACTGATTTCAGGTGTCCAAATTCATTTTTTTAATATCCGTGTAATTTGTAGTTGCTAAATAGATGTCTTAAGATCTTTCATCTTACACTATTCAGAAATAAGTTAATTTGTGGTACCACAGCTTGGGTAAAGATTCATATTATTTGTTGTGTTTACTTTAATAATCTCAGGATACATTCATCTCTTGTTTGCTTTCACAACTTATTCTTTCATTTAGTATTTCTTAACTATCCTTATTTAATAATTTATTTGTTTATAAGGTATCCAGTATGCTTTGGTTTTGAGCCCATTCCAATTTGTATGTCAATTCTTTATTGGGGGCTCTCACCTCCTGTTTATAACAACTGAGAGATATGATTTGCCAAGCAAACCCCCTCTACTACACAGTGCGATGGATAAGTCCTTTACAGTTATAATCTCCTCCTCTTATTTGACTGTACTTTTACTAAATCTCACATATTTCTCTTATTCGATGTCTATTATGTTTCCCTGTCTGATCGGGCTATCCTCTACAGATGCCAACGTGTGACGTCACATGTCACGCCTGAACCCTGTTAATGCATATTTTTCAAAGAGGGACCCACAGAACTGAGAAGAGGGGATCATATATGGCAAAATAAATAAAATAGTAGATAAAATATATTTATATAGCAAAAAAAGTGTTTTGACATTTTGCCAGAAATAGATATTTATGGTCCTTTTCGAGACCTGTAAAACTGCGAGAAAGTGGATGACATTTTAGAAAAAAAGGGAGCAAATGAAATGTATTCATATTTTAAAATACATATATGGGCATTTTTGCGCAACTGAGAAAAGGGGATCATATTTGGAGAAAATAAAGGAAAAGTAGATAAAAAATTCATATAGTGAAAAACAAATATGACAACCATTTATTGATCTTACACAGCATTTATCCTCAATTAGTCCCAGCATGCCCCATCAACAAACCTCATTATAGGGAATTCCTTTCTGATCTAGTGTACCAGGCACTATGGGCCTCATTCTATTAGCGGCCGCAGCCCTTGCGGGGCCGCAAGGACCGGCCGCAAGCTATTCGGCTATTCTATTCCCTTACGGCCGGGGGCTCCGGCAGGCTTGCGGCCGGTGCCTTGCTATCTCTTGCGGCCGCTCGCGCCGGAGGAAAGCCTTTGATCTAAAACGGCCGCAAGAGTTTCGGCCGTAAGAAATTCCTATTTGCAATTCAATTGCTCCGGGAACCCTCTCTGCAAGGCTAAAAACGAGCCAATGCTTACTTGCAGGAAAGAGGTCCCGGTAGCACCAATTAATCACATAAAATAGCTCAAATAAAGCCATCCTGCACTTTGAGAAGACTATAAAGGGATTTTAGGTGTTAGAAAAAATAGCACATAATTATCCTATACTCAAATCCGTAAAATATTTTTTAATATTCGTAAAATATCCATGTAAAAAGTCCAGAGTGCTTGGGGCACCTCAGACCCGCCCACGCCGCAGCCGGAAAATAAACAGTTAATTTGAACTCGGGTTTGGGCTGATGTGCAAGCTTGAGAGTGGGTTACTTTTAATCCTCATGTCCCCCAATATGATCCCTAGCATTTACAGAGCTGTACAGTGCAGGCTTGAATTTATTTTTGCGTTTTTAGATTTCACAGCTTACGGCCAGTTTCAAGATATGCAGCCGGCCGTAAGGGGAGATCCTTGCGGGGCCGTATAATAGAATCGCAAGTTAACTGAACCCCCGCAAGGAATCGCAGCCTTACGGCCGATTTACGGCCGCTAATAGAATGAGGCCCTATATCTTTAGAAATCTGTTTGTCCAAAAAAATAAACAATTCACAAGTTAATGCAAATTTCTACCCCTCAAAACAGTAATAAAAGCCATCACACTCCCTGGGAAAAATGCAGCATGTAATTATTAAACATGCTTGAGTACCACCATTACATCAAAACATCTATACAATAATAAATCCTACTGTTAAGGCCACACACATAGACACTGCTCTGTATAATACACACACTGCCCTGTGCAAATAACAACATATAGTAACCCCAATATACATTTTTGTGGCCTACACTTCACAATAGCATGTCATATTCCTAAGCAAGTTCTGTGTCCATTGAAATATTTAGCAATCACATGGGCTGGGGTTACAAATAACAGAGTCCATGATTAAGGTACCAGTTTCCCCTTTAGGACCCACAAAGGTCCATAGTCCAAAAAGTTCAGTAGGGAGTCCCTCTGGACATGGCACTGGAGATTTATGGTCCTTTCAGGACCCATGGAACTATGAAAAGGGGATCATATCTGAGTGAAAATAAAAAATATTTAGATAAAAATTATTCATATAGTAAAAAGTATAAGGGTATTTTCTCAAAGCCAGAGATTTATGGTCCTTTTGGAACCTTCAAATTCTTAGGGAGTGTGTCAGCTCATGTGTTTACCCAAGATTGGGCCATATTCTATTAGCTGCTTGCAAATGCCTCAAATTCCACATTTGGATGCAGGTGTTTTTTTTATTATATATGTTTAGATGTATTCTATTGACTCCAGCTTGCCGATTCTGACCGCACGGCTGAACTAGTAAACTCTGTCTTTTTAAGTCTGATTTCAGGGGGCGTGATCATATGATCTGACAATATTGAAGTAAGCATGTACTTTACTTCTTAGACACAACCAATGGTAAATTAAACCATCATCATGATGTCAGTAAAACATGGACGTTACACATAATCTGCATGCTTTAAAATGCATTTAAAGTACAGTATTGTGTGTTTAATTGCTGTTACAGCTCTAATAAGTGTTTGAAAAAGCCCTTGCAAGTCCTATTTAGTTTTCATAATATTTTTGACAGAATCATGATACTTTTTTCAAATCGCAAATCACTCTTCAATACTGTACTTTTATTTAATGTGAAAGTGATGTTAGGTCTTATAAAAAAGTGAAAGTGATGTTAGGTCTTTGAATTAATAGCACAACATTCTCAAGCTTGCAAATCGTCCCAACAAAATAATTGATTTCATGTTTAATTTCCTTGTTATATTGATCCTGGCAATCAATGTGTTAATACATATATAGGGAGTGCAGAATTATTAGGCAAGTTGTATTTTTGAGGATTCATTTTATTATTGAACAACAACCATGTTCTCAATGAACCCAAAAAACTCATTAATGTCAAAGCTGAATATTTTTTGAAGTAGTTTTTAGTTTGTTTTTAGTTTTAGCTATTTTAGGGGGATATCTGTGTGTGCAGGTGACTATTACTGTGCATAATTATTAGGCAACTTAACAAAAAACAAATATATACCCATTTCAATTATTTATTTTTACCAGTGAAACCAATATAACATCTCAACATTCACAAATATACATTTCTGACATTCAAAAACAAAATAAAAACAAATCCGATCAATATAGCCACCTTTCTTTGCAAGGAAACTCAAAAGCCTGCCATCCATGGATTCTGTCAGTGTTTTGATCTGTTCACCATCAACATTGTGTGCAGCAGCAACCACAGCCTCCCAGACACTGTTCAGAGAGGTGTACTGTTTTCCCTCCTTGTAAATCTCACATTTGATGATGGACCACAGGTTCTCAATGGGGTTCAGATCAGGTGAACAAGGAGGCCATGTCATTAGATTTTCTTCTTTTATACCCTTTCTTGCCAGCCACGCTGTGGAGTACTTGGACTCGTGTGATGGAGCATTGTCCTGCATGAAAATCATGTTTTTTTTTAAGGATGCAGACTTCTTCCTGTACCACTGCTTGAAGAAAGTGTCTTCCAGGAACTGGCAGTAGGACTGGGAGTTGAGCTTGACTGCATCCTCAACCCGAAAAGGCCCCACAAGCTCATCTTTGATGATACCAGCCCAAACCAGTACTCCACCTCCACCTTGCTGGCGTCTGAGTCGGACTGGAGCTCTCTGCCCTTTACCAATCCAGCCACGGGCCCATCCATCTGGCCCATCAAGACTCACTCTCATTTCATCAGTCCATAAAACCTTAGAAAAATCAGTCTTGAGATATTTCTTGGCCCAGTCTTGACGTTTCAGCTTGTGTGTCTTGTTCAGTGGTGGTCGTCTTTCAGCCTTTCTTACCTTGACCATGTCTCTGAGTATTGCACACCTTGTGCTTTTGGGCACTCCAGTGATGTTGAAATATGGCCAAACTGGTGGCAAGTGGCATCGTGGCAGCTGCACGCTTCACTTTTCTCAGTTCATGGGCAGTTATTTTGCGCCTTGGTTTTTCCACACGCTTCTTGCGACCCTGTTGACTATTTTGAATGAAACGCTTGATTGTTCGATGATCACGCTTCAGAAGCTTTGCCATTTTAAGAGTGCTGCATCCCTCTGCAAGATATCTCACTATTTTTTACTTTTCTGTGCCTGTCAAGTCTTTCTTTTGACCCATTTTGCCAAAGGAAAGGAAGTTGCCTAATAATTATGCACACCTGATATAGGGTGTTAATGTCATTAGACCACACCCCTTCTCATTACAGAGATGCACATCACCTAATATGCTTAATTGGTAGTAGGCTTTCGAGCCTATACAGCTTGGAGTAAGACAACATGCATAAAGAGGATGATGTGGTCAAAATACTAATTTGCCTAATAATTCTGCACTCCCTGTAATGGGTAGGGGGGAAGAGACACAAGAGGGGGGAAAACACAGGAGAGGGGGGGAAAACACAGAGGAGGGAGAGGAGGGAAGAGACACAGAGGATGGAGATCGGGGAAGAGACACAGGTGAGGGACAGGGGGCAGAGACACAGGGGAGGGAGAGGGGGGAACAGACACAGGGGAGGGAGAGGGGGGAAAAGACACAGGGGAGGGAGAGGGAGGAAAGAGACACAGGGGAGGGGTAGAAGGAAAAGAGACACAGGAGAGAGAGAGGGGAGAAAGGGACACATGGGAGGGAGAGGGGTGGAAATGAGAGGGGGAAGGGAAGGCACAGGAGAGGGGGAAAGGAGACACAAGGAAGGGAGAGGAGAGTAAGGAGACACAGGGGAGGGAGAGGGGGAAGAGACACAGGGGAGGTAGAGGAGGGAAAGAGACGGGAGGGGAAAAACACTGGGGAGGGAGAGGGGAAAGAGACAGAGTGGGGGATCGAAACAGAGGGGCGGGAGAGGGGGAAGAGACACTGGAGTGGGGATGAGATACAGGGGATGGAGTGGGTTTCAGAAGGAGAGGGACGGGAAGGAAACACAGGGGAGAGACACAGGGCGGAGACACAGGGGAGGGAGAGGTAAAAGACACAGGGGAGGGAGAGAGGGGGAAAAAGACACAGGGGTGAGAGAGTTTGTCTGTAATGTTGCAGGTTTTCCAAGGCATGCAATGAGCGGTGAAGCGTTGAAGCAATTATCATTAGTTTTTTAGTGAAAGAACTGAATTAGTAAGTTCAATAGTCAACTCCTTAGTAGGTTAGTTAAAATCATATGTGTGCTTGTAATATTATACAGGAATATATGTATAAATGGATATAGCATATATATATTATCTAATATATATAACCTCCTAAAAAATAAAAATCTCTTACATTCCCCCCCTACGACACTAAGAAGTGTTGTCTAAAAAAAACATAATACAAAACATACAATATTATTGATCAGAATTACTGGCCATTACAAACAGTGCAACAACAAAAAATATATAAAATAGCAAAATATATAAAATGGAAAGCATTTTCTTCTGACTGTCCCAGAAGGAGACAGCCCACTGGGAAACAGAATATGTAAGGGAAGTTATTGTGCTCCATCGAGCCACAGCGCTGTAACCCTAGTATGGTCTGTGGTCCAAGATTACAGTCTCAGGCGCATCCAGGTGAGGTTCTTACAACATGGAGATATTACATTACACAGAGTCCTTTGCACCTCTCTTACCTTACAGCTTTCCGAACAAAACACAACTCAATAAAATGATTATACATAGAAAAATAAAACAATACATAGTAAAAAGAAAGCAAACAGAGTAGTTTAGCAAGCCCACATAGTCCATGTCCCATGCGATGTTCCTACAACATAACTGAACAGTATTTCAGTTTTGGAGTCCTTTGCACAAAGGTTCACAGTGCAGATGTTAAAAGCCTATTGGATTAAAGCTTTACTATCAGTGATTATAAAGCACAAGTAGGAAGAAAAAGAAAAAGAAATCCTGATGAAAAAAACAATAAGTCCATAAAAAACAGCAAGTCCAAATACAAAATAAAAAGTAAGTGAGCACCTGTTAGACCAAGTCCATATATATGGGGTGGATGAAAACATCCACATATGCTGACAAATGCAATGTACAGTATATAAAAGTCCAGGTATGTAAAAAAACAATAGTGAATGTACACAAAATAGCATCACTTAATGTTCTCAAAACACCACCCAACCAATTACCAATAACTAGACCATAGACCCAATTTCCCTCTTTATACTCTTTGTCTTATTCACAGTAGGCATTAAGATGATAGATGTAATTCAATAACCAATAAAGTTTGTACTGATATTATTAATAACCCAGAGTTTATGCAAGATAACGTCTTTCCCTAGTTGCTCTCCCTTAGCAGATGTTAGTACGTACTAGATCCTAGCAAGTTGATAAAACAAGGTGCAGAAGTGTTAGAAGCCAAAGAACAGTAAAAAGAATGACAGGTATAGGAAACAACAATGAAAACATATGCTCATACAAACTTGATACAGGCCCAGTCTCACGCATCACACTTAGCCAGGCCCCTCTTTGTCCATACGATAAACAGGTGGATCACTTGCTTCTGGATGGTGAGGTCCTCTGGTCACAGCAATAGATCATCATGTGTAGATATTCAGGCACAGGACAAGGAATATGTGACTTTCAGATCCATGCATTAGCATATGGTCATGTCAATGAACAAGAGTTTGGCCGTTCCCATTTTTCTTGGGTGTAGACAAGATTTCTGTCTGGCTTTTGTCTTTTAGTAAGCAAACTCTGTATCTGTTTCTTCATCTGTTATTATCTATTGTCTCCGGGATAGGTACTTGGTAGATACTGTCTCTCATCATAATCATGCTTGTATTTTCTTTGTCTTTTCTTTGTCTTTACAGGCACACACAATCCAAACATACAAGAAACCTCCATGCAATTTTCAAAAAGACATCCTCTCATCATAATCTTCCTTAACTGTAAATTAAATTTAACATATGCCTATTCGTATGCCTTGCTAAATCTGGGACTACTTGCACACTGTAATATAGACTTTAGTAGTTATCAGATTGCAAGGAGGATCAATGGGCTGCTTCCCTTCTGAAAAACACAAGTAACCCCCTCTGCTACCTCTCTTGTTTCCAGCAGTTAGCTGAAAGGCTGCTCACCAGTATTTATAGTAATGCATTGGGTAATGAGAGGAACATAATTTTTCTACTTCTGTAAATAACTGAACAGGACACTCTTTAAAGTGCATGTATATACAAAGGGGGACTTCAGGTGATAAAATACACCTTTATAGAGAGTGGAATACTCTCATTCTTTTCTGGGAACATTGGAGCTGGTGGACTTATAGAGCACATATGCAAGGTTATATGTCTCACCTATAACCAAACATTTAAAGGTCTTATTAATTAACAGTGAGGTTGATGCAGCTACTCATAAAACCTTGTAACATTGGTTTATGAAAGCACCTCTTATTAATGATATACTTAGCAAAAGTACATAAAGCCTTGCTAACATTAGGAGAGGCTGACAGAGTCATCTGCATAACCTTATAGCATTGGTCTTTCTGAAGTACTCCTCATTTTGGACTTCGCTATTGCAATAAAGTCTCTGACAACAGGAAAGTTTTTAAGAACATTCAGAGTACAAGTAAGCATAGTACTTGCAAAAAAGCTGTCTACTTGTAAACTGAGGACATATGTACAAAAAGTATAAAGTGAAGCTGAAAGAGTTTTGTGTAAAGCCTTATAAAATTGGACCTTCTGAAGCATTTTCTATCTTGGATACCTTTTTTTTGAGACTTAGTCTCTGAAGAAACAGGTAAACTTCTCAGATTGTAAGCAGACATGAAGTGTGATAAACCGCCTCTCCTTGAATGGAGGACTTTTGTATGATCGGATCACATCTAAAGGATCCCTACTAATGGAAAGGATAAAAGTGGGGGGAAAGTGGAATAGTAGAAGGAAAGAGAACTAAAAAAAAAATAAAAAGAGAAAAAAGCGAGAGAAAGAAAGGCATACACTTTAAATCTGTGGGGAAATAGTCTATCTCAGAACTGAAGACAAATATAATATAAAAACTCATAATTAAAGGATCATAATCAATGAAAAAAATGTAAAAATTATAATTTATTCCTTTAAACATACTGAATCATTGTCTGTAAGTAGGGTATTAGTTTCAGATTCCAACTATAAGATGTTAGTGATTCTTTTTCCTCTATTATGAGAAGTAAAAACTTTGTTGTGGACAAAATAAAACCAGAAGATAAAAAAGGCAATTCAAAGAATGCCTCTCAGTTCTTTTCTCCACAAAGTAAAGGAGCCCCTAAAGATCAGACTCTATCTGTTCCTTCAACCCCATATCAGGGGAATTTCAATACTTCTTCCGAATTATCTCTACAGCTGGAAACTGAACGATGGAGAGAGAGAGGATAGTGTAACTATGATAAAGATTAACAAATATTACTCAGAATTTCAAGCTTCTTTTCTGACAGAATTTAAAAATCAAATATTAGAAAATACTAAAAATATCACAGAAGCTAATATGAGGATATCAGACATAGAAGGTAAACATGAAACATTGATAAAGGATCATACAAATCTACTCTCATTTACAGCTCAATTACAGGAAAATCTGATGGTTTTACAGGAAAATGACTTGAATCTTGAAGACAGATCAAGAAGAAATTATAAAAAAAAATAGAGGTATTCCAGAATCAGTTGCAGATTCAGATCTTGAGAGCTATACTACAAAAATGTTGTTGACAATCAACACACCAATCTCCATTGTTTATAATAAGATTGAGATAATCCACAGGATACCTCTTTCAAAAATTACAGATAAATCTAAGCCAAGAGATGTAATGATTAAACTTCAAGTCTTGTCATATAAAACTGCATTAATTAACTCGCTAAGGCAAAATAAGATCATAGAGCCAGCTTATCAGAACATACAGATTTTTCAGGACATCTCATTTTACACTCTTAATAAAAGAAGATAATTTATAAATGTTACACAAGCTCTAAGAAAACAGGACATAACATACAAGTGGCGTTTTCCAACCAGACTTTTAATAAGGGAAGACTTAATATGAATGTCTGCAAAGACAGTTAAAGATGCAGAAATCCTACTGGAAAAATGCGGGATCCCTTTTACCCCATCAGTCCCGACTGAGATTCTGCCTCGTCTACATCTGAAAGACTCTGATTAGTATAAAGACTCTTAGCATTTCGCTACTGTTTTGATGTATTGAGTTGCTATAAACATCATACAGCAACTATTTGTGTGTGTGTGTGAAAGTTGTTTGTTGTATGTTAAGGGTTGTTAAATATTTTTCCTATGGCAAAAATGTAATCTGGTCTAAAAATTTTAGGGATCGGGATTAGGATAGTTTCACAAAAAATGAACAGACTAAATTACACTTTTAAAAGAAGATGTGTACTAGAGAGTCTCCTGAAATTTAAAGCACATATACTCTGCATTCACTAGACTCACTGGAAGGTGGGAAAAGTTCCTTATTTTATAAACAGATAATTTACAGAGGGCATTAATGCCACCTCCCTCTCAAAATCTAAAGAGGTTTCTATTTTTTCAGCAGAAGATTGACAATATGTGAAGAATATAAGATAATTGACAGTGAAAGTAGATTTATTGTCTCGCTGGGCACGATTGATAATACAGCTATAACAATGGTCAATTTATACGCCCCAAATAGTAATCCACTGAGGCTTATTAAGAATTTATTAGTTATGGTAAATAAAATAAAGAAAGGTAACCTTATTATCTGTGGTGATTTTAATTTTATTTTTGATCAAGAGAAATATAAGCTGTCTCTCCATAATAGCGCCCAAGGTTGTTTTCATGGCCCACAGACTAGTATTTTGAAATATGAAATATTTGACACATGGAGAATGTTAAACCCGGATCTAAAAAATTACACATATTTCTCAGCTAGACATAAATCCTATACTAGGATAGATCACTTTCTGACTGATTTGAAGACCATGAACATCGTAAAAGAATTGAAGATATTGGAGATATCAGCTGGTCTGACTATGCTCCAATATCTTTGGAACTGGCTGATGGTTTAGAAAGGTTGACGTATAAAAAATGGAAATTCGGTCCTTCGTTATTGAATTCATTAGATTTTACAGAGAAGTGTAGAAAAGAGTTGAAAGATTATTTCAGTACTGATGCTAATTCAGTTCCACTCCAATCAACAGTTTGGTGCACCCATAAGGTGGCTCTAAGAAGGACTTTAATTAGTAGATCAGCTACAATGAAGAAAGAAAGAGGTCTTCCGCTCAGACAATTATTTTTAGAATTAAATAAGGTACAAATTAGAAACAAACTTAATCCTAATAATATCTGCAATGAAATCAGTGCTATTAATAGAAAACTTTAAAAAACTTCTAATTAATAACTGATAAAAGGATCGTGAAGATGCAACAACAATTTCATATCCGAGGTAACAAACCTGGAAAAGTTTTGGCATTTAAAATTGGTAATCAAAGGATTTCAAACATATTAATTTGCTCAGATCAAATAATAACATTCCGATATCTGAATCCAGTAAGATCGGGGACATTTTTGAAAGATATTATAAAGGCCTATATAATTTAGAAAAAGAAGAGAATTTTGCAAACCTTCCAGTGTAGAAATTAGAAAATATTTAGAAAAGATAAATCTTCCTAAAATATCAATAGAATAACTTGAAAAGCTAAACCAACCTATCTCTGTGATAAGTTCTTTAAAACCTAACAAATCCCCAGAAGCGGATGGATTCAATAAAAGGTATTATAAACTTTTCTCCTCTGAACTCTGCCCACATCTAAAGTCTGTTTTTAATGAATTTATAGACAGTGGTGCAATTCCTAAAGAGATGACCCAAGCTACAATAATTAACACTCCTAAGCAGGGCAAGGACCCTGAGGACTATCAAAATTATAGACCAATTTCCCTCTTAAATGTTGATTAATTAAAGTTCTCCCAAGATTAATAAATTCGGATCAAGTGGGCTTTGTTCAGAGGAGACAAGATATAGGCAATATTAGGAAGTTAATTGATTAGATTTTTTTGCCGGCTCCATGGAAATTCCAACGTTGGCCCTGTCGTTAGACGTCGAGAAGGCTTTCGGCAGGGTCAACTGGAGCTTCATGAAGTTGATACTAGATAAATATGGTTTGGCGAGTTTGGCCAGAAAGCAATTGGATCATTGTATAAAAACCCACAGGCTAGAATTAGTGTCCTGAGATTTGAATCCAACTTAGTTGACATTAAGAATGGCACCTGTCAGGGTTGCCGCTATCTCTTGGGATATTTATCCTAACAATTGAACCTCTGGCCGGACAAATCAGAACCTCAAAATTAAGCTACCACTCACCCGCCTGCCGCCACCACCAACACTAGTACCACAGCCAATTCAATTGATCAGTCAGAAGAGTTATTTACACATCAGTTTGAAGAAATGAGTGATGCGCAACCATTATTGCCAGAGAATGTAGATAACAGGGATATGTCTCAGTCAGGCAGCATTACACACATGTATGTATGATGTGATGATGATGATGATGTACGCGCTGCTGCTTCCTTTGTTCAGTTGTCATATACAAGTGAGGCGGGTGATGATGATGACGATGCGTCCGTGGATGTCACGTGGGTGCCCGCTAGAAGAGAAGAAAAACAGGGGGAAAGTTCAGATGGGGAGACAGAGAGGAGGAGGAGACGAGTTGGAAGCAGAGGGAGGTCATCGCAACGAGCTAGTGGCACAGTCAGACAGCATACATCAGCACCCGGGGTCAGCCAGACAGCACGCCAATCAACGCATGCTGTTGCCACCACCAGAATGCCGTCACCGCCGAGCTCAGCAGTGTGGCATTTTTTTTGTGTGTCTGCCTCTGACAACCTGTGCCAAAAGAAACTGAGTCGTGGGAAGTCCAACACCTACCTAGGTACAACTGCTTTGCGAAGGCACATGATGTCACATCACAAACGCCAATGTGATCAACACATGAGTACAAGCAGCACACAAACTCAAAGCCGCCATCCTCCTCCTGGTCCAGCATCTTCATCCACATCAACCACTGCTGTCCTCCTTGCCCCCTCTCAACTATCCACCACTCCGTCTCTCACCTCTTGCTGTTCCTGCTCATCTCCCCACAGTCAGGTGTCTGTCAAGGGCATGTTTGAGCGTAAGAAGGAAATGACACAAAGTCACCCCCTTGCCCGGCGTCTGACAGCTGGCTTGTCTGAACTCTTGGCCCGCCAGCTTTTACCATACAAGCTGATGGAGTCTGAGGCGTTCAAAAATTTTTTAACGATTGGGATACCGCAGTGGAAGGTACCCGGACAAAATTTCTTTGCCCAAAAGGCAATCCCCAACCTGTACTCAATTGTGCAAAAGGAAGTAATGGCATCTCTGGCACACAGTGCTGGGGCAAGTGTTCATCTGACCACTGATACCTGGTCTGCAAAGCATGGTCAGGGCAGGTATATCACCTACACTGCGCATTGGGCAAACCTGCTGACGCCTGCCAAGCATGGAATGCGTGGCTCTGCAGAGGAGTTGGTGACACCTCCACGACTTGCAGGCAGGCCTGCTGCCACTTCCTCTACTCCTCCTACTCCATCCTCTTCCATAACCTCCTCAGCTGAGTCCTCTTCTGCTGCTGCGTCTTGCTCCACATCAACGGCACCCCCCCCCCCCAGCTCCCCAGATACTATTCCACATCCCGGATACGGCAGTGTCATGCCGTCTTGGGGTTGACTTGCCTAAAAGCAGAGAGTCACAACGGGCCAGCACTCCTGTCTGCCCTGAACGCACAGGTGGATCAATGGCTGACTCCGCACCAACTAGAGATTGGCAAAGTGGTTTGTGACAACGGAAGAAATTTGTTGGCGGCATTGAATTTGGGCAAGTTGACGCATGTGCCGTGCATGGCACATGTGTGTAATCTGATCGTACAACGCTTTGTCCATAAGTATCCAGGCTTACAGGATGTCCTGAAGCAGGCCAGAAACGTGTGTGACCATTTCAGGCGTTCCTACACGGCCATGGAGCACTTTTCAGATATCCAGCGGCAAAACAACATGCTAGTGAGGCGCTTGATTTGAGACAGCCCCACATTACTGGACGCTCATGCGCAATGCCTGTAGGCTCATGCGTCCTTTTGAGGAGGTGACAAACCTTGTCAGTCGCACCGAAGGCACCATCAATGACATCATACTATTTGTTTTATTCCTGGAGCGTGCCCTGCGAAGAGTGCTGGATCAGGCCGTAGATGAGCGTGACGAGGAAGAGGAAGAGTTGTGGTCACCATCACCACCAGAAACAGCCTTATTAGCATCGCTTGCTGGACCTGCAGCAACGCTGGAAGAGGATTGTGAGGAAGAGGAGTCAGAGGAGGAATGTGGCTTTGAGGGTGAGGAGGAAGACCAATCACAACAGGCATCCCAGGGTGCTCGTTGTCACCTATCTGGTACCCGTGGTGTTGTACGTGGCTGGGGGGAAGAACATATCTTCAGTGAGATCACTGAGGACGAGGAACGGGACATGACTAGCTCGGCATCCAACCTTGTGCAAATGGGGTCTTTCATGCTGCCGTGCCTGTCGCAGGACCCTCGTATAAAAAGGCTGAAGGGGAACGACCTGTACTGGGTGTGCACACTACTAGACCCCCGGTATAAGCAGAAAGTGCCTGATTTGTTACCAAATTACCGCAAGTCAGAAAGGATGCAGCAGGTCCAAAACAAATTAACAAGTATGCTTTACACAGCATATAAGTGTGATGTCACAGCACAAGGGCAATATAACAGGGGAAGAGGTGAAAGTAATCCACCTCCCACGACCACGCCGGCAAGGACAGGACGTTTAAAAGACGTGTTGTTGATGGAGGACATGCAGACCTTTTTCAGTCCTATGCATCGCATCAGCCCTTCGGCATCCACCCTCAGAGAACGACTTGACCGACAGGTAGCAGACTACCTCGCCTTAACTGCAGATATCGACACTCTGAGGAGCGATGAACCCCTTGACTACTGGGTATGCAGGCTAGACCTTTGGCCTGAGCTATCCCAATTTGCAATTAAACTTCTGGCCTGCCCCGCTTCAAGTGTCCTGTCAGAAAGGACCTTCAGTGCAGCAGGAGGTTTTGTCACCGAGAAGAGAAGTCGCCTAGGTCAAAAAAGTCTAGATTGCCTCACCTTTATAAAGATGAATGAGGGATGGATCCCGAACGGACTGACACTGGGCGATACATTAGACTAAAAAAGGACTGATGAGATGAGCTGCCTTGAGCTAAAAATGGTCCACAAGCTGCAGTATTTTATCTTTGAATGCTGCATGACTTGCGTGACTTATCCGCCACCAACTAGGGTTCAAGACGCAATGTTTTAGGGCAGTTTCTGCCTGGGAAACAAACGTAAATTTTTCTGGTCGCTGCAACAGCAGCTTTTTTTTCTTCAGATTTCTCAGTCTAGCTTTATTAGATCAATCAATAAACATTCTTCAAAGTGGCATTTTCTACCAGTTCCACTATTAGAAAGGGTCTGACCAACAGTGAAAACATACAATATTTCTACATTCTTCACAACAGAAATTATTTTAACTCAACGTAGAGATTGGACTGTAATATTTTAAATGTTGTCATGGTGGGAAAAGATGTGCGTTGAGAATTTCACCACGAATTATCCTGTTCTGACTGTGCAATGTGCTAAAGGTTACTACCTTCAAATACACAACTGAACTGCAGTTAGTTGTAAATGAAAAATAAAAGTGAAAAAAAATATGAATGCAGGTTTGCGTCTACAGGTTTAAAAGGAACATCACTGAGATAGCAGCAAAGGACCAGACAACCGAACCCAGATTCGATTAGTAGTTCTGTGTGCAACAATTTAGCCAGTCTAACCACATATTACTATAGGCTATTGATTCAGTAGTCCTAAAACAGATACATAGTGTAATAAACTTTTACAAGGGTTTATCTGTTTTACAAACAGGAACCAGAAAAACTAAATAAAAAATACATGGTGCATAAAAATAAGATGTATGCAGACATATATGTTGTGTGTGAATGTATTTGGTCTTGAACAAAAGATTATTTAAAGGAAGCCAGAATGTGCTTTCTTGAAGATTATTACTTGACAAATGTAGATACATATCTACTATTCTTCAGCATGCTAAACCAACATGATACAGTGACTCAATGAAGAATTCAAAATGCATCAATTTCAAAATGATTTAAAATGCTCATAAAATTGTCTGATTTTTTTTTTTCTTGAAAGAATCAACAGCATAATTGCAATTAACCCACATCATATGCTTTAGTTTATTTTTTTGGTCCTTCGTATGAATGCCTTTTCAAAAGGGCATTAGCAAATAGAAAGACTGAACATATTCAAATAGGAAATGCATTAAAAATGTTTGCAACTTTGGTTGATGTATAAACTTTGGATGGGGTGTATGGGATGTGGCATATCATTATTATTATTATTATTATTATTATTATCTTTATTTATATCGCGCCAACATATTCCATAGCGCTGTACAGAGGTTGAGTACATAGCAGAAACAAATTAAACACCTTGTAAAGAATGGAGGGCCCTGTTTTTGAGCATAACATCAAATGTACATAGAGCTTGTTTCCAAGGCGCTGACACAATATTGAAAACTCGCAAACTTACAATCTAAGGGTTTATGTGTGATACAAGAGGGTGACCAATGCAATTGAAAGCAATTGGTTCAGTAAACTGAAGGGGTCTGTGTGTTGTACTGTAGATTGTGGGTTGGAGTTTTATTAAGCTGTGGAATGTTCAGTTGTACATGTTAAGGCTGAAGGTGATAAGATTTTTTAAACAGGTGTGTTTTTAATAATTTCTTAAAGGTTTTGAGGCAGGAAGATAATATAATGGAGCGGGGCAAGGAGTTCCAAATAGATGGGGAAGCACGAGAAAAGTCTTGAAGACGGGAAGAAGAGGAGGTGATGAGAGAGGAGGAAAGAAGAAGGTCGTTAGCAGAATGAAGGGGCTGGTTGGGAGAGTAGTTTGAAACAAGAGCAGAGATATAAGGGGGTGCACTGTTGTTGAGGGCTTTATATGTTAGGGTCATGATTTTAAATTTGATTCGGGAAGCTATGGGAAGCCAGTGGAGTGATTGACAGAGAGGAGCTGCAGACACTGATCATTTGGTATTGAAGATGAGTCTAGCAGAGGCGAATATTATGGATTGGAGGGGAGACAGACGAGAGATGGGGAGGCCAGCAAGGAGGGAATTGCAGTAGTCGAGTCGAGAGATGATGAGAGAGTGAATTAGAATTTTAGCTGTGTCTTCTGTAAGATAATGACGAATTTTGGAGATGTTTTTTAGGTGAAACTGACATGATTTTGTTATTGCTTGGATGTGAGGAATAAAAGAGAGGGCGGGATCCAGTAGAACCACAAGACAACGGGACTCAGAGGTAGGGGTGATGATGGTGTTGTCAACAGTGAGAGATATTTGAGGTGTGGAAGCTGTAGTAGAGGGTGGAAAGATTAGAAGTTCAGCCTTAGACATGTTGAGTTTGAGTTGATGGGTGGACATCCAGGAGGATATGCTAGAGAGGCAGTTGGAAACTTGAGCTAAAAGAGTGGGGGATAGATCGGGTGCAGAGAGGTAGTTTTGAGTATCATCTGCATAGAGATGATACTGAAATCCAAAGGATTTTATAAGGGTGCCAAGGGAGGAGGTGTAGATGGAGAAGAGGAGGGGGCCTAGGACAGAACCTTGGGGAACGCCAACAGACAGAGGGAGAGGTGAAGAAGAGGTGCCAGAGAAGAAGACACTAAATGTACGATCTTTAAGATAGGATGTGAACCATGAAAGAGCTGTGTCCTGGATGCCAAAAGAGCGGAAAGTTTGGATTAGAAGAGGGTGGTCAACTGTATTGAAGGCAGCAGAGAGATCCAGGAGAATTAGAATAGAGTAGTGACCCTTTGATTTGGCGGTTAGCAAGTCATTAGTGACTTTTGTAAGGGCTTTTTCTGTAGAGTGTTGGGCCCGGAAACCAGATTGGAAGGGGTCAAGTAGGGAATTGGAGGAAATAAATTGAGTGAGGCGATTGAAGAACTGTAGTACCATTCCTAAAGTGCAATACCCGTCCTCCACTAGAAGTGATGTTTCTACTACCAGCACTGGATGATCTGCACAATCAGCTGTCTTTGTGCTCCAATATGAAAACCTTCCAGTGGGGGGGACATAACAGAGAAGATACAAACAGAATTGATGCACATGGAAGTAGTAAAGACATCACAGTTATACACAGAGCAATCATTTCTTCCGCTCCTGGGTACAGCGAGGACAAAACCATTTCCCTTTAGGTTTTGTGGTGAGATCCACACAAGCAAAATGAAACCATTCAATTGGGCAATCTGGGTTGTCACAGCCAATCATTTCTCCATAGGACACTTGGTGACACAGGCAGTATATAGGCTCATTAGGATCCACTGGCATATCCAGGACGTCTGACGGATGGACAGACAGTACTGCCTCTGAAAAGACCGGCCCTCCTTTTAGTTTCTTTTTCTTCACAGTGTCTTCTTCAGATACCCTGCGGCCCCGAGATCCTCACTTTTCTTTCTGACCACGATAATTTTTTATTCCACGCCCTGTTGGGCTGTCAAACTCTGTTCCCTCAAGCTTATCCTGCAGGTCAGCTTCAAAAGAAGCAAGATCTGCATCCAGCCTCCGGATGTGCTTATCCACCATCTCATAGGTCTGCATGGCCAGCTGCACCTTATCATCACTGTATTCTTTGCACTTGCTGTAGGCATTCTGTATTCGCTGAAGATGCTGCACTCTCTGCTCAGGTGAGAGGGCACGTACAGTGGCAATGTACTCAGCAGCTAACGTATCTATTTCTTTCTTTTTATCTTCTGTTCTTTGATCCAAGTCACTCATAAGCTGAAAGTTTCTTTGAAGCTCACACGGCAGGTTTTCTATACTGTCCAGATAATTCTCCAGATACATCGCGGTGGCCATGTTTGCACGGTGCTAACGTTTCCTCACTAGCTGCGCTCTGTCGATTGCCGGAGTCAACAATACCTAATTTTTTTATTTTTTATAATTAACTTTTTTATTGAAAGAATAAACAAATATAACATCGTAAGTTCAGCAAATCATATAACAAATCTCTCAAGTATCAACAAGATATATCAAAAAGTTTCTTTCAAAGTTTTTCTTTTTTTGGTTAGAATAACACATGACCATGTAAAACATATATATTAAGTCACACAAGGTCTTGAACATATATACATTCCTCAAAGCAGACATGTGTCCAGGAGGTACAGTAAGGTGAAACCATAGATCAAACATCAGGTCAACCCATAAAAGTAGTTCACACGAACCTTATTGTGGACCTCGTAGAGTCCATAAGTCCCAGCCGGAGGCCCATCGATGGTATCTTTCATCAATTTCAGCTGAAAGTGAGCTCATAGCCCGGAGGAACCTGATTTTGTGAAGTACTTCAGTGTGAGTAGGGGAGGTAAGTTTCCAGTGTTTAGCATCAAAAATAGGCCAAAAATATCTGTGTTGTTAAACATTGTTCTGATTTGAATAGCCCCGTAATTGGAAGGCCTAGCAAAGCTTCCTCAGGCTTTTGTGTTACTGTTGTCCCCAAAAGTGTTTCTAATAGGTCGTATTGCTGTCCATATGGGTCTTATTTTCGGACACTCCCACAGCATGTGAATCAGTGTACCAGTGTCTGTGCAGCCCCTAAAACATGTGTCAGGGTGTGTTTTGTTCAGAAGATGGAGTTTTGCTGGTGTAAGGTACCACCTCATTATTGTCTTAAAAGAGTTTTCTTTGTGTCACGTTTAGTGAAGAGGAAACAATACCTAATTTTTGATAAGTGCACGCATCCCGGGGAGTCAGCGCTCGTCGGCATGTATCAGCTCTCTAATTCCGACAGTTATCAAAGTAACAGATGAAGCGATCAAAGGAACCAGTCTATAACTGATTAAATGAGCAATTCGCAGTTTCACTGTACCGGCTGTGTGTATTTAAACGAGCATGGCTTAATCTTTGAGGCAGGATCAACCAGGTAGCCCGACGAGGGGGCGCCCCCCGGCCCTGTGACAGTAGGAGGACCGACCCAGCATCTTTTTCCATCTCCTGGTTCTAAAAATCCAAGCCTTATACACGCCCCCTGATAGGTGACGTAACAAGTATTAAACTGATAAGAGTAGTACTTACAAACTTGCCACTCCCATCTGGTGGCACCTTTGACTGCACGTGCCGTGCCCCAAAATTGAAGTGATACGACCAACAAAGCATATTTCTCCATCTCCTGGTTCTAAAAATTGAGGCCTTATACATGCCCCCTGATAGGTGATGTAACAGGTATTAAACTGATAAGAGTAGTACTTACAAACACGCCACTCCTATCTGGTGGCACCTTTGATTACACGTGCCGTGCCCCAAAATTGAAGTGATACGACCAACAAAGCATCTTTTTCCATCTCCTGGTTCTAAAAATCCAGGCCTTATACACGCCCCCTGATAGGTGACGTAACAAGTATTAAACTGATAAGAGTAGTACTTACAAACACGCCACTCCTATCTGGTGGCACCTTTGATTACACGTGCCGTGCCCCAAAATTGAAGTGATACAACCAACAAAGCATCTTTTTCCATCTCCTGGTTCTAAAAATCCAGGCCTTATACACGCCCCCTGATAGGTGACGTAACAAGTATTAAACTGATAAGAGTAGTACTTACAAACACGCCACTCCTATCTGGTGGCACCTTTGATTACACGTGCCGTGCCCCAAAATTAAAGTGATACGACCAACAAAGCATCTTTTTCCATCTCCCGGTTCTAAAAATCCTGGCCTTATACACGCCTCCTGATAGGTGCTGTAACAGGTATTAAACTGATAAGAGTAATACTTACAAACACGCCACTCCTATCTGGTGGCACCTTTGATTGCACGTGCCGTGCCCCAAAATTGAAGTGATACGACCAACAAAGCATCTTTTTCCATCTCCTGGTTCTAAAAATCCAGGCCTTATACACGCCCCCTGATAGGTGACATAACAAGTATTAAACTGATAGGAGTGGTGTGTTTGTAAGTACTACTCCTATCTGGTGGCACCTTTGATTGCACATGCCGTGCCCCAAAATTGAAGTGATACGACCAACAAAGCATCTTTTTCCATCTCCTGGTTCTAAAAATCCAGGCCTTATACACGCCCCCTGATAGGTGACGTAACAAGTATTAAACTGATAAGAGTAGTACTTACAAACACGCCACTCCTATCTGGTGGCACCTTTGATTACACGTGCCGTGCCCCAAAATTGAAGTGATACAACCAACAAAGCATCTTTTTCCATCTCCTGGTTCTAAAAATCCAGGCCTTATACACGCCCCCTGATAGGTGACGTAACAAGTATTAAACTGATAAGAGTAGTACTTACAAACACGCCACTCCTATCTGGTGGCACCTTTGATTACACGTGCCGTGCCCCAAAATTGAAGTGATACAACCGACAAAGCATCTTTTTCCATCTCCCGGTTCTAAAAATCCAGGCCTTATACACGCCCCCTGATAGGTGACGTAACAAGTATTAAACTGATAAGAGTAGTACTTACAAACACGCCACTCCTATCTGGTGGCACCTTTGATTACACGTGCTGTGCCCCAAAATTGAATTGATACGACTATCAAAGCATCTTTTTCCATCTCCCAGTTCTAAAAATACAGATCTTATACACCCCCCCGATAGGTGCTGTAACAGGTATTAAACTGATAAGAGTAGTACTTACAAATACGCCACTCCTATCTAGTGGCACCTTTGATTGCAAGTGCCGTGCCCCAAAATTGAAGTGATACAACCAACAAAGCATCTTTTTCCATCTCCCGGTTCTAAAAATCCAGGCCTTATACACGCCCCCTGATATGTGCTGTAACAGGTATTAAACTGATAAGAGTAGTACTACTTAACACACCTTATAATAATGCAGAGAGAGGCAATGCAGTGAGAGGAGTCTGAAGAAGAGGAGTCAGAGGAAGAAGGTGGCTTTGTGGAGGTGGAAGACCAAACACAGCAGGCGTCCCAGGGGGATTGTTGTCACCTTTCGGGGACCCTTGGTGGCTGGGTGGAGTAAGAGACCTTCAATGACATCAGTGAGGACAAGGAACGGGACATGGCTAGCTTGGTATAAAACCTTGTGCAAATGGGGAGTTTGCGGTTGTGCAAATGGACTGTTTGTGGCTGTTTGCGGTGCGTTAAACGGGGAGTTTGGTCTGTCACTGTGAAGCGGGCCTAACCCTTACACTACCTGATCGATACAACATCATACCTGATGTTTTAAAGCACGTTATTCCAAACAATTTAGGGTTAGGTTATTTATGCCCTTTATGGCTTAAAACCAGACTCTGCATCAACTATGTAATTTTCCATGGTAGTTTTGCCATGGATCCCCCTCCGGCATGCCACAGTCCAGGTGTTAGTCCCGTTGAAACAACTTTCCCATCACTATTGTGGCCAGAAAGAGTCCCTGTGGGTTTTAAAATTCGTCTGCCCATTGAAGTCTATGGCGGTTTGCCGGGTTCGCCGGTTCGCGAACATTTGCGGCGGTTCGCGTTTGCGGTTCGCAAACCGAAAATTTTATGTTCGCGACATCACTAGATAGGATATAATACACTGATTTTGTCAGGGATATGGGGACCCTCCAATTACCAGGAGATAGGGATTGTGCACATACCACATTTATTTTGATAGATAGAAATGTCAACCTGTTTACACGCCTTAAGTTCAGAAACATGAGGGTAGCTTAATTGAGCATAAAAAAATTCATCTAGAAAAAAAAAAAAAAAATAACCTGGACAGCAAAAACAGTCTAGAAAAAAAAAAGAAAAAGTAAAAGTTTAGAAAAAAGAAAACTAAAAAATACATTCTTAGTCGATTGACATTTCTGACTATCCTGTACACCTATCATAAACCCATAAAATATTTTCACCTTGTTAATTGTTATCTTAAAACCTTAATAAAGATTATGTCTTTGGACCAGGTACCTGTGCTTCTAAATATTTTTTTAAACGCAGTCTACTTTACTTTATCATTCTACATGGGATCATAAACCAATTTGACCTGATCAAAAAAATAATATTTGACATAAGTAGGAATTACATCTAAATAAAACCTATATTAATAATTATCCAAAATGGCTGACAGCATATAAGCATGAATATTAATCCAAAATTGATCAGATTTCAGACTATACTATCCATAAGCAAATTGACCACACTGTCCATCAGACAAAATGGATATTCCTTACATAGACATGTAAGATACAATCTGAACATTAGTTCCCTATGTAACACCAATATTCAGTATATTATCCCAGGAAAAAAAGCAAATCTCCCTTCAGAGCATCACAAATCACATTGCATTCAACAACACTTCAATATAATCTTTACATAGAAATGTCATACCGGCATAAAATATGCTTATAAACAACACAAAAACAGGATCCGAACAAGACAAACACAGAACATATAACTAGAGAATTATGAGCTCACAGAATAATATACAGTATCACAAAAAAGTGAGTACACCCCTCACATTTTTTTTAAATATTTTATTATATCTTTTCATGTGACAACACTGAAGAAATGACACTCTGCTACAATGTAAAGTAGTAAGTGTACAGCCTGTATAACAGTGTAAATTTGCTGTCCTCTCAAGAAAACTCAACACACAGCCATTAATGTCTAAACCATTGGCAACAAAAGGGAGTACACCCCTAAGTGGAAATGTCAAATTCGGGCCCAAAGTTTCAACATTTTGTGTGGCCACCATTAATTTCCAACAATGCCTTAACCCTCACGGGCATGGAGTTCACCAGCGCTTCACATGCTGCCACTGAAGTCCTCTTCCACTCCTCCATGAAGAAATCACAGAGCTGGTGGAAGTTAGAGATCTTGCATTTGAGGATGCCCCACAGATGCTCAATACGGTTTAGATCTGGTGACATGCTTGGCCAGTCCATCACCTTTACCTTCAGCTTCTTTAGCAAGGCAGTGGTCATCTTCGAGGTGTGTTTGGGGTCATTATCATGTTGGAATACTACCCTGTGTCCCAGTCTCTGAAGGGAGGGGATCATGCTCTGCTTCAGTGTGTCACAGTAAGTGTGTGAGTATGTGTGAGAGTGTGTGAGTGTCTGTGTATCTGAGTGTGTGAGTGTGTCTGTCTGTGTGAGAGTCTGTGTGAGAGTGTGTCTGTGTGAGTGAGTGTGTGTATCTGGGTGAGTGAGTGTGTATGTCTGTGTGAGTGAGTGTGTATGTCTGTGTGATTGAGCGAGTGAGTGTTTGTGTCTGTGTGTGTAAGTGTCTTTGTGAGGGAGTTTATGTCTGTGTGAGTGAGTGTGTATGTCTGTGTAAGTGAGTGTGTATGTCTGTGTGTGTGATTGAGCGAGTGAGTCAGTGTGTCTGTGTGAGTGTATTTGTGAGTGAGTGAATGTTTATGTCTGTGTGAGTGAGTGTTTCTGTGTGATTGTGTGAGTGTCCGAGTGTGTGCGTGTCTGAGTTTGTGAGTGAGAGTCTGCGTTTGTGTGTGTGTTTGAGTGTGAGTTTCTGAGTGTGAGTGAGTCTGTGTGAGTGAGTGTGTCTGTGTGAGTGTCTTTGTGCATGAGTGTGTGTGTGTGAGTGTATGTATGTGTGAGTATGTCTGGTTGTATGTCTGTGCGAGTGTCTATGAGTGTGTGTTTGTGTGAGTACTTCCTGGTGTATGTCTGTGCGAGTGTCTATGGGTGTGTGTGTTTGTGTGAGTGTGTCTCTTTGAGTGAATGTGTGTGTTTGTGTGAGTGACTCTGTGTGTGTGTGTGGGAGTGTGTATGTCTGTGTGAGTGTGTGTGTGCATGGGTGTCTGAAGGTGGGTGTCTGATGGTGAGTGGCTGAGTGCGGGTCTGATTGTGAGTGCCTGTGTGAGTGTCTGAGTGTGTGTGTGTCTGTCTGTGTGAGTGTCTGTGGGAATGTGTAAGTGTCTGAATGTGAGTGAGTGTGTCTGTCTTTCTGTGTGAGTGTGTGTCTGTGTGAGTGTGAGCATGTCTGTGTGAGTGTCTGAGTTTGAGTGAGTGTCTGAATGAGTGTGAGTGTGTCTCTCTGTGTGAGTGTGTGTCTGTGTGAGTGTGTCTGTGTGAGTAAGTGTGTATATCTGTGTGTGAGTGTGTGTATGTCTGAGTGTGTATGTCTGTGTGATTGAGCAAGTGAGTGTTTGTGTCGGTCTGTGTGAGTGTGTATGTCTGTGTGAGTGTGTCTGCTTGTCTGTAAAAGTGAGTGTGTATGTCTGTGTGAGTGTAAGTGTCTGTGTGTGTGTGTCTGTCTGAGTGTAATTTAGTGTGTGTGTCTGTGTGAGTGTCTTTGTGAGTGAGTGTGTGCATGTCAGATTGTGTACGTGTCAGAGTGTGTGTGTCTGAGTGTGAGTGAGAGTGTGTCTGTGTGAGTGTGTCTGAATGTCTGTGTGAGTGAGTGTGTATGTCTGTTTGAGTGAGTTTATCTGTGTGAGTGTCTGTCTGAGTGTGAGTTTGTGTGTGTGTCTGTGTGAGTGTATTTGTGAGTGTGAGTGTGTGCATGTCAGAGTGTGTGCATGTCTTGGTGTGTGAGTGTCTGAGTGAGTGTGTCTGAGTGTGAGTGAGTGTGTCTGTGTGAGTGTGTGTCTATGTGTGAGTATGTTTGGGTGTATGTCTGTGCGAGTGTCTGTGTGAGTGTTTGTGTGAGTGTGTCTCTGTGAGTGAGTGTGTGTGTCTTTGTAAGTGTGTGTATGTGTGAGTATGTCTGGTTGTATGTCTGTGTCTCTGTAAGTGAGTCTGTGTTTGTATGAGTAAGTCTGTGTCTATGTGAGTGAGTGTGTGTCTATGTGAGTGAGTGTGTTTGTCTAAGTGAGTGTTTATATGTGTGAGTATGTCTGCGTGTATGTCTGTGTGAGTGTCTGTGTGAGTGTTTGTGTGAGTGAGTGTGTGTGTCTGTGTAAGTGTGAGTGTGTGTGTTTGATAGAGTTTGTGTGTGGATGAGTGTCTGAGGGTCAGTGTCGGAGTGAGTGTCTGAATGTGAGTGTCTGTGGGAGTGTCTGTGTGAGTGTCTGAATGTGAGCGAGTGTATGTCTGTGTGAGTTTGTGTGAGTGAGTGTGTGTGTATGTGTCTGTGTGAGTTTGTGTATGTGTGAGTGAGTCTGTATGTGTGTGTGAGTGTGTATGTCTGTGTTAGTGTGTGTGTGAGTGAGAGTGTATCTGTGAGTGAGAGTGTATCATGGGGCAATTCACTGGGGCTGGGGCAGGTGATGGGGTCAATTCACTGGGGCTGGGGGAGGTCACCAGGCAAGTCACTGGGACTAGAGGGCAATTTACTGGGGCTCGGGGAGACGGTGGGGCAATTCACTGGGGCCGAGGGAGGTCATGAGGAAATTCACTGGGGCTGTGGTAGGTGATGGGGTAATTCACTGGGGCTGGAAAGGTCATGGGGCAATTCACTGGGGCTGAGGCAGGTGATGAGGTAATTCACTGGGGCTGGGGGAGGTGACGGGGCAATTCACTAGGGCTGAGGCAGGTGATGGGGCAATTCAATTGGGCTTAAGGGCAATTCACTGGGGCTCAGGAGCTGATGGGACAATTCAATGGGGCTGTGGCAGGTGATGGGGCAATTGGAGGTAACAGGGCCATTCACTGGGGCTGGCGCTGGTGATGGGAGTGATTCACTGGGGCTGGGGGAGCTCACAGGGGAATTCACTGGGGCTGAGGGAAGTCACAGGCAAGTCACTGGTGCTGGGGCAGGTGATGGGGAAATTCACTGGGGCTGGGGAAGATCACGGGGAAATTCACTGGGGCTGTGGTAGGTGATGGGGTAATTCACTGAGGCTGGGGGAGGTCACGGGGCAATTTGCTAGGGCTGATGCAGGTGATGGGGCAATTCAATTGGGTTTAAGGGCAATTCACTGGGCTCAGGAGCTGATTGGACAATTCACTGGGGCTGTGGCAGGTGATGGGGCAATTGGAGGTCACAGGGCCATTCACTGGGGCTGGCGCAGGTGATGGGGGTGATTCACTGGGGCTCTGGGAGGTCACAGGAGAATTCACTGGGCTGAGGGAAGTCACGGGCAAGTCACTGGTGCTGGGGCAGGTGATGGGGCAATTCACTTGGGCTGGGGGAGGTCACTGGGGCAATTCACTGTTGCTGGGGCAGGTGATGGGGCAATTCATTGTGGCTGAGGGTTACAGGGGCAATTCACTGAGGCTAGGGGTTTACAAGGGCAATTCACTGAGGCTGGAGGCTTACAGGGGCAATTCACTGGGGCTGAGGGAGGTCACAGGGAAATTCACTGGGGCTGTGGTAGGTGATGGGGTAATTTGCTAGGGCTAGAGAGGTCATGGGGCAATTCACTGGGGCTGGGCCAGGTGATGAGGTAATTCACTGGGGCTGGGGGAGGTCACTGGGCAATTCACTAGGGCTGAGGCAGGTGATGGGGGAATTCAATTGGGTTTAAGGGCAATTCACTGGGGCTCAGGAGCTGATCGGACAATTCACTGGGACTGTGGCAGGTGATGGGGCAATTGGAGGTCACAGGGCTATTTACTGGGGCTGGCGCAGGTGATGGGGATGATTCACTGGGGCTGGGGGAGGTCACAGGGGAATTCACTGGGGCTGAGGGAAGTCACGGGCAAGTCACTGGTGCTGGGGCACATGATGGGGCAATTCACTGGGCTGGGGCAGGTCACTGGGGCAATTCGCTGTGGCTGGGCAGGTGATGGGGCAATTCACTGTGGCTGAGGGTTAAAGGGGCAATTCACTGAGGCTAGGGGTTTACAAGGGCAATTCACTGAGCTGGGGGAAATATCACTTGTGATGAAAATAAAAGTATCAGTGAAAGAAGGGGCATAGACCTTGTTCTGGTTATTACAGGAATCTAAAAGAAAAGCTGCTTGCACAATCCCCAGGCCAAAAATATACAATGTATGGACCTTGTGAGTTTGGCCAACGAAAATTCCTGACTGCGTGCATCTATCGCACGCGCCACCACAACCGCGCTATGCACTTGCAAGCGTGTCTTTAGCGCCATCTAGTGGAGAAGTGAGAGGGAAAGAAGAATATTGAGGGAGAGACTGAGCAAGAGGGGGTAGAGAGGTAAGGGGGGCAGAGAGACAGCTGGGGCGGTGGACAGTCACGGGGGGCAGAGGGAAAGTATAAAGCAGAAAGAGTGTTATACAGATGGTGGTAGGAGATCAGAAAGGGGGCGCTATGAGATCAAAATGGGGAACCTTGGGGGAGGGGGTCGCTATGAAGACTAAGGAACTCTGCAAACAAGTAAGGGCCAATGTTGTTGAGAAGTACAAGTCAGGGTTAGGTTTAAAAAAATATCCAAATCTTTGATGATCCCCAGGAGCACCATCAAATCTATCATAACCAAATGTAAAGAACATGGCACAACAGCAAATTTGCCAAGACGGCCGCCCACCAAAAGTCACTGACCGGTCAAGAAGGGCATTAATCAGAGAGGCAGCACAGAGACCTTAGGTAACCCTGGAGGAGCTGCAGAGTTCCACAGCAGAGACTGGAGTATATGTACAAAGGAGGCTTTATGGCAGAGTGGCCAGAAGAAAACCATTACATTCAACAAAAAACAAAATGTCACATTTTGAGTTCACAAAAAGGCATGTGGGAGACTCCCAAAATGTATGAAGGAAGGTGCTCTTGTCTAATGAGACTAAAATTGAACTATTTGGCCATCAAAGAAAATACTATGTCTGGCGCAAACCCAACACATCACATCACTCAAGTGAAACATGATGGTGGCAGCATCAGGCTGTGGGGATGTTTTTCAGCAGCCAGGACTGGGAAACTTGTCATAATTGAGGGAAAGATGGATGGTGCTAAATACAGGGATATTCTTGAGTAAAACCTATACTACTCTGTGCGTGATTTGAGGCTAGGACGGAGGTTCACCTTCCAGCAGGACAATGACCCCAATCACACTGCTAAAGCAACACTTGAGTGGTTTAAGGGGAATCATGTAAATGTGTTGGAATGGCTTAGTCAAAGCCCAGACCTAAATTCAATAGAAAATCTGTGGTCAGACTTAAAGATTGCTGTTCACAAGCGCAAACCACACAACTTGAAGAAGCCAGAGCAGTTTTGCAAGGAGAAATGGGCAAAAATCCCAGTGGTAAGATGTGGCAAGCTCATAGAGACTTATCCAAAGTGGAGCTCTGATTGCCGTAAAAGGTGGCTCTACAAAGTATAGACTTTAGGGGGGTGAATAGTTATGCACATTGAGTTTTTCTGTTATTTTGTCCTATTTATTGTCTGCTTCACAATAAAAAAAGACAGAAAACATCTTTAAAGTTGTGAGCATGTTCTGTAAATTAAATGATGCAAATCCTCAAACACTCAATGTAAATTCCAGGTTATAAAGCAACATAAATGCCAAGGGGGGTGAATACTTTTGCAAGGCACTGTATTATAAAAAAAAACATAGGGGAATACATAAGACAATAGGAAACATAATAAGAGTGCTTCTCCAGATGATGTGTGGCTTTTGTTCAGTTTTTCATATTCCCAAACAAAGGTAACTGGTAACAAATTAAGAGAGCTTCTCCAGATAAATGTTTAGAAGTCAGAGGTGCTCATCAGAGAACGAACTACCCTTAAGAAGTTAGTTCTATGGACATGATAAGCCACTCTGAGAGCAACCTCTTTTAGCCCACTTGTGCCCTTAACAGGTTCTTTTATTAAAATAAAACTTGACACCTTTAAGTGGACATCAGTAAGTTGACCATATAGAACAATAATCTCCACATGTGTATCAATGTCAGGACTGTATATACAAATCAAGTTTTGCATTTTGTTGAAGAATTGGAAAATAGCAGCAGTTGCAGTACAAAACCATTAGCACTAGAGGGCACAATATATCGCACCAGATACTCAAATCCCTTCTGAACATGGGTATATAGCAGGAATAGTCAATTATTTATTACAATTCATTATGTCCTTATGAAAATGGAGTCAAAGTCCTAAATCCACCTTTATATGTGGAAACACATGCAAATATTTTTACAGAATGGCAACCAGAAGGCTAAAAGGTTAAATAATGAAGCCAGTGTGAAAAAAACAATCAGTTACTTGCTGTCTAGATGAACATTTCGTGGCTTTAGATGAGATGTGGTCTGAAGTCCTGGTTCAGGACTCTGGTCCTCTTCTTTACTACCCATTATATAGTCTCAATCTTAACCCTGTTTTTTATTTTGTGAAACAAGTTATGTTTGCACTTCTGAGATTCATTACGGAGCAAGATAGTGTAGAGTTTAGGAGGTGTCTGAAGACCGTGGAGAGGAGAGACTTGTAAACGTGATATTAAGCAAATAGATTTATTAAAAAGTCACTTTATAGATTGTCTTATTAGCATGTAGGTGTTATTATGATTAAAAAAAAAGGTCCTCACTTTAACTTTGCATAATTTAAATTGCTGAGTTGAAACAGAAGGGGTTGCCATGTTTCTGAGATTGGAGAATTTGATCCTTCAGAAATTCTCCATTTTTCTTTCTAAGGGTTAGTCTCTATTTGTTTCTCCATCACTTCTGTCACTCACTCATGCATGCTAACAGAACCTGGTGCAGGGTCGTTGTCTAGGTTCTGTCCATATTCCACAAGTCCTTCTTATATTTGATAACCATAAGCATAAAAGGTAAATCATGCCATCACATATATAGTTGTGAGCGTACGAGTTGTTGCTAACGCTGCAAGCTCGCGTAGCGAGCCCGCGGCTTGCGCAGCGAGGGCACTGGGCGAGGGTCTCAGTTGCTGGCATGGAGCGCCGCAGGCGCTCCATGCCAGCATCTGCGACCCTCGCAAACTTCACGTCGCCACCCAAAGACCACGACACACACATTACGACACTCGCAAACAACATACGACACACGTTCACACACATTACGGCCTCGCAAACACTAGGACGCAACCTCGCGAACATTACAAAATTAAAAACACAATACATACACACAGCGCATACATAAAAACCTTACCTACAGCAACAGGAAGCATCCAGGACCTCAAAAATGCAACTTACACCTTCATTTTACTCAAAATAAAAGAGTTTAGACAGGAAACAATTTGCTAAGCGACACAAAAAATGGCCGACGAACAAAAACGAAAACGAGGCTACACACGCAAACACTGTACGAGACACGTTACCACACATTACAATCTCGCAAAACTCGACGCAACACGCCGACATACAAACATTTAAAACATAATAAATACACACACATAAAAAGCTTACCTACAGCAAGAGGAACCATCCAGCACCTCAAAAAAACAAGTTACACCTTCATTTAATAGAAAAAAACACTTTAGACACTAATAAAATCGCTAAGCGAGAGAAAAAAATGGCCGCCGAAAAAAACTAAAACGAGGCTACAGCACTCTCAACACGTAAAACACCACAACACACTCGCAAAACACCACACGAAACTCGAAAAACACCCCAAGCACCAACGGATAATCCGCAAGACGCATACCACAGATAACCAGCCATTTTACGCCAATGCAGAAGTACACCACTACGCTAACGGTTTAGTCTTGCGCACGCACAGTATTACACTGCACACATTTCACCACGCTTACCACAGCAGCTCTCCACCACTAATGCTGCAGCAACCTCAAAACACATTGACAGCTCTTCAACACAATGCTTCAAAATAGTAAAGTATATTCATTTATTAATGTATTATATATTTAATTAGTTACACACCAAACCGCATTAGCTCACTTACAATTTCATTGCCGTCATTTTTTGACGGGCAATTCGCTAGTATATTATAGATATCAGAGCTAGAACGAACCATGTCTTAGTAAAGCTTACTCATTAGAGGCCATGAGTCACTCATGCTGTCTATTTAAGACATTGATTGGACAGCAGAGCCCAGGAGGTATTTTGTACCTGTCTAGCCTCCTTTCCTGCTACCCAAACACTGAAGATCTTAGCCTAATGCAACCTTCGACTCTAGGAAACAGAGTTTTACTAATCAGTAGAACCAATTAAATGTAGGGATTTCTGAACCAGTGTGAAAAGTTAAAACACCATCTAGAACCCATACCCAAGATCCAGGCATACATTACAGACTATCAAGCTGAGTTCTATGGCCTTGAAAATCTACATCTACTGCAGTTAAGACATTGCTCCTATGACTGATAACTATGCACTGATACCTAAAGCTAGTTCTGATGGCCTGGATGGAATTAACCAGATAGCCTGGCAGGACCCTGGCAGTATGTTCAAACAAGTTTACCTTCAGACACATCCCCCAAAGATCTTCATGACCAGGGCAATCCTCAACTTAGACAACCATGACAAGACATGAATGGCTGTCAGGAAGGCAAGGCATGACAGTATCAGTTTGCAATGTAGAATGTTGACAAACAAAACATTACACATTCTCTCTCTCCTCTCTCTCTCTCTCTCTCTCTTTTGAAGACAGAATGGATTAGTTTAAAAGCATTTGTTTTATTCAGCTAATTAGTTTACTAATATTTAGCTAATGCATAACCTCCCCTGATTTAACCTGTTGATGACTCTCTTGAAAAGTTCAAAATGAGAATATTTTTACTGACTTAGAAATGGGAATTTCTGATGTGTGTATCTCACAGATCCTTTACATACTTTAAAGGTCTCAATTTGAGAGATAAAAAATAGTGGTAGGGGGAAATTGTGAACTATAAGATAAAGTTATGAAGGGCATGTGGATAATGGAGTGTTCAGCACACATCTTACATTTTAAAATGTGATATGGGTTATTTATGAGTCTTTAACAGGCTGATAGCCAAGGGAAATGTAGAGAGAAAAAGGAGTTACTAGTGCAAAATAATGGTGCATCTGGTACCGGTTAAGCTTTGTATGGCTAAAAGGCACATTACATGTCATGCTCCTGTGCAAGGTACTTATGAATAGAAAAGAGAAACCTCAGACACGTGACAGAGGCTAAGAGTTTCATCAATTAATTCAGAGGCGACTGGAAGATAATTTGTTAATTTGTAATCATTGTTGTTTTATTTGATGTTGTGTTTTTAACATATACTGTCAATAAAAGCTAAGGTTTATATAAGAACATGTCCAATTTCAATGTTGTTATTGTTACTATATTGTAAAAAGACTGAAGCACTACCTTACTATAAAAGGTGTCTTTGCTTCCTTTATTTATTCCCTCTTGCTTTTTGCCCTTTTTAGTTGGTTATTATATACTAATATATTCTTACTTGGCACCACCACTCTTTTTTTTTTGACCTGGATTTTCATTTGCGTTTTTGTCCTGTTTGCAAAGTTTTATTCTTTATGAATCCATTTTGTCATATTGTCAGAAGCACTTCTATGTGCAAACTCTCTCAATACTCAAACTGGATGGGAATCGCTTCTATACTCCTTCACGTGTGACGAATCATGAATACGTGGAAAACAATAGCTTTCCATATTAAATCATAGTCCATGTATGACAATTAATCAGTTAAATGACTGTATTTATTATTTTCAAGACAAAAATGAAAACATACCTTGCTACTTAAACTTGTCAGAAGCTTTTTCCTGGTTATCATTACAATGAGTACTCATCTTATAGCATGCAAAGTGGGTTGTAATGTTAAATCATGCTAGATACATTGTGTTTTACATTTTATTTAAAGAATCACTACTGGGTGGAAACAAACCACTTGTGTATTTTACTTATTCTTGTTCTGTGCTACTAAAGATATGTGGTGCTGTAATCACAAAGCTATTGCATTGACTATTCTTCCCTGTCAGTTAATTTCATGTAATCAATAAATAACCTGCTCCAGTGAGGGCTTCCTTTCTCAGTCAGACATATGCAAGAAAATTTCACATTTCCCACCATGTAGTAATTAGTATTAAGGCAACCGCAGAGCACTAGATGACCCTCCTGGTTTTTTTGTAAAGTGCTGTTGTTCTTCAGAGCCATGCGATAGGCCTTCTTGGTCCTTACAGGCAGCTTCAAAACACTCACAGCTCAGCAAACAATCAGCAGGAGGAAGACTTAATGGCTCCAGAGGGTTTGCCTTCAGTATGTCTCATTTTAGGACCTGTTTCACAATCTTCCTTAATCGTTCTTGTTTCTTCATCCACTTCTCTCTGACACAAGAAATTAGTGTATTAGATTAAATCATCTGGGTAGATTCATTAAAAAATTTAATTATTTTACAATTTTCCATTAGTACTCAGTAGAATCCACTAAGCAGCAAACGTATTATATTTTGCTAGATATAAGTCTAAACTTATGATAAGTCTAACACTTTGCTAAGATTGTTATAATACTAAATCAAAGCAGGTGTTGTGACAATATCAACTTCATTTAAACCTCACTACCCAATGAGAATGGAAACACAACAAAAAAACAATATCAACTTCCATATGTAAAATACTGGATCAAATCAGTTCTCCTTGGAAATTAAATGATATATAGATGGAGCCAATGACCCATAGAATGGAAATGATATAGGACCTTTGGCTCTTTTCTCGTGCAGTGTTGCTTTCAGAACCCTTAAATAAACCTCAGTTTAATGCTTTTCTGGCTGTAGAAAGTAATGTTGCAGAGGAATGTGCAGATTGTTGTAGTACTAGCAGTACAGTAAATACATTGACAACATTTGACATATATACTGAAAAACAGTATAAATGAGAAAATACAGCAACTTTTATACATATTTATTGATACAGGTAGAGATGATGGTCTTGCTTTTATGTGAAGCTGCAATTAATAGGTAATTAGCTATGAAAGAGACATAAGGTGAGGGGATGGATTGATGTCATGGTGAGAAAAAGTGTGAACAAGAATATATAGCCTTATTTGAAGTTCATATTAGTGTCAAACAACAACTGCACAATGAAAAAACAAACACATATTTGAAAAATTTTAGCCTATGAGAACAATAATCAGGTAATTAAAAAGTTATCCATCTATTTTTTAACTAAATACATGTGATGTCTCTACAGCACGGGTGGCAAGTTATGTCTTGGAGGGCCACACACAAAACCTGGATTAGAAGATATCCTTTCTATGCACAGGTGAATCAATGAGGATGAGTACAAAAGTGATTGACTCAGCTGTGTGCAGCAGGGATATCATCAAATTCGGGAATGTGTGTGGCCCTCCAGGACCAAACTTGCCCACCCCCTGCTCTACAGGACCCTGGATGGATCATGATACATTAATGGACAATGAGGGGCAATTTATATTTATGGAGAGCTATGGTCCATCCTTTGATGCAAGGGGTCACCTTTTGGCTCACTGAGAAGCGAAGGGTGTGCTGTCAATATTGTTTATGTCCATGGCGTATACAGCTGCTGATACTGTTAACATAAAACCATTCTTGACAAACAAGTGCCCTTTCGCTTGACACTACAGTTATCTTAAGCACGTAGTAGTAAACTTTGTGGGTTTCCATTAATGGTAGATCATCCTTCCTGTGTCATTTGAAGTGTTCACATGGACCCCCCATGGTAACAGGTTAATGTTTTTTGCCTTGGGGGTCCATTAGGGCCCGATGGTTATACTTTAGTGGCAGATCCCCTGACTCATAGACTTATTAAAGGGTAATTCCAGGGGTTGCCCTGGCTCATAAATGATAGCGGGTATTGAAGAAGGATCAGAAAATCTCTTGGCTTATGGGAGTTGCAGGTATAGATGGGTGATCCTGGTTCATGGAGGTAAGCTGGGGATCCCCCCAAGTCATAGGAAGTATCAGTATTAACCCCTAATTGTATTATTATTAGCACAATTAAGATGCTAGCTTCTTCATAGAGATGGATTTTCTTTGCTGTGTCATTAAGTCGGGTTGAAAATACCCATAGATTTTTAAAACAAAATTTCTGAGTAAACTTCAGCAACATCAGACACTGTATAGTTATGGGAGGCATGCAATAGCAATTTTTACATAGTTATAGGACAAGTACTTCTGGTCTTAGTCTGATATTAGGGACAGTTAAAGCATTCAGATGGCATTTCTCAGAGGTTAGATTTATGTCTGTGATGTGATAGCTCAGTGGTGATTTACGATTCAACTTCACTCAGTTCCCTTCTCATGGAGCCATCGAATGGAAGTTGAAATCTTTCATCTCAGTTCACATTTCTCTGTGGTGACCTACAGTTTTGCTTAATATTATTCTTTGAATAACAAAACATGATAGTGGGCAAAATTTTTAAAAATAAAATAAGCACAGCCCTTTACATTTTTTATACACACGTATTCATTTCTGCTGGATCCATTTTCTTTTATCAGCTGATCCTGTTTGTTACTTTTTCAGGAGGTTGTGTCCTTGTAAGCTAGTGAACATTCCAATAGACCTATGAATACCCTGTCAGCTATAGAAGCCACATTTCCTGTGTTTGGATATAAAATTATGGTATTCAAAGTCTCATTTAACAACAAGAAGTTGTTTAGATGAAACAAAAATGGTTGATGCCAGAAGAAGAGGCAACAAGATTAAAATGGATTAAGAGCAATGTTGAATTTACAGCTCTGGTGCCTATGTGCACTTCTGTCCACAGATGCATACAGACTGTGAGAAGCCATTCACCATACAAAGTGCTGTAGTATATTAAATGTACAGTGCCTAAAAAAAGTATTTGCGTCTTTCCTCTATTCATCTGTTATTGCATATTTGTCACACTAATTATTAAATAAAAGAAATCTAAGTGAACAAATAACACATTATTTTACCTTATTTCATTTATTTAGTGAATAGTTACCCAACACTCACACCCCATGTTCTATCTCCAGGACCCTGATAGGTATCTCCTCTGAACCGTGGGGCTACTTTACAGGAATATAACCATGTCATTGTAGCAAGCTCCCTCACAACACCACATAAATGGGAAAAAAATATATATATTGAACATCCTTACAAAACAGCTTGAACATATATGCATGGAAGTGATAAACAAAAGCAACAGGAGAACACAATTATTTAAAAGGTAAAAACAGATGTTCTGCTCCTTACCTCTTACAGTCCTGCAACCACATTTCTGGATGGCATGTAACTGTCTCCAAGGCTGACCTAGCCTGAGCGAAAGTCATTGAGAGTTCATGGACCTGAAAATCTCCTCTCAAGTGTCATGAGATTTTATGGATGAGTACATATACACATAAAAGGTTAGTAGTGGGCAGCATAAATAAATATTTATTCACTAAAACAGTACACTCCTGTATGAAAAATTAATTGTCCCCATATACTTATTAACTGGTTTTGTCACCTTTAGTTTCAATGACTGAAACATATACTTCCTATAATTCAATATTTGTTGCTATCTAGTCCTTCAGTCTTGTCTTACTCTTAATTGACCCTATGGACCGCTGTACACCAGGCACATATAATCCATGCTAATCCATAAGGTTTTCAATGGAAAAATACTGGAGCGGTTTCCAGCTTCATTGATGTAAACAGGCTCCTTCACCACGACAATGTAGGGATCCAGAAGGGGAATTCTATATTAGTCTTTCATATATCTGTGGAGTCATTTTATCTCACTCTTCCTCACAGAACTGCTTCAGAAATATTTTTTTTAAGCAAGACCTGCTTATTTTGGATCCTGCCACATCATCTCTGTTGGATTTAGGTACTGAATTTCCCTAGAACACTCTAGAACTTATATTTCACTAGCGAATTGCCCGTCAAAAAATGACGGCAATGAAATTGTAAGTGAGCTAATGCTGTTTGGTGTATACTAATAAAAATAACTAATAGATTAATAAATTAATATACTTTACCTATTTTGAAGCGTTGTGTTGAAGAGCTGACAATCTGTTTTGATGTTGCTAAAGCATTAGTGGTGTGGAGGTGCTGTGTAAGCGGTCATGAATGTGTGCAGTGTAATAGTGTGCGTGCGCGAGACCAAACCGTTAGCGTACTCGTGTACTTCCGCATTGATCTAAAATGGCGGGTAATGTGTGGTATGCGTCTGTAGCGGAATATCCGTAGGTGTTTTGTGTGTGTTTTGCGTGTTTCTTGGGGTGTTTTGCGTGTTTAGTGTGTTGTAGCCTCGTTTTCGTTTTGTTCGGCGGCCCCGCAAGCGTGAGCAATGGCTCGGCGGGCTCGCATGCTCACAACTATATATGTGATTACACACACACATTATATATATATATACACACCACACATTATATACACATACACACACACAATTATACACACACACAATATACACACACAATATATACACACACATTATGTTGTGTGAGTGTGTATATATATATATATATATAATATATAATGTGTGTGTATATATAATGTGTGTATACACACACACAATATACACACACATTATATATATGCACACACACACACACACAATAGATAGGAGATGAGGCACATATACAATGACTGACTGTAATGTGCCCGTGCAATATACGGTATGTTATACATGCACAGATAGGTGTAAGCACTGACTGTATATCTGTACACACACACTATATACCACACACACTGTATACACACACTATAATACACACACAGTGTATATATATATATATATATATATATATATATATACACACACACACTATACATACGCTATATATATATATATATATATATATATTAAAAAAACACACAGTATATATATATAATATATATATGTATATATATATATATACATATAATATATACATACACACATATACTGTGTGTTTTTTAATATATATATATATATATATATATATATATATATACTCTGTGTGTTTTTTTTAATATATATATAAATATATATATATATATATATATATATATATACTGTGTGTTATATATATATTAAAAAACACAAAGTATATATATATATATATATATATATATACTGTGTGTTATATATATATAATTAAAAAAACACACAGTATATAATATATATTATATAATATATAACATACACATATAGTTTTCTCCCACACCTATATAGAGCTCACTCCTGTGGTCCCAGGCCCTATCATGTGCCCTGTCACCCCACATAAAGGCCTATCAGGCTCTACTCACCTGTCCAGCCCGGGGGCAGGCCTGTGTGTGCTCGGGGGAGTCCCGTGTATGTCCGTGGCTCGCTGTGCTCCTGGGGGGTCCGCCCGAGGGTAGGGGGAAGTTATAGTGAGGTGGTGAGCGCCTCCATGCCTGCCTGCGGCCCTCGCTTTGCTGTGCAGGGGGTGAACCCGAACCGGGGATGGGCGGTCCTGCGCGGGGCATTGTGGGGAGGAGGTGGCTGCTCCATTCCAGCAACTGAGGGCCGCGGCTCGCTGCGCGAGCAGCGGCCCTCGCTTTGCTGTGCGGGGGTGAACCCGAACCGGGGACTGGGCGGCCCTGCGCGGGGCATTGTGGGGAGAAGGTGGCTGCTCAATTCCAGCAACTGAGGGCCGCGGCTCGCTGCGCGAGCAGCGGCCCTCTCAAGCGTGAGCAACGGGCCGTACGCTGCGGGCAGGGGCCTCAGTTGCTGGGATGGAGCGCTTCAGCGCTCCATCCCAGCAACTGCGGCCCGCAGCCCTCGCTACGCGAGCCCGCAAGCGTGAGCAACGGCCCGTACGCTCACAACTATATATGTGATTAGTTTCAACTATTCTGGTGTGGACTTGTATTTCTATTTTTAATCATTGTCTTTACTTTCTTCTATAATTTTCTGATACAATTTTGGTAAAATGTCTATGTGCTGAGGCAGCAAAACATCCCCACACCATGTTTGACTCTTTATATAATGAACTGACAGTGTAAACCTGTGTTTGCTTTATGCCATACGTAATGGCCCATGTCATCCAAAAGTTTCACTTTTGATGCATCTGTCCATAGAACATTCTTCTAAAAAGACTTGGGAATCATCCATGTGTTGTTGGGCAAATGAGACTTAAGCATGTATATTATGTTTCATTATACAGTAAGTGGTTACTTCTTTGTTGCTCTCATAAGAAAAACATTTTATCCAATCTCTTTCTGATTGTAGAGTCATGAACTTGACCTTAGCTGAGGCAAGAAAAACTTAAAGTACTTTGATTTTTTTAAAAGATCCTTTGTGACTTCATGAATGGTTTTACTCTGCGCTCTTGGAAAGGTTTTGGAAGATCAGCCATTCCTCGAAAGATTCATTACCTTTCCAAGTGTCCTCCATTCAAAAATGATGTCTCTCGCCATGCTTGGATAGAGTCCCAGAGAATTAAAAATAGCTTTTTATCCCCTTCCAGAATGAAACATATCAAACACTTTTCTTCTATTCTCTTCAGAAATGTCCTTTGATTGTGGCACATTTGTTGAGCTGTTTTGGTGGCATCTTAATGGAAAGAGTCAAATATAGTGTGGTGTATACTGAACATGCATTGCCAGTTGTTGGATAACTTTGCTTGTTAAATAAATTATATAAGTAAAAATGGGTTATTTTCTCACCTACTAGTATTACTATTTATGTTTTTATTTATTACTATTTATCGCTCTTTTGCCCTCCATATTATAAATGATTGTTGTGTGAACTACCTACTCATAATTTCCACAACACAGGCTGAGATACCGCTCCATGCTGATGATAGCCAGTAAGCTTGAAACAGCTGTACATGGATTGGATACTCAGCCTGTGTTTATTCCAACCTTGGCTTTGCATTAAAGCTGTGTAATACAGCATGCATAAGCTTAAAGGAAGCCATGTTTGATGATGGCTACGGAATGAAGAGCGAGGCATTTGTGGCCATATTTGAGTGTCCCAGCTCAACTTCCCAGAATGCAGTGTAATAACTGTTTTTCTCGAAGCTCTGAGCTGGAAGCAGGTTTTTTAACTTGCTTTAGACATTCAAGTGTGAACGCAGATGTACTTTTTATTTACTGTACTACTGTACGGTGGAGGGCTTCTATCGCTCTTTTGCCCACCATATTATAAATGATTGTTGTGGTGAACTACCTACTCATAATTTCCACAACACAGGCTGAGATCCCGCTCCATGCTGATGATAGCCAGTAAGCTTGAAACAGCGGTACATGGATTGGATACTCAGCCTGTGTTTATTCCAACCTTGGCTTTGCATTAAAGCTGTGTAATACAGCATGCATAAGCTTAAAGGAAGCCATGTTTGATGATGGCTACGGAATGAAGAGCGAGGCATTTGTGGCCATATTTGAGTGTCCCAGCTCAACTTCCCAGAATGCAGTGTAATAACTGTTTTTCTCGAAGCTCTGAGCTGGAAGCAGGTTTTTTAACTTGCTTTAGACATTCAAGTGTGAACGCAGATGTACTTTTTATTTACTATATATATAATATATATACAGGGACGGATCACATTATTATAACCACTCCCTACTTTTGATGTCAGCAGTGCGTAGCCAATGGAATACGGCACGTGTTGTGAGTTGTCTTGGTGGGTATATAAGGTGACATGTAGGCATTCTGCAAATATATCTACTGTCATGGGTAAAAAGTGAGATTTATCCGACTTTGAAAAGGGGATGTCATTGGCTTTCGGGCATGTGTAGCATTATTTCTGAAACAGCACAGTTTACGAACTGTTCATGTGTACAGTTTATGAACTGTTCCTGTGCTGCTGTGTACTGTGAATGTAAAAACAGCACCATTGCGAATAAATGAAGTGGAAACTGCAGAGCACCACGTGCCATTGATGTCAGAGGTGAATGTCAGCTGAGAAGGTGTCTGTGGGCCAACAGACACGCTACAGTTGAGCAACTCACTGTCTAAATGAAACAGGGGGCTACCAGACGTGTGTCTAAAATGACAGTACAGCAAACCCTGTTGCGTATGAGGATAAGAAGCAAACAGCTGGTCACTGCATTCATGCTGATGATGGTTCATTGTCAGAAATGGCTCCAGTTTGCACAACAGTACCGAAATTGGACCTCTTCTGATTGGCAAAGAGTTGCCTTCTCTGATGAGTCACGCTTTCTGCTCAATCTACTGGATGGCATTAGTGTGTCATGTGTGAAATCTCTGAGAACAAACACTCTGCAACCATTGTTGGAAGAATACAAGCTAGTGGAGCCAACGGTATGGTCTGGGGGATGTTTTCTTGGAATTATCTGGGTCCATTCATACTTCTGGAAGGCACTCTCAATGTTGGGTTACCTATCCATCCTTGAAGATCAAAGACACCCATACATATTGACTGTTTTCCTGCTTTGGAGCAGCTGGGACATTCCAGCATGGTAATTCAATATGTCATAACGACAAGAATTGTCTCAGAGTGGTCGGAAGAGTACCACAAAGACTTATAAGTACGTCTCTGGCCTCCAAATTCCCTGGACTTGAACCCCATCTAACAACTGTAGGACAACCTTGATCGCTATTTTCGCTGTATGGATCCTCCACTACACACTTCAGCAGCAGTCTCAATGGCTGCAGATACACTTGCCAACCTACCATGACATCTAACTGATGTCCCTGATACAAATGGTGATTATTTAGGATATTAGCTGGTGTCATAATAATGTGACTCGACTGTATATATACATATATATATATACCCACACACACACAACAAGACACTTCAAATCAAAATCACTATGTAACTATGTAACTAAATGAGAAAGAAGTGGTAATAAATGTCTGTCTTTCACAGCCAACATTTTTACTTACTGTAATGTACTAAGCTATTATTTATATGTCTTCTGAGGAATCCATTTGCTGTGAATACTGATCGATGTAAAGACACCATGCATAGCCAAGCCTAGGCCAATGTTTTTCCAGCAATCCAGAAAATCTGGATGGGAACATACAATCTACATTGACCAGTGTATTCACACTTAAATGTCTATTCTATTTATCTTTCTAAAATATGACTGAATGTTCTCTTTATCTAGTTTTTTTATTTTATTTTTCAGCTTGTAAAATTACCTGGGCAATGCTGAGAGCTAGTTGTCACCACCATGTATGAAAGATGCCTAGACAACACTATAAGTGAGAAGTTGCATTGCCCAGCATGTAATTTGTAGGACTTTTTAGGCAAAAAAAAAAAGTCAAATATAGAATTTACATTTCACTTACTTCTAAGAAATCCCCCAGTGTAACAGATTCACAGTTTCTGGAGACCTCCCTCATGACACCTGCCCTATTGCACAGCTGTGACCTAAAGACACACCCAAAGTGTGTGTGTGTGGGGGGTCATTGCAGTGTCTCTTGCTGCTGAGTATCACAGAATGTCAGTGTCTTCTTTGCAGGTCAGAGTGCACAGCATTTCAGATCTCATGAGGTAAAAAAAGGAAGAAAGAGGCGAATGCAGGGGGTAAGAGTTTGTTTCCTGGGTGGTTTCTGAGAAACAACTGAAGGATAATTTTGTATAATAATAACACAGAGGACAAAATTAAATAATTCATTAATCTAGTAAAACCATTTATTTAATATCAAATGCCAAAAGAGTCCCATTAAAGAGAATCATTGTAACTGAAACATGTGAATGAAATTTAAATTAATTTACTTACTTGCCCTTTAAAAAATATGTTAATATTTAAAAGTAAAAATTTGCAGCGAGGTTTGCTTTTCTATTATTGTTGTTGTAGCCCTTTCGCCTTGTATGAGGGATTAAGAACATTTCCTGTTTGCACATTATGGGACTGAAAAAAGGAGATGATAAACAGACTGTTAGTTGGTGTTTTTTATGTTTAATAGCGTCTTGGGTATCAATGAGTTAATACATATCAGGCCACCCACATGGACTAGAACAGTATTGGGATTAATTTTCACAATTCTGTATTTTGAGGTTTTGCAAGTCTGTTTGCATAATGGACCCCTGAACCTAATTCATTGACATGTAACCTCCATGTTTTACTGCGGTAATAATGACGGACTCATCTTCTATTGGCTGATTCGAAATGGGAGGTTACAGGTTTGCTTAATTTATCATGTACCCGCCCTGAACTGCTACGAACCAGTCGATGGTTTACGGAGTTGGCTTTGCGCCAGTAACTTGCGGCCTTGAGCAATTGAATAGCTTCGGAATCGGAGAGGAACGGGAGCCCACAGCACACCCGCAGACATGTGGCCTACATTGCACCAGTTGTGGTCTTGCAATTGAATCGGGCCTAGAGTCTGCAAGCATCACAGTTTGTTTTCTAAATGATGTTATGTTCATGGCTAAAGTTCTTAGTTTCTTATACTTATATAGTTGAACTTGTAAATATAAAAAGGCTAAGGGAAGCCAGTGGAGTGATTGACAGAGAGGTGATGCCGTCAATGCGCTCATTCTGGATTGAAGTGGGGATATTCGGATGGTGGGTAGGCCAGCAAGAAGCGAGTTACAGTAGTCAAGTTGAGTGATGATGAGAGAGTGTATTAGGATTTTAGTTGTGTCTTGTGTAAGATAGTGGCAAATTCTAGAGATGTTTTTAGACGGAGAAGGCAAGAATTTGTTAGTGACTGTATGTGAGGGATGAAAGACAGGGCAGGGTCCAGTAGAACCCCAAGGCAATGGGCTTGGAATGAGAGTGATGATGTCATTGTTGACAGTGAGAGAGATGTGAGAAATTGATGCTGTGGTAGAGGGAGGGAATATTAGTAGTTCTGTCTTAGACATGTTGAGTTTGAGATGGTGGGTGGACATCCAAGAGGATATACTAGAAAGGCAGTTGCAGACGTGTGTTAGAAGAGAGGGGATAGATCTGGTGATAGAGGTAGATTTGAGTGTCATCTGGATAGAGATGATACTGAAGACTAAAAGAGTGTATTAGGGTACCAATGAGAATGTGTAGATGGAGAATAGGAGGGGGCCTAGTACTGCACCTTGGGATACGCCAACAGAACGGGGTTAAATATAAGAAGAGGTATCTGAGAAGGAGACACTGAATGATTTTGTAGGTATGATGACAACCACGAGAGAGCAGTGTCTTGAATACAGAGGGAGGAGAGTATATGGAGTAGAAGTGGATGGTCGACTGTGTCAAAGGCAGCAGAGAGATCTAGAAGAAGCAGAATGGAAAAGTGACCTTTTGACTTAGCGGAGAGCAAGTCATTAGTGACTTAACATAGAGCTGTCTCAGTGGAATGTTGGGGCCGGAAGCCAGATTGGAAGGTGTCAAGAATGGTGTTAGAGGAAATAAAGTTGCTAAGGCGATTATAGACGAGCCGCTCCAGCAGTTTGGAAGCCAGGGGAAGTAGAAGATAGGGCGTAGTTAGATGCGACGTCAGAGCCAGATGAGGGTTTTTCAGAGGTTGTAATTATGGCATGGCATAGAGAAGATGAAAACGTGCCAGTATTTAGGGAAAGGTTGAAGAGGTGTGTGAGAGCTGGGATTAATGTGGTTGAGAAGGGAGGGATAAGGTGAGATGGAATAGGATCTAGAGGACAGGTAGTGAGGCGAGTGGATAATAGCAGGCTCGAGACTTCGACCTCTGTAGTCAGGTCAAAGCAGTTCATGGTGGCTGTTGGATTGGAGAGGGGAGAAGACTCGGTGTTGTTGGATAGTTGAGAGGGTCGAGTGTGTAAACCACTATGAGGGGAGAGTGCATTGCTAATGTTTTGAATTGTATGCATAAAATGGCTGGAGAAGTCTTCAGCTGTGAGAGATGAAGGGATGGGAGGAGGTGGTGGGCGGAGGAGAGTATTGAAAGCAGTGAACAGATACTTGGGGTTAGAGGACAGAGTTGATATTAGTCATGTGAAGTAGTGTTATGTGGCAAGGTTGTGGGAGGAATAGGAGTGTAACATAAATGTGTAGTGGAGGAAATCTGCTGAAGTGCGTGATTTCCTCCATAGTCGTTCAGCAGTGTTTGTGTAGTGTGCCATGGTTGTGTATGAGAGTGAGTGTGTCTGCGTGTGGTTATGGGAGCCAGAGTGTCAAGGGTGGAAGAGAGAGTGGAGGTGTAGAGTGAGGTGGCAGTGTCAGGGCAGTTGAGGTTGATGATGGGGCTAAGGGAGCTAGGCAGAAAAATGGTCCAGAAATTTAGACGGAGTGCCTCAAAGGGGGGGGGCGATAGATTACAGCTAGAGAGATAGGTGAGAAGAGGCGGATTGTATGAACTTTAAAGGATGAGAATTGGAAGGATGGGATGGGTATGTGGTGAAATGTGCAGCCAGTGAACAGCAAAACACCCACACCACAACCTATATCTAAATTTTATATAAAACATATTCTTCGAGAATAGTAGCTGGGTGTATAGGTTTACTAGGTCTTTTAGAGAAATCTGTCTATGATATATCATCATGTTTTGAGCAATATTATTCCAGAGCAGAATCTTTTGAACAAAAATATCTCATGCCATACCCACAAGCTCCTCAATTCAAACTGCACTGGTATGGAATCTGAACCAAATTGAGGGGCTTGTGGGTATGGCATAAGTAGGACACAGTTAATCTATACAATTGTTTTAATTAATATGTATACATAATAAAAAATGATAAGCAGAGTAGTGATTAAAGAAGAAAATGACTACAACAATGCCCACTATCTGATTAATATATATTTTTAATTTGGGATCCACTATTTTAAGAACCTGTCACTTTTTGGACACAAGCATTTTAAAGTGATATAATAAAAGTAAAAAGTTTTCAATGTCTGCAATTTACACTGTAAGTATCCTCCTATCCTATATATAGTTGTTGTAATTGCCAGTTTGTGTGTAGCGATCGCAAGGTTACTGGCTTGAGAATGCTCGCAGCTGAAGGTGTTCATCGCGAGGCCAAGAAGGTAGAGGGGGAGAGAGGCCTTTGGCACTCATCTGGAGGCCTGCAAGTTGCGGGTTTGCGCGAGGCCTGCAATAAGCAGCAAAGCCGCTCATTGTGGGGCCAGCGATGAGCACCAAAGGCGCTCATCAAGAGGCCCGCAATATAGAGGGGGGGAAAGGCTTGCAATGAGCACCAAAGGTGCTCAGCGCGAGGCCTGCAATAGGCCCAGGGGGCAGACGAGGGCCACAATGGGCACAGGGGGAGAGGCAGGGAGCCCGTAAGTGAGATTGCAAGCTAATTTGCTATTCAATTGGAGTCTTTTTGCGACCTCCAAACTGGTTTGGAGTTATGGGGGGAAAAAAAGGGAGACAGTTAATCCTCGAGTTACGGGCTTGAAAAAATAATTGTCGTTCAGAGGCCACAAAAAGATGCCGATTAGCTTGCTAACTACTTACTGGCTCCCTGCCTCTCCGCTCTGTGCCCACTGCCGCCCTCGCCTGTCCCCCTGGGCCACAATGGGTGCAGGGGGAGAGGCGGGGAGCCCATAATGAGGTAGCAAGCTAATTTGCTATTCGATTGGCGTCTTTTTGTCTGCTCTGAATGGCTTCTGAGTTAGGGGCTTGAAAAAAATTACGACGGTTAAATCCGTATCTAACAGCCTGGCCTGCAAATCAATTTCCCCAAGCCTGCAAATGTTTTCACACCCGTAAATGGCAAATTAAACAGAGGGAGATAGGGGCAAAGAGAGACAGAGGAGGGAGAGGGGAGAAAGAGACACAGGGGAGGATGAGGGAGGAGAGACAAAGGGGAGGGAGAGAGGGGGAAAGAGACACAGGGGAGGGAGAGGGCCAAGAGACATGAGAGGGGGAAGGAGACAAAGGGGAGAAAGTGGGGGAAGAGACACATGGGTGAGAAAGGGGGAGAGGGTGGAATAGAAACACGAGGTAGAGGGGGGAAAGAGACACAGGGGAGGGAGTGGGGGGGAAAGATACAGGGGTGAGAGAGTTGGGAAAGAGACACAGCAGAGGGACGGGGGGGGGGGGAGACACAGAGGAGAGAGAGAGGGGCAAAGAGACCCATGGGAGGGAGAGAAGGGAAAGAGACACAGGGGAGGGAGAGTGGAACAAAGACACAGGGGAGGGAGAGAGGGGAAAGAGACACAGGGGAGGAGGAGAGGGGGAAAGAGACACAGGAGAGAGAGGTGGGGAAAGAGACACCGGTGAGGTAGTGGTGGAGGAGACACGGGGGGAGACAAATTAAAAATTATTTCGTCATTTGTGACGAGAGGCCCGGAGTGGGCGCCAAGGGCGCTCACTACGAAGCCTGCAATGGGTTCTGAAGGCGCTCATTGCAAGGCTCGCAGAGAGGAGAAAGAAGGAAAGAAGAAGGAGAAGAGGATACAGAACAAGGGAAGGAGAGAGAGAAGAGATGTGCATAACGAGCCTAGTATTGTGTGGCAAACAACAGAATTGCAAGGCCTGAAAATTGTATGTTATCAATTTTGATGAGTAAGTCGCTAGTATATATGATAGAGAAATCCCCCACTGCCCTATTTATGATGATTTTATTTTCCGTGCATGGATTACAAAGTATGATGAGAAATTTGCTTTATCTTCAAGTGATTCCTCAGTTTTTCCTGACAACTGAAATGTATCAATAACATATCCAGTTTCAAGTAGGGAATCTTGGACAAAATCCTTTTCCAGGACAAGGCCTGAGAATTTTTCTTCACCTACTATATAGTAAGAGCTACCAAGAACTCCAGAAAGCACTAAATGACCCCCGGGTTTTAACATGCTGGTTATATTTTTGAGAGCAATGTGGTAGGCTTCAAAATCTTTACAAGCTGCTTCCAGACACAGAGAACTCAAGAGACAGTCAGCCTGGGGAAGAACTACTGGATCAACTGGGTTATTTTTCATAACATCACACTTCAGTACTTCTTTGATGCATTTTCTTAGGTGCTCTTCCTTTTCTTTCCATGTTCTCCTGGATAACAGAGCAAAGCAATAAACAGAAATATGTGTTTAGAGTTACATTACATTTGTTTGGAATGTGAATTCTAGTTATCACTGTTTTATTAAAGGGCAATTTTAATGGTCTTATAATGAGCTTTAGAATTAATATGTAGAGCTTGTTCAGAAAATAAAAACATATGTTAATCTTTTACTGTCCATTTAAACAGTGAAACAATATTTTCTAGGATCCCTGTCAGGCTGCATAAGTTCTAGTTATATGCACCTCTCTAATGACGTATTGGGGTGGACTGGAGTCACCTAGGGGGGTGGGGGGCGAAATAACCAAAAATCTCTACTTTAAAAACACTTTAGCAGTAGGAAGTAATGTATTGTAAACTGCTAGACATGTAAACACCACACACACTTTCTAGTTGCTGCCCACTACCCTCCTACAACAGTAGTATGCAAATATTGATAGCAGTTCCACTGGACAGCTCCACTCCACAACCAATACTTTATTCAGGGGCGGAGAGAAATGTCGCTTATACGGATTGGGGGATGACTGAAAAATACTATTTCATTATTTAAATGCATAGTAAAAGTTCAACAAAGTTTTTTTTTAGCTCTACCCAACTATTCTTTACACAGCACTGAGACATTTGTAAGACCACTAAAGTAACATTGTATACTTAGTCAAGCAGTTCTGAGTATCTAGTATCGAATGTTTCCATACCTGTTTCCTTCTAGCTCACAAGCATGTTTCAAAACTGGACTCCAGTCAAACGCTCCCGGCTTTTTTTGAGCCATTTTTCAACACTTCTCTGTTCTATCAGTGTAATCTGTAGCAATGATTTCTTCAAAGCTTCACTGGCTGATATAAGTTGTGAAATAGTGGGACCAGTGCCAATATCAATCAGGGTTTTACCTTTCACTTTACCTGTAAGTGAAATAGAAAACTGTTTATACTAAAATGTCCTCAAAAATGTTTTATCTATCTATCTATCTATCTATCTATCTATCTATCTATCTATCTATCTATCTATCTATTTATCTATTTGCATCTATCCTATTGAGAGGAAATGTGATGAAACATATAGTAGCTTATGCATAATTAATTTAATTATTTCACACTATATTGTTATTGCTTAGTCATTCAGTTGTGTCCAAATATCTATGAACTTATGGACTGCAGCACGCCAGGCACATCTGTAAGTCACTGCCCTTTGAGCTCCATCGAACTATGTTCATTGATTCAATAACCTCATCTATACATATCCATCTCTGCTCCCGTTCTTTGAGTGACTTCAATCTTTCCAGCATCTGAGTCTTCTCTAGCGAATCCTGTCTTATCCTGATATAATCAAAATATTTGATTTTCAGTATCATGAACATACCTTCCAGTGAACATTTGTCTTGATTTCCTGTAGTACTGATTTATTGGATCTTCTTGCAGTCCAAGGGATTCTATATTGAAAATCTATTATCACACTATAAAACTCCCTCAAAGCTTGATAATAGTGCCTGACCTTCTTGGGTTAAACACTTCAGCAAACTTCCTGCTCCAGGATGTTAAACAGCAGCAAATAATAATAGTAATGATAATAATAAGAATAATAATGATATTAATAACCCTCTATAGAATTTGAATACTGGGCACAGACAAAGTTAATCTCAGTTATTATAAGTAAAGTCTACAGTACAGAGAAAAGTGCATATGCACACGTGAAAAAAACAAAACAAATAGTAGCTTATCCATACTTAATTTTAATTTTAGCATTCTATGTAAACTTACCGGAATTAAAAATTTCAGCATATTGTTTGAGCATAAAAGGCAAAAGTTCATCCCCCATAGTCCCTGCTCCCAGACGATAAAATCCATGCAGATATGCTTCTGGATCAAAAAACTTTTGGTACATATCTCCTCCAGTGAAATCTGTCATAGTGCTCTTCTTTATGGCTCTTTATGGCTCGTTTGATGCTTTCTCCTGATGCTGTTCACAATGTGTTGCTGCAGAAATCATCTCTACTTTTATATCAAAGAACATTCTGTTCATTTGAGTTAATGTTTAACAAGTTCACATTCCAAAGCTATGAAATTGCCAACAGGCAAGAAGCATACACTAGGAAATCTATGATGCAATATTATCAGCAGTGCCAAATACCGTATATACTCGAGTATAAGCCGACCAGAGTATAAGCCAAGGCACCTATTTTACCACAAAATACTGGGAAAAATGAGTGACTCGAGTAAAGGCCGAGGGTGGGAAATGTGCTGTCCCCTGTGTCCTCTTGTGCCATCTGTGTCCCTCTTGTGTGCCCTTTTCTTGTGTCCCCCCTCTCTCTCCGCTGTGTCTCCTCCCTCTCCCTCCCCTGTCTCTCCCCCCCCTCCCTTACCTGTGTCTCTCACCCTCTCTTATCACCCTCCTCATTCTCTACTCCCTCCTTAACCCCCCTCCTCATCCTCATCCCCCTCCTCAACCCCTCCTCATCCTCAACCCCCCATCCCTCAACCCCCCATCCTCAACCCCCTTCCTCCATCCTCAACGCCCCTCCTCATTCTAAACCCGCTTCTCAACTTCCCTCCTCAACCCACCCTCCTCAGCCTAAACCACGCTCCTCAGCCCCCCTCCTCATCCTCAACTCCCTCTCAACCCCCCTCCACATCCTCAATCCCCCTCCTCAACCTCCTCCTCAACCACCCTCCTTAACCTCAACCCCCTCCTCAACCTCAACCCCCCATCCTCATCCTCAACCCTTCCTCAACCTCAACCCCCCACATCCTCAACCCCCTATCCTCATCCTCAACCCCCCCATCCTCAATCCCCCTCCTCAACCCCATCTTCAACCGTCCCTCCTCATCCTAAACCCCTCCTCAACCTCCCTCCTCAACCCCCTTCCAAAACCTCTCTCCTTAGCCCCCTCCTCAAACCTCAACCCTCTCTCAACCTCAACCCTCTCCTCAAACCTTAATCCCCCTCCTCAAACTCAACCCCCCATCCTTATCCTCAACCCCCCTCCTCAACCTCAACCCCCCATCCTCATCCTCAACCCCCCCTTCCTCAATTTCAACCCCATCCTCATCCTCAACCCCCATCCTCAACCCACATCCTCATCCTCAACCATCATCCTCATCCTCAACCCCCATCCTCATCTCAACCCCCCCATCCTCATCCTCAACCCCATCCTCTTCCTAAACCCCCATCCTCATCCTAAACCCCCCATCCGCATCCTCATCCTAAACCCCCTCCTCACTTTACCCCTCCTCATCTTAAACCCCCCTCCTCACTACCCTCTAAATACCTCCCCTCTCCCTTTCCCTCACTTACCTCCATCTGCAGCTGCCACCTCCACTCCTCCAGGCTCCTTCCTGCGTCTTGACCCGGGCTATGCTAATGACGTGGCGCGCATGTGACGTCACGTCATTAGCATATGCCAAATCCGACGCAGAAAGGAGCGTGGAGGAGCGGAGGATCAGCTGCTTATGGAGGTAAGTGAGGGGAAAGGGAGAGGGGAGATATTTAGAGGGGTAAAGTAAGGAGGGGGGTTTAGAATGAGGAGGGGGGTTTCGAATGAGGAGGTGAGGAGGGGGGTGGGAAAGAGACACGGGGGGTTAGAGAGACACGGGGGGGGGGGGGGAGGGATGATGGAGTATAAGCCGAGGGGGCCCTTTTCACCCTTAAAAAAAGGGCTGAATAACTCGGCTTATACATATACAGTAAGTTATTATAATTGTGCAGTCTTATTGTATTCTTGTATACTAGAATGTAGTGTAAAGTGATTATATTAAGGTGTTTTACTATGAGACTTCAACCTTACAATATTTGCCTATTTCATACATTTTAGTGCACCATCAATAACATTGACGCACAGAGAGCCCACGCAGAGCCTGGCACCAGAGAGCCCCAGCACACTGGCACAGAGAGCCTGGGACACAAAAGCATAAAGAAAAAGAATAAAAGAAAAAAAAAGGAAAGCACAGAGAACTAAAACTCACAGCACTTGGGCGACGAGTGCCGAAGGAGCTCATTGCCTGGGAGCCTTGCAAAGCGAGGCGAGCAATGGAGGCAATGAATCACGCGGAACTTAGCCAGAAATGAGCGCCAAAGGCGTCTTGCAAGCCTTGCAAGCGAGGCAAGCTGATCACACATTGAAACACGCAGGACTTAGCCTCCAAACACTTAAGAAACATGGTGACGCCTTAGGCTGCAAGCAGTTGACGAACACGGGACTTAGAAAATAAAATACAAGACACAGGACTTAGAAAAAAAAAAATACGAAGTTAACTGCCAAACCACGCAAAGCAAAAAACACAAAAAACAAACAAAAAATACAAAAAATACAACAAAAACATCACACACAGCAAGGGGAACAGCCAGGATGTCTGTGAGTGAGTTGGAACGCAAATTTAAGTTGATTTTGCCGAGTTTCGGCACTCGAAAATCGGCTACGCCAGAAAAAAAATGGCGGCCAAACAAAATGAAAATGAGGCTACACCCCCTGGACCTCTCAAAATACCGCCAACTGCGTACCACTTTCACCAGGAATGTACGAGGTACAAATACACTATTACAAAGGATGGCAAATGCTTGCGAACCGCGTAGCACAAAGACAAACGATGCAATTTTAAAACCCTAACTTGCAACTAACAAAATAACACATCTAAAGTAGCGCTTTACACAAATACACCAATGGTTTGCCCTCGGGCACGCAGCCTATTTCTAGTGCACAGTTGGGAATCATAACACTATCTCCTCAGCCAGCAACAGTCCCACTGGAGGGAGGGTTGAAGTTGAGGAGGGATGAGGATGGGGGAGTTGAGGATGAGGATGGGGGTTGAGGATGGGGGGTTTGAGGAGGGGGTTGATAAGAAGGAGGGAGGTTGAGGTTGAGGAGGGGTGTTGAGGTTGAGGGGGGGTGAGGAGGGGGTTGATGAGGAGGAGGAAGGTTGAGGTTGAGGAGGGGGGTTGAGGTTGAGGGGGGGTGAGGAGGGGGATGAGGATGGGGGGTTGAGGATGAGGATGGGGGGGTTGAGTAGGGGGATGAGGATGGGGGGTTGAGGATGAGGATGGGGGGTTGAGGAGGGGGGTTGAGGATGGGGGTTGAGGATAGGGGGTTGAGGAGGGGGTTGATGTTGAGGAGGAGGGTTGAGGTTGAGGGGGGGTGAGGAGGGGGTTGAGGATGGGGGGGGGGGTTGAGGATGAGGATGGGGGGTTGAGAATGAGGATGGGGGTTGAGGAGGGAGGATGAGGATGGGGGGTTAGGAGTGAGGTTGAGGGGGGGTTGAGGAGGGAGGTTGAGGAGGGGGTTGAGGATGAGGAGGGAGGTTGAGGATGAGGAGGAAGTTGAGGAGGGGGTTGACGATGAGAAGGGAGGTTGAGGTTGAGGAGGGGGTTTGAGGTTGGGGGGGTGAGGAGGGGGATGAGGATGGGGGGTTGAGGATGAGGATGGGGGGGTTGAGGAGGGGGATTGAGGATGGGGGTTGAGGAGGGGGGGTTGAGGAGGGGGTTGATGAGGAGGAGGGAGGTTGAGGATGAGGAGGGGGGTTGAGGTTGATGGAGGTGAGGAGGGGGTTGATGAGGAGGAGGGAGGTTGAGGTTGAGGAGGGGGTGAGGAGGGGGGTGAGGATGGGGGGTTGAGGATGAGGATGGGGGTTGAGGAGGGGGGTTGAGGTTGAGGGGGGTGAGGAGGGGGTTGAGGATGGGGGCGTTGAGGATGAGGATGGGGGGTTGAGGGGGGTTGAGGAGGGGGGGTTGAATGGGGAGGATGTTGAGGAGTGAGGTTGAGGGGGGGGTTGAGGAGGTGGTTGAGGATGGAGGTTGAGGAGGGGGTTGAGGATGAGGACGGAGGATGAGGAGGGAGGTTGAGGTTATGGGGGGGTTGAGGTTGAGGAGGGGGTTGAGGATGAGGGGGTTGAGGATGAGGAGGGGGGTTGAGGATGAGGAGGGAGGTTGAGGATGAGGAGTGGGGTTGAGGACGGAGGTTGAGAATGAGGAGGGGGGTTGAGGAGTGTGATAAGGGAGGGGGAAAGATACATAGGGAAGGGAGAGGGTAGAAGAGACATGGGAGAGAGAGGGGGGACACAGGGGGCAGCACATTTCCCACCCTCGGCTTATACTCAAGTCACTCATTTTACCCAGTATTTTGTGGTAAAATAGGTGCCTCGGCTTATACTCGGGTCGGCTTATACTCGAGTATATACGGTATATATAATTTTATATTGTGTTTTTAGATCCTTGGCGCTTATCTTCAGTTTCTTTTTCCTTAGTGCTGGAAAATAGACAAGGAGAAAAGAGGCTTCTCTAAGGTAGCAGGTTTTGCAAATGAGGAAAGTTCTTTAACAAGTAGTTAATCTCCTTACATTTATGTTAGGTTATTCAGGCCCTCAGATCCTGTCACTGCTCTCCTTGTGCAGGGTTGTGTGTGCAGTCAGCTTTATGCATGCAGTCATCAGGGAGATAAAGGTATGGTCAATAAAGTTTTAATACATAGTAAAAAAAATAATATAAAAAGCTTACATTAGGTTTAGTTATGTCCACAAATGGAAGATAACTTTCTTCAGTCCTCTGTGTCTGTATCTGCAAAGGTCAGCAGCAGCAGCCCTGCTGTGGTTCTTTTTCCTGCTTTGGTTGTCACAGGTGGAACTGTTTAATTACTCAACCGGTTTCACACTTGTGCTTCATCTGGAGTGGGTGGTTGTGTTGGTCTGTTCTTCTATTTAAGTCATTCTCTTAATTGACTTGATAATGTTCAGCATTTACAATTACATTCTCAATTAGTACATAAATAATACAAATTTAAATTTTTACACCATAGTACACTTAAAACAAATATTCAACTTTTATAAAATTACAGGGTACAGTTAAAATATTAAATGTGTTAAAATAGTTTTTTTTTAACACTAATGATGTAATTTATTTAATAACTTAATTATTTGTGTGATTATATCTGCTTGCTGATTGAAACTGATAAATGGTATCTTTTCCCCATTTTTTTTACTGCCAACTACTGTTACTTCATGGTATTGCAGTTTGATAGTGACTTAGTAGCTGATTTTATTAGGTGAGACAATTTAAGTCAAAATCTACATTTAAACCTTTGGGGGCCATGGTGTTTAAATAATATATTATCTCTCGTTCTTTTTGAGATAATATTTTTACTGTTTCCCCCTCTCCAATTCCGTTTAATCTCTAAAACATACAAAAATTACAAAAAAAGGTGGCTCAAGGTGTAACAAGATTCTGGTTAAAAAAATAGTTTCTGCTAAGGATAAAAATATATAGAAATCGAAAAAAAGAAAAAGAGTAAGTATCATTTTAAATTATTTTAGTGCACACCCTCTGCCTAGATAACAATATAGAGAGAACTCAAACATTAAAACTTTTATTAGTGGAGTTTAAAATACTTTGATGTAAAAACCTAAATCTCTAACGTTATAAAGAGACTATGGGAAGTGTATGAAGGTAACCCTATTGATAAATACCAATATTGATAGCTCATATTATAAGATCCTATATTTTATATCTCCTGGAAGTAATTGTAATAAATGTAGTTCAATATAAAGTGACCTGTGAAAAAAATAGCAGCTTATTTACATAAATGTCACTCTGTGATCAGAGTAAAGTGCTAGGTGCTAACATTAATCATATACAATGTCAGGAGGTAAAGAATTATATAAGTGCCAATACTACACAGTGCCAGTGCTAGATATGGCGATACTGGGGTCCTATAAATAGATTGATACATTTTTTATTTAAATTCAATAAGGGGTTATAATGTTTATAACCACTTCCTCTTTACAAACTGAGCCTTGGTGCATATTCTCGTGTTCCTTATATAGATTGCATGAGGCTAAATAGCTGATTAAATCTTGGGAATCACTATAACAATAGAACTTGAATAGGTGGTAATCTTATATTATTTTAGCACCAAGACTACTGGCTAGCCGAGCGTCGCCTATGCGTCTGCATATGACTTCATAGGTCGGCGTCGCAGACTAGCGTAGAGTGCAACCCGACGTACGTTTCCAATAATTTCATCAGGGGCAACCGGAGATGAGCCAGATAGGCTATTTAAGCAACTGGTATGATATGCAGTGATGCACAATAATATTTCTCTCACTCAACTCCGTATTTTAACTTGGGTATTCTTTAGTATTACTTGATTTTATAAATATCTATGTTCCAACTAGTTGCCATGGCAACTAAAGTTTCTTAAATAGCCTCTCTGGCTCATCTCCAGTAATCCCTGATGAAATTATTGGAAACGTGAATCAGATTGCACACTACGTTAGTCTGCCACGCCGACCTATGACGTCATACGCAGACGCATAGGCAACGCGCGGCTAGCCAGGAGCATTGGCGCTAAAATAATATAGGCTTACCCCCTATTCAAGTTCTATTGTTATCGTGATTCCCAAGATTTAATCAGCTATCTAGCCTCATGCAATCTATCTTGGGAACACGTGAATATGCACCAAGGCTCAGTAAAGAGGACGTGGTTATAAACCCATTAACATTATAACTAGTGATGTCGCGAACATAAAATTTTCGGTTCGAACCCGGCGAACCGCCATAGACTTCAATGGGCAGGCAAATTTTAAAACCCACAGGGACTCTTTCTGGCCACAATAGTGATGGGAAAGTTGTTTCAACGGGTCTAACACCTGGACTGTGGCATGCCGAAGGGGGATCCATGGCAAAACTCCCACGGAAAATTACATAGTTGATGCAGAGTCTGGTTTTAAGCCATAAAGGGCATAAATTACCTAACATTCCTAAATTGTTTGGAATAACGTGCTTTAAAACATCAGGTATGATGTTGTATCAATCAGGTAGTGGTTTTTTTATTTTTTTTATTTTATATCCTTTTTTATTTTCAAATGAGCATGTACAAAACAACAATATATCAAAATACATTCTTGTCAACTTTGTTACATAGTTAAACAATCATTTACTTAAAACCATATCAGCATTCACTCCCTTTCATCCCTCCTTACATTCTGGAAGATCTGCACTATTACTGGTCGTTCAATAATTCCTGTCCCATACTCTCCACCTAAGAGGGTCTGTTCTTATTAACCCACTTTGTATATAGTTAACTTCTAACTCTCTAATATGCTTTATTTTCCAAATAATATCAGAAAATATGGGAGGGGAACTATCTTTCCATTTCTTTATCAATAGATTTTTAGCTATTGAGAAGATAATAATCGCGACTGCTCTGTTTTCAATTGATACCTCACTTGGAAACATGTGTAGAATACTACATTCTCCCTTGAAAGGGAGTTGATTCCCTGTTAGCTTGTCCAAAAGTTCATAACAACTTTCCCAAAATTGTTTTATCTTGGGACAATCCCATAACATATGTAATAAATGAGCCTGATTACCACATTCTCTCCAACACAGTTTATCTGCAGGGGAATGTGAAATTTGTGCCATTTTCACAGGGGTCATATACCAGTTATTGATAATTTAAAAAAAGATTCTCTGTATGCTGTTTGTTTGATAAATCTGTTTGTCCATTTTAATGCTGTATCCCAGTCTGTTTCGTCTGTTTCTAGTTTTAGGGTTAATTCCCATTGGATCATACCGTTGGATTTGGAGTGCTCTCCGGCTGATCTTATGATGTTAAAACATTTAGATATTAGATGTTTATTCTCGGATTTAAGGAGGATTTTTTCCATGGGATTTAATTCTTTATTACTTTGAAAATATACCTTGGTTATATCACAGGAAGTTCTATATGCTGCATATGCTAACCATCCTTCTCCTGAGATCCCAAACTTTTCTTTAATTTGATCAAAAGGAGCGATCCGCCCGTTAATCACTGTATCTCTTATCCGACTAGTCCTTTCTTCTTCCAGTCTTTAGTAATATTTTTCATATTTAAATGTATTATCGAGTCTAACGGAGTAATGATACTACCCTTAGGGATTAATTTATATTTCCTATTAATCTGTCTCCAATTTTTTAAAATTTCTTTCATAACAGTTGATCCTGCGGCTAGATCCTTAATAGCTGGTTCTACCCCAAAAACTAAAGCTGATAAATGGTAATTTAAATTTAAAGCTTTTTCTATTTCTATCCATGGAAGTATCTGTGATGTTTCTAACCATTTCAGGTGTGTACTACACATTAGCCTCCTGGTATGGTTGTACTAAAGGGTAAGCGATTCCTCCTTTTAGAAAGCTTCTTCCCATAGTTCTTTTTTTAACTCTTATATGACTAGAGTGGTGTATAAACACATCTATTACTCGTTGTAACTTGTTCAACCAACCCCTGGGGATCTTATAGGGGATACACCTTAAAATGTAATTTAATCTGGGAAGTAGCATCATTTTAACTGCTGCCATTTTACCTGAAAAAGAGAATCTATTTTTTCGCCAGTTATCTGTAATGTTCCGAAATTTGAACAATAAATCTTTGTAGTTTCTATCTAATGTATTCTGTATGTTTCCCAGGAAAATAATTCCTAGGTGCTTAATTGAGTCTGACTCCCAGTCATACCGATAATTGTCTTTAATTGTGATTTCTGTCTCTTAGAGACATTAAAGCAAAGTATTTCAGATTTCTTATAATTCAATTTATAGTAAGACACTCTACTGTATTTATCTATTATTTTTGCTAAATGGTAGAGAGATTCTTCAGGACGCGTGAGAGATAGTACTACATCGTCTGCGTATAAACTGATTTTATGTTCCTTCTCCCCCACTCTGATCCCATGAATTTGAAGGGATGACCTGATAGCTTCCGCCAGAGGTTCTATCATTAGTGTAAACAGAGTGGGGGAGAGGGGACAACCCTGTCTAGTGCCATTTGTAATTCCAAAGGGGTCTACCTTAACCCCTATCCCAGTTACTTCTGCTGTCGGGGATCTATAAAGGGCCCTATTGCCTTAGCCCCAAATTCTCCGAAGCCAATTTAGACAACACCAATTTCATGTACTCCCACCCTACTCTGTCAAACGCTTTTTCCGCGTCTAAAGACAAGAATAGGGTGGGGGCACTATTTAGTCTTGCAACTTCGGCCAAATTCATAAGTTTTCTGATATTCTCTGTTCCCTGTCTGCCGGTCACAAACCCCATTTGTTCTATTGCAATTAATTTTCCTATAAATTTTTGTATTCTAAGACTCAAAATCTTCGCATATAATTTAGTGTCTGCGTTTAAAAGAGAAATAGGTCTGTAATTTGAACAGGATTGTGTATCTAAATTGGCCTTCGGGATCATAATCAGTGCTACCTTTGTCATTTCCGCTGGAATAGTTCCCGAGTTTTAATTTCATTAAATACTTCAGTAAGATGGGGACTCAGAGTTTGTGAAAATGTTTTATAGAAAAGATTAGTGTATCCATCTGGACCTGGAGATGTGTAAGGTTTTAGTTGGTTAATACTTGTAGTACTTCCTGGTTTGTAATTGGTTATTCAATTCTGCTAGGTCCTCTGAGATACTTTGGGCAGTTGTATCTCATCTAAAAATGCTTGTATTTCTTCCACCGCCGGTTTGCAGGGGGGCTGACTTTTCCAAATTATAGAGTTCCTTATAGTATCTAGTAAAGGCTTGTCCAATTTCCTGGGGGGAAGAAATATATCTTCCTTCCTCCTTAATGACTGTTATTCTTTTTTTTTCCTTTTTCTTTTTTACTTGTAAAGCTAATAATTTGCTGTTTTTATTGTTTTGATGATAATAAGTTTGTTGGTAGCGCCATATTTCTCTGTCTGATCTTAATTGATTGATCTTATTTATTCTGTTTCGTATTATTTTAATCTCTACCATTGTTTGTTGTTGTGGATCAGAATGTATTTAGATTCCAACTTATTTAGTTCTATATATAACTCTTTTAAGGGGTTCCTCTTTGTTTAATCAATTGGGCTTTAAGTTTAATAATAAGCCCTCTTGTAAAAGCTTTTTGAGTGTTCCAAATCGTGCAATGTGAAGGGACCGAGTGAATATTTATATTAAAAAAACTCTCTATTTCTTTGTTTAAGTACTCTTTATTTTTCTCCATTCTTATTATCGTGTCGTCTAGTCTCCATTGTGGTCTATCCCGTTTTACTTTATTAATTTCTATTACTAACATCGTGTATGCGTGATCCGAAGTGACAATCTTACCTATTTCGGTGTGCGTGATCTTGTTTATAATTTGAGAGTTTACCAGTGTTAAATCTATTCGTGAGTATATATTGTGTGGATTGGAATAAAAGGAGAACTCCTTTTGGTTTGGATGTTGGACTCTCCAAGCATCAAATAAATGGTTTTTAATAATCCATTTCGTGAATATCTGCGCTTCTTTATTTACTTTACTTAAATTTTTATGTGCCGGTTTTATTGACCTGTCTAGATTTATGTTTGGAATCAAATTAAAGTCACCTGCTATCACCAGCGATCCCTGGGCGTACTTCTAATCAAATTGCCTATTAGTTTTAGAAATTTTACTTGTTTCTCATTTGGCGCGTAAATATTTATTAGTGTCATTTCCTGTTTATTAATCTGACCCTTCCATAGAATGTATCGGCCCTCTGGGTCTATTATTAATAATGTTTCTGCTATTTCTAAATTATTAGAGAAAAAGATTGAAACTCCCCTCTTTTTCTTTTCTCCTACTGAATGATGACTGCAATCAAAATCCCCTGTCGCGAAACCTGGAATCTTGGTTTTCCCCCAGTGTGTCTCTTGTAGCAATATCAAGTCTGCTTTCTCTTTTCTACAATGTCTGAGGACAGTTTTCCTTTTACTAGGAGAATTTAAACCATTTACATTCCAACTAAGTATTTTTACGGACATTAATTACAAAGCAGTAAATTCTTATTGCCCTTTATCTACAGCTGCAATATCTCCCCTTGTGACTTTGTACCCAGAGTGCCAGATCTTCCTTACTTCCATTCATACTAACATTCATACAATTAGAACAGAAGAGGCTCATATCAAGCCTTTCCAAACTTCTGTTCAGCAGGGAATCAACCGTTGTTTAGAAATGGTTGGCGGAATCATTTGGAGACAACGGTAACTTTTAGATATCTTTCCGTTCTTATATCTTGCCTTATGTATATACCTTCTTTATCATACCATAATTTACATGATTTGTATTCTAACTTTAACCCCTCTCTGACCCTCTCCCTCCTTCCATTCCATCACCCCTCCAGTACCAATTACCTATTCACATTCTTTGATCAATTTAAACATTATTCCTTACACAAACCCAGGATGACAGTAAGGGGATAGAGGTGAAAACACCTAGAGGAAATTAGGGAAGTAAAAAAAAAAACATATCGCTTTTGTTTGAATTGTCCCTTAGTCTGACAAAGTCATTTCTTCCTCTGCCAATCAGGCATGGGGACTTGCAGTCCATTGAAGGATCTTTCGGATCCGGGTTGTTAAGCTTCTATACTCAAAAAGTCTCGGGCTTCTGCCACAGTCTTAATCTTATGCCAAGTTGATCCTTGTGATACCAGTAGACCTACTGGGAAGGTCCATTTGTATATAATGTTGCTCTTTCTTAAGGCTTGTGTTATGAAGTTAAACTCCTTTCTCTTGCTCATTGTGCCTTTTGAAAGATCTGCAAATATTTGAATATTTTCATATGGCTGTCCGAATGTCTTCATCAAGTAACTTGCTTTCGATATTGCTTCTTTTGTAGATGTGTGATGGATTCTTACTATCACATCTCTGGGATTTTTATTTTGTAAATAGCTTGGGAGGGGATTCGGTGGATTGTGTCCAGTTTTGGATCCAGCTGCGAAAAATTAGGAGTAACTTTGGTAAACAGTTCCATGATGTATGTTGGGAGATCTTTTTTTATGGCTTCCGGTATACCTCTTATTCGCAGGTTATTCTTCCGAGCCTTATCTTCCATCCTGTTCATCTGGTCATTCAGTATTGAGATTTGGCTGGCCATTTTTGATGACTGTTCCAAAATCATATTGTGATCAATGATCAGTTTGTCAAATTTATCTTCCAAATCCGCAGAACGTATGTTTACCTCTTTTATTGATTTTGCATTTTCCATTATTTGGTTTTTAATTTCAGCAAAAAATTCTTCTTGGAAGTTCTTAAAACTCCTTCATTTTGTCTGTGGTGAGGAAATTTTCCTCTTGTTTTTCCAGCTCTTTACTTGGTACCTTTGTGTAGAAAGAGGAATACTTTGCTCCAGCACTTCTTTCGGAGTGTGTTTTGGGAGGGACGTTGTAGAGCTTTTGGGGGTAAAAAAGGGAGATGGCTCTGCGGTTGGGCTTTTCCTGGTTTTGGATTTGTTTTTGGCCGCCATTTTCTTTACTTTTATAATGTTCTAATTGCCCTAAAGATTGTTACTTCCAAGCCCCCTTTTTTTTTATTTCCCTCTCTTTCCTTCCCCTTTTCTCTATCTCTTGTTCCTTTCTTTATTATTTCCTTTCCACTTCTTTCTTATTTCTCTTGTTATCTTTTTTTTGTCACGGTTTATTCACTCCTTTGTGATACCCGTGCTATTTTAATTAGAAGTGCTGTTTAGCTTATTGTACATCCACAGTCTTAAGGATAGCTGAAACCATTCTGTCTTTCAATAGAGAGTACGCTTTTCTTTTATGACTGTTACTTATGGAGCCTCTGAGGATATTCCCTTAATCTGGTCATAGAGGTTCCCGTTTTTTTACCAATTAGCTTCTTTTCATTTGCCGGAGCTATCCTCCTAATAGGTTAGATTCTCCGGTCTTCTAAGTTCCAATATGGGAGATGTTTATATTGGAGCAAGGGATTATACCCCAAGCCTGCTGCTTCTATTGCTTTACGGCTAATGGTATTTTCTTCCTTTTAGCGGGTATCTTATACCTTTATGACACCTTGGTATGTTGGAGCTGCATAGCCGCCAGCCTCAGGGGTTCTGAGTTAGTTAGCTGTATTTGCTTTAATTAAAACCGTTGCTTATAATAATTACACAGTTCTTTTCCAGCATTACAGCATTACCACAAACAGCTCAGTACAGCAGATACCACAGTCTTTTATACTCTTTCTAGTGCAGATAAGGTGAGGTTAAGGGTGTAAGGGTAATTCCCTTATTCCTTACCTTTCTGCCTTGGTGCACCGGTGAGCTTCTAGGGGTCTGGTTCCTGGCGTCCCAGGGCTGCTCTGACCACTTCTCCTCCTATGGCTTCCAGCAAAGCCCTCTACTTTGAAAAGTAGCTTCTGTAGTGGGTCCAGCACTCTGTCAGCTCTTTAGGGCTTAGGGATGCCCCTTTATCCTTCCCTGGTCAGCTCTCCGCTCCTGCACGATGGTATCGCTGTTAATGCAGTGGTACAGCGCTAGCTCGCGCTTTCCCTGGGCTGGAAGGCTGCCTCCAGCTCCCTGCTCTCACTGCGTGACGTCACCCGCCGTCTCCTCCGCTACAAGACGGCTTTTTGCAGCTACGGCTCCATTTCCGGTAGTGTAAGGGTTAGGCCTGCTTCACAGTGACAGACCAAACTCCTCGTTTAACGCACCGCAAACAACCACAAACAGTCCATTTGCACAACCGCAAACTCCCCATCTGCACAAGGTTGGATACCAAGCTAGCCATGTCCCGTTCCTTGTCCTCACTGATGTCATTGAAGGTCTCTTCCTCCACCCAGCCACGTACAACACCAAGGGTCCCCGAAAGGTGACAACAAGCCCCCTGGGACGCCTGCTGTGTTTGGTCTTCCACCTCTTCAAAGCCACCTTCCTCCTCTGACTTCTCTTCTTCAGACTCCTCTCACTGCGTTGCCTCTCTCTGCATTATTATAAGGTGTTTTAAGTAGTACTACTCTTATCAGTTTAAAACCTGTTACAGCACATATCAGGGGGCGTGTATAAGGCCTGGATTTTTAGAACCGGGAGATGGAAAAAGATGCTTTGTTGGTCGTATCACTTCAATTTTGGGGCACTTTGAGACATTAGCTTCTTACGCTCAAACATGTCCTTTACAGGCACCTGACTATGGGCAGATGAGCAGGAACTGCTCAAGGCGAAAGACGCAGTGACCGATGGTTGAGAGGGGGCAAGGAGGACAGCAGTGGTTGATGTGGTTATGATGCTGGACCAGGAGGAGGATGGCGGCTTTGAGTTTGTGTGCTGCTTGTACTCATGTGTTGGTCTGGAGTCACCCAAACATTAGGTACTCAACCTGTAGAGGATAAGGGAACAGGCTACTCTAGACCTCATTCATCATTACCGGTTTTGAACAGATGGTACTATGCGTCCAAGCTACTGTGACAACAGATATGAGTGGCACTGATGCACTTGCCAGAAGTTGGCAGAGTAGACGCTGTAGGTCTGACACACGCTTGCAGACAACTAATGCTATGCAATCTAATACAGTAGAAAAAATATTTTTTGTTTTAAATGTACACTACTGTTACACCAGATATGAGTGGTGTGTTAAGTAGTACTACTCCTAGCAGTTTAATCCCTGTTATGTGCCTTTTTTTGGCGTTTGGTTGTTGAAAGCACAGTGCAGCACCAGAGGCCAGAAAAATTAGGCATGTACACATGCCTGAAAAATTAGGTATTGTTGATCTTGCAGCGAGCAGAGAAGAAGGTAGGCCTGATTCAACGCCCCAGCCCGCATACCCACACTCAGAGATTGAGGGGGGGACCTGAGAAGGCCACGGGCCGGAGATATAAAGGGGGGCCATCCCAAATAAGCACACAAGCGGGGACAAAGGTAGTGAAGGGGACATAGAGGCCCATGGACTGACGGTCGCCATCTTGGCAGGAAAAGGGCCCAGCAATTAAGCCAAACTGACCCAGCACAGGCAGCTACTTGAGTCAAACGCTGTACAATTACACCTTAATAAAGCTGAAACATGCAGCAGCAGGGATTCTAAACGGCCACACAGGGACAAGGAGGCTAACAGCCACCACAGTCTCTGCACCACTCTTTTTAACAGATAACCCAATGGGGCTAACCAGGGACCTTGCCCACATAAAAAAACAGAATTTTATTGGAGGAATTATTAGTGTCTTTAGCCCCCAAGGAGAGGACATAATATACAATATCTTTAGACTACCTGATGGCCAAACCTCCTTTAGCCTATAGAGTGACATTAGTACTTACCTTTATATGACTGGGGGTCTATAGAGGGACATTAGTACTGACCTTTATCTGACTGGGTGTCTATAGAGGGACATTTGTAATGACCTTTATCTGACTGGGTGTCTATAGAGGGACATTAGTACTGACCTTTATCTGACTGGGGGTCTATAGAGGGACATTAGTAGTGACCTTTATCTGACTGGGGGTCTATAGAGGGACATTAGTACTGACCTCCTGCTGCAGTATTATTACTCCCAGTACTCCCAGGCTTGCTACTTTTAGATATAATAACCTCAGTTTCGTTCCCTTATCTGTTGGTAACATCAAAATATGATTATTAAATATTTCATATTGTTTGTTTTTTCTCCCAAAGTGAACACCCTTTTGTGTGTGTCCCACAGATGTGGCTTTTCCGCTCTGCGTATGTTGAATTTGCACCTCTCAAAAAGTATGAAAAGAGATCCCCCCCCCTTGAAGCCCTTTAATGACATCATCAGTAAATAGTATGTAACAGATTCAGTGTTTAGGGTTTAAGACCCAAATACTGCTATTCATTTCATTTATGACAAAAATCCGTATTTGTTGTATATTCAGACGCACGTGCATCTTTGTGTTACAATTTCCTTATACTTTTATTATCTTGATCTTTATATATTTACTAGCGACTTGCCCGTCAAAAAATGGCGGCAATAGATTGTAAGGCAGGTAATGGTGTTTGGACGAGACATTCATTTTGTTGGCGGTCGGTGATCCCTTCAGCTCATTGCGAGGCTGTTGGTTGTATTTTTTTTCTGATGGGTGCTTTTGCTGTTATTCTTTGGTCGGCGGGTGATGTGTTTTTTGCGCTTATTGCAAGGCTTTGTGTGCTATGAGCAGCGACTGGCGCTTGTTGTGAGGCGCGCAGTGAATGGCTTTTATGTTTAATGTGATAATGTTTTTTTTGTGTTATATGTATTTTTGTATGCTAATGAAATAATTACTAAATGAATATACTTTACCTATTTGTAAGTAATATATGCAGGAAGCATTGTGCTGAAGAGCTGACAATCTTTTTTCATGTTCCTGCAGCATACAATGTAGGTTTTCAGTGCTGTGGAGCTGCTGTGTAAGTGTCAGCAATGTGCGCAGTGTGTAGTGTAAATAGGCTGCTTGCGAGAGGGGAAGCCGTTAGGGTAGCTGGGTACTTCTGCATTGTGTAAGTTAGTGTTGTAAAATGGCGGGGAATGTGTATGTGATACGCGGGTGTGGATGATTTAGGGTCCTTGTTAATAGTGTATCCTTACTTTGTACGGCATTTTAGGAAAATCCGTATGTGTTTCGCGTGTTTAGGGTCCTGTAGCCTCGTTTTCTTTTTTTTCAACTTGCCATTTTTTCTCTCACTTAGGTGATTTCTGGGTGTCTAAACTCATGAATTTGGACTTAAATGGAGGTGTAACTTCACTTGCAGTGCCCGCCTTGCTGTGGGTAAGCTTTTTATATGTTTGTTGTGTGTATCTATTGTGTTTTTAATGTTTTTAAGTGCGCGCGGTGCGGGCGTTAAGGTCGTATTTTTGTGAGCTCGTGATGTTTTTTTTTCTAAGTCACGTATTTTTGGATGGTAAGTCCGTAAATTTGATGGTGTAAGTCCCACCTGCGGCTCATTGCAGCCGACGTGGGAGCCTTCGGCGCTCCTTGCCAGCAACTCTGGCCCTCACTTCGCAAGCCTGCAGCGTTAGCAACAACCCGCCTGCTCACAACTATATATGTGATATCTGCAACGTCTTCCCCAGTTGGCACTTGTAAATCGGCTAAGCGACAAAAAAAATGGCGTCCAGAAAAAATGAAAACGAGGCTACACAACCCCAAACCGCGCAAAACATCGCCAGCCATGTACGACTTTTACCAAGGAACAGACGAGGTACAAAATACACTATTAGAAATAATGAAAACTGCTGGCGAGCCGCGTAACACATACACAATCGCCGCCATTTTACAACACTAACTTGCAACTAATAACATTACAAATCTAAAATGGCGCTTTACACAACTATACAAGCGGTTTCCCCTTGTGCACTGCGCACATTGCTGACACTTACACCTCAGGTCACCAACAGTCCAAATGTACACTGTAAGCTGCAGGAAAATCAAAACTGATTGTTAGCTCTTCAGGATATTGATCACTGGATATATTAATTACAAATAGGTAAAGTATTTTAGTAATTAATTAATTCCTTATTATTAAAAAAAAATATATAAAAAAAAATACGCTTAATAGCATATTTTACACTGCTGTTACTTTACATACATTAACGCTTCATACTTCCTAATACATTTGTTCATTCACAATAGTTATTATCGTGCATTCATTTAATAAGTATTAATTAGTAATGGAAAATAAAAATGTAGACTTTACACTACACTAAATGTTTTACTTTTTACTCTGCAGTTATATATCTGGATTACTGCTCATTGGCTGCCAGCGATAGCACTCTCAAAGCAGTTACAAATCTAAATCACTTTATTATGCTCTGAGACCTGAATACATTTTTTAATTTACACTGCACAAAAAAAATTATAATATTTATACACTGTACTTATATATCTGTCTTTGCGATGAGCGCTGAAGATTGATCGTTGCAAAGCACGAAACATGAAGGACACGAGGGGAAGAGCTCACAATGAGCGCCGAAGGTCCTCAGAGTACAAAAAGCATCACATTGTGTGGCAGACACAGGAGAGAGTGGGGGTAGAGACACAGGGGAGAGGGCGGAAGAGACTTATGGGAGGGAGTGGTGAGGAGACACCGGGGAGAGGAAAGGGGGTAAAGACACAGAGGAGGAGGGAAGAAACGCAGGGGAAGGAAGAGGGGGTAGAGACACAGGGGAGAGGGGGTAGAAAGACACAGGGGAGAAGGGGGAAGAGGACACAGAGGAGGGGGAAGAGACACAGGGGAGAGGGAAGGGGGAAAGACACAGGGGAGGGGGGAAAGAAACACGGGAAGGGAGAGGGGGGTAGAGACACAGGGGAGGGGGGAAGAGACACAGGGAAGAGGGGGGAGAGAGACACATGGGAGGGAAGTGGGGGGGAGACACAGGGGAGGTCTTGTGCTTTATTATTATTCTTATTATTATTACTATAATAAGTGTAGATGTACCGGCTGGGCATGCTCTTGTGCATTATTATTATTTATTATTATTATTATTATTACTACTATATAATGTGTAGATGTACTGGCTGGGCATGCTCTTCTATATTATTATTATTTTTATTATTATTATTATTATTATTATTATTATTATTATTATTTACTATATAATGTGTAGATGTACCAGCTGGGCATGCTCTTGTGCATTATTATTATTATTATTATTATTAGTATATAATTTGTAGATGTACAGGCTGGGCATGCTCTTGTGCATTATTATTAGTATTATTATTACTATATAATGTGTAGATGTACCGGCTGGGCATGCTCCTTGTGCATTAATATTATTATTATTATTACTATATAATGTGTAGATGTACCGGCTGGGCATGCTCTTGTGCATTATTATTATTATTAGTATATAATGTGTAGATGTACCGGCTGGGCATGCTCTTGTGCATTATTATTATTATTATTATTACTATATAATGTGTAGATGTACCGGCCTGGGCATGCTCCTTCTTCATTATTATTATTATTATTACTATATAATGTGTAGATGTACCAGCTGGGCATGCTCTTGTGTATTATTATTATTATTACTATATAATGTGTAGATGTACTGGCTGGGCATGCTCTTGTGCATTATTATTATTATTAGTATTTTACATCTACACATTATATAATAATAATAATAATAAAAAATCAATTATAATAATAATAAAAAATGCACAAGAGCATGCCCAGCTGGTACATCTACACATTATGTAGTAGTAATAGTCCTTCAGCACTGCACTGGACCACTGAATAAACTTGCCTAGCTATGGTTTTCCCTATTGATGCAGTATCAACCTACACTCCTCCCTCCTCTCAGTAAGACTGCAAAGTTAGTTATGATTCCAAAATGGCTGCTGTCCATGAGGTTACATGGTTCTGGAAGGGAGTGTATGCTGCTGATTGGCTGGATGTGTCTGCTGACTGTGACATGCAGGGTCAAAGTTTGCTCAATGATAAAGTATTGGGGGCGGGTCGAATATCGCATATGTTCGCAGTTCGCCGCGAACGCGAACATTGCTATGTTCGCCGGGAACAGTCCGCCGGCGAACTATTCGCGATATCTCTAATTATAACCCCTTATTGAATTTAAATAAAAAATGTATCAATCTATTTATAGGACCCCAGTATCGACATATCTAGCACTGGCACTTTATAGTATTGGCACTTATATAATCTTTACCTTCTGACATTGTGTATGATTAATGTTAGCACCTAGCACTTTACTCTGAGTGAAATTTATGTAAATAAGCTGCTATTTTTTTCACTGGTCACTTTATATTGAACTACATTTATCACAATTACTTCAAGGAGATATAAGATATAGGATCCTATAATATGAGCTATTAATATTGGTATTTATCAATAGGGTTACCTTCATACAATTCCCATAGTCTCTTCATAACGTCAGAGATTTAGGTTTTTACAAGTATTTTAAACTCACTAATAATTGTTAAGTTTTAATTTTGAGTTCTCTCTATATTGTTGTCTAGGCAGAGGGTGTGCACTAAAATAAATTTAAAAGGATACCGTACTTACTCTTTTTCTTATTTTTCTTTTTTTCAATTTTTAATCTCTAAAACAAACCATAAATTCAATTTCTCCTGGGTTTTGTTTGTGTACTTCCCTTTTAAAGTGTTGTTGAATGATTATGGAAAACCTTTTCTGATATTTTTTATATGTTCCTCAATTCTTTGTGAAGAGGTCTAGAGCTGCGGCCTTTGTATTGTTTCTTACAGCTACATTCTAGTATTTAGACCACATTTCTAGATTTACATGATATTTAGTTTGACACCTTAATTTGGTTTGTATTTGAAGTGCTTTCAGCTATATTGTCTTTAGGAAAACATTTTTTACAGGTTTTGCATGCATTACATAGCCCACATCTAAAAAAATCTCCCTTTCTCTTTTTTATTTGTAGTTCTGTTCTGTATTAAGCATGCTTTTAACTAGCCTGTTTTTAGATTACCTGATCTTCTGAATATCATTTTTGAGCTTTTAGGCAAAACGTATTTTAAAGAGCTATCCTTCATGAGTATAGACATTTCATATTCTTTGTTTTCTTCCTTATTTTTGCTTTTATATTCTAGCATAGTTTTTCTATGAATTTTCTTTATCTCTTTTAAGGCATTATCTATTTTTTTTCTATAAATTTCTTCTTAATGTTTTCTGCTTGTTTGAGAAATATTTTGTTATCACTGCAGTTTCTTTTACTTCTTCTGAACTCCCCTTTTGGTATATTCCTAAGCCATTGTTCATGGTGTTGACTGCTTTTTAAGATGAAGTTAGAACAACCCGTGGGTTTAAAATATGTTTTTGTTTTAATGTTGCCATCCTCTATATAGATGTTTAAATCTAGAAAGTTTACCTCTTTTTTACTTATTTGTTCTACTATTTTTATTGTTCTTAATTTCCTTAATAAATTCGTTTAGGACTTGTTCACTACCTTTCCAAATGAAAAGGATATCATCCACATATCTTTTCCATGTGATAATGTTGTTTTTCAAAGGTACCATTTTTAGGTAAGTCTCTTCCCACCAACCCATGAGTAGATTTGCAAAGCTTGGTGCAAATTTAGGGCCCTATTAAATTCGAGCTGCGGATGAATTCGTATCTCGCAAAGGCCCATCGTAAGTCGATTTACGATATCCGAGTCGACTTGCGATTGACTTGCATAATTTCGGACTACTTTGCCGAGATTTGCCTCCGATAAGCGCTACGTAGTAAGTAGCGGACAAGAATTCCTTGCGTAGATGCTCGTATCTCGCAAATTCGCTAAGTGCACAAAAAGCACACTTAAAATGGTTTACGCATTACGTACAGACAACTTAAAAATATAAAAGTGAGTTTAACAGAGGAAAAGCATGGAAGGCCATTACAATTGTTTTCACCATCCCCTCCCCCCACCAAAGCAAAGGCATTATACAACCAATTAGTTGTTACATTTTGAATGAAAAGCCATGCTGCAGCTTACATAAACCAAAATTAAAGACACACTACCTCATTACATAAAAACACAAAAACATCAAAAAAATGCCATATTAACCCTGTTATTTTGTATACATGTTGCTCATCACATCTACATTTGGGAACACAAATATGGGGCACATGGAGTATGTGAATATGTCCTGTTCAGTCTTTCGGTCGGGTCCGACTGTGACCCTCTGTCACTGCTTTCTTACAAGGTTCCTATTGCCGGTGAGACCGGAGTGGGTTGACAGTTCCTTCCCCAGTGGTTTGGGATTTGGCCCTGCATTTCAGCTTTCCCTCTCACCCCCACAATGACCCTTAATGAGATAGCTCACAGCTTCATTGAAATACACAATACCTCTTGTTTGGTCCTTTCGGTCGGGTCCGACTCTGACCCTCTGTCACTGCTTTCTTACAAGGTTCCTATGCCGGTGAGACCGGAGTGGGTTGTCAGTTCCTTCCCCAGTGGTTTGGGATTTGGCCCTGCATTCAGCTTTCCCTCTCATCCCCACAATGACCCTTAATGAGATAGCTCACAGCTTCATTGAAATACACAATACCTCTTGTTTGGTCTTTCGGTCGGGTCCGACTCTGACCCTCTGTCACTGCTTTCTTACAAGGTTCCTATGCCGGTGAGACCGGAGTGGGTTGTCAGTTCCTTCCCCAGTGGTTTGGGATTTGGCCCTGCATTCAGCTTTCCCTCTCACCCCCACAATGACCCTTAATGAGATAGCTCACAGCTTCATTGAAATACACAATACCTCTTGTTTGGTCTTTCGGTCGGGTCCGACTCTGACCCTCTGTCACTGCTTTCTTACAAGGTTCCTATGCCGGTGAGACCGGAGTGGGTTGTCAGGTTCCTTCCCCAGTGGTTTGGGATTTGGCCCTGCATTCAGCTTTCCCTCTCACCCCCACAATGACCCTTAATGAGATAGCTCACAGCTTCATTGAAATACACAATACCTCTTGTTTGGTCTTTCGGTCGGGTCCGACTCTGACCCTCTGTCACTGCTTTCTTACAAGGTTCCTATGCCGGTGAGACCGGAGTGGGTTGTCAGTTCCTTCCCCAGTGGTTTGGCATTTGGGCCCTGGCATTCAGCTTTCCCTCTCACCCCCACAATGACCCTTAATGAGATAGCTCACAGCTTCATTGAAATACACAATACCTCTTGTTTGGTCTTTCGGTCGGGTCCGACTCTGACCCTCTGTCACTGCTTTCTTACAAGGTTCCTATGCCGGTGAGACCGGAGTGGGTTGTCAGTTCCTTCCCCAGTGGTTTGGGATTTGGCCCTGTATTCAGCTTTCCCTCTCACCCCCACAATGACCCTTAATGAGATAGCTCTCAGCTTCATTGATATACACAATACCTCTTGTTTGGTCTTTCGGTCGGGTCCGACTCTGACCCTCTGTCACTGCTTTCTTACAAGTTTCCTATGCCGGTGAGACCGGAGTGGGTTGTCAGTTGTGCTGTCACTCTCCCACCCACAAGCGCAGCAAACACACACAGAGGGTTTGCAGAGGCACAATGAGCACCAGCCAACTCACCTCCATCAGGGGTAATCGCCACTACTCTTATCCAAGGAAGTCCCACGCCATTGCTGGTGGCCATGTGCCAAGATGACCATTCATTCCCATTTGGTGACCTCCCATTATGTTCTGCTATTCATCAATTTACATTAGTTTCGATTGCTAAGTGATGTTGGGGAAGTGCGTGTGAGAGCAGAATTGACGGACAAATCAATAATCACTGGAGAAGGAACTGACAACCCACTGCAGTATCACCTATCATTATCCTTTTAGGCCCACAGGGGAATGTTCCTACTCCCCAGTCCCGCTAATTGTACTTGGCCTGTGCATTAACCTTTTATTATGCCTAGATTGTAGATCAATTAGATGCATTATATGATATCTAATGCTATTAGGACTATTATTCCTCTTAGTATGTATGGATCTATTGAAGGTTAACTAGTGCTCATTAGTTTACAGCTATAGTAATGTGACACTAATGTGATGCATGTGGATTGTCCCCTAACCCCAACCATTGAAAACACACCGACATGGGGAGAACAGAATAACACAACTTTATTTTTGGACACAGACCACAATCAGCAGTGGTCAAGACTGTGCATTCACAGAACGGTATAACAAAACTTTATTTTTGGACACAGACCACAATCAGCAGTGGTCAAGACTGTGCATTAATAACATGGGTGTGGTGTGGGCGGGTCCCGAGAGAGCAAGGGGCTAAATAAAAAAAAGGGGGATACCTACAGGGGTCAATCTAATAGTCTAGAATAAGCATGATGCATAGCACTTACCAGGGTCACATGCTGCAACCGGAACAGAAATCTCTCCATTTAACTGAAGAAACCATTAGAGTGCACGGCACTTACAACTTGTCTGGATCTGTTCAATTGAACAAATTATTCAACCTCTGGACTGTGTAATCCAATCCAGTTTCACACATACAGGTTGTGTGTGTGAAATTGCCCACAAAAATGAATGGTCAACAAAAAACAAAAAAGGCGGAGGAGGCTAAAAAAAAATAATGACAATGGATGTACAGTAAAAGTGCTAAATAACTGTACCAATATACCAACTCACCTGATTCCCATCTGCAAGCATTACTAACTATTAGCTAGGTCTATGGAATAATAAGTAATATGGGCAAATACCCATTAATATGGACAGGAACAAAAGGTCAGCAGCCACATTCACTGTTTCTTACATCAGACCAAAAGATCTGTTCTCAGACCGATATTGAGGTCAGGATCACATGCTTTACTAGTGCATATATTAATGCTGGCTGTCATTAACATGCCATTGTGAGACTTTGCAAGTCCACCGCCATAGCGGTATTAGTCTACTTTTCAGCTAACAATAATCATGTCTGAGATATCTGGCAATATGATAGTTTTAAGATTGTGGGAGATACATGTTAAGGAGGGGGCCGTCATTGGAGTAATGTCTACCTGAGAGGCACTGGGAAAACCTTACGCCTCATATAATTCCTCCACAATGCTTGCAGATGTAGGAGATGCCTTCATGGGCCTGAATTGTACCTAAAACAAAACAAATTGAAAGAAAAACATAAAGAGAAAACATAAAATCTAAGGGCCTAAAAAAAAGGGGACTGCAGCATCCCTTCCCAACAGCATTCCCCAGTGACCATCAATTGGTGGCATGTTCAACCGAACCCTACGTGTCCACAGAGAAGAGGATCATGGACCATGTGATGGGAGGTAGCCATCTGCATACAAAATGTCCACCATCACATAGGCAAAGATCCAAAACTCTGTAGCCAGGCTAGATGAGGTCAGCATTGTGACCAATAGATTGTCACTGAGGAGTGCTGTTGAGAAGGCACAATTATGTCCCACAGCCCCTAGGTCCTCCTCCGCCTGGGCACAGGACCTGCCTCGTCCGCGGCCGGACGCCGTTCTCCTTGTTGGTGGTGGGGGAGCAGGAGGAGGTAGTGGCACCACGGGTGGTTGTGGCGGCGGAGGCATGGTGGAAGGAGAGGAGGGGCCAGCTGCTGTTGGCTGGTGACCTGCCCCGTTCCCAGCAGCCTGACCAAATGCTGCTCCAGCCTACGATGATGGCTCCTCTCCTCCCTTAAAGCGCCTGTCCAGGCTGCGCCTCATGCCAGAGTTGTTGGCATCAATCCTCCTCACAATGGCCAACAACTCCAGCAGCGCAGCCTCGGTCGTTGGTGGTGGGGGGGGCTTGGGTCCTGCTGGCAGGGCCGGGTGGGAAGATGGCGGGGACAGAGTGGGGAGGATCTGGGACCCGGCTGGAGACAGGGTCTCTGATGTTGGTGTCCCCGGTGGCTCAGAGTGTGGGGAAGGAGGAGCTGTGGCATATTCCACTCCTTCTGAGGGCCCCGGCGAGATGGCAAGTCTTTGGAGGAGGGGGACAGTCGGGCTCTGGACAGGGGGGCTGTCAACGGCCACGACCTTCCCCTCCGAAGAGCCAGGGCCCTCGGATGAGCCTGTAGCCTCCTCCCCCCTGAGCGGTCTCCTGCGGGGCGGGGGCTGACGGCCCCGCTCGTGGCTCATCACTGGACCCAGACCTCCTACTGGATGCTGAAATAGAGAAAAGAAAGGTACATGTCATTAGTATGCTGATCAATACATTGATATGTTTTCACTCCTAACTATCTGACATCTAGGCTCTGAACATGGATGATTCTCCTAATTGCAACTCCCATTAGCTCTCATTTGCTAGATTGGATCTATTCTTTGGTTTCTTGTCTTAACCTCTCCTGGCTCCTAACACTGTCTGGATTTTTTCCTGCGGTTTCACTCCTAACTATCTGACATCTAGGCCTGAACATGGATGATTCTCCTAATTGCAACTCCCATTAGCTCTCATTTGCTAGATTGGATCTATTCTTTGGTTTCTTGTCTTGACCTCTCCTGGCTCCTAACACTGTCTGGATTTTTCCTGCGGTTTCACTCCTAACTATCTGACATCTAGGCCTGAACATGGATGATTCTCCTAATTGCAACTCCCATTAGCTCTCATTTGCTAGATTGGATCTATTCTTTGGTTTCTTGTCTTGACCTCTCCTGGCTCCTAACACTGTCTGGATTTCTTATGTGGTCTGTAACTGCATAGGCTGCATTGGGTGCATCAGTACATGGACTCTATTGCTTAATTACTCTTGGGGTGGCCAGGAATGACAGTGATTTGTCAGCTTCATGGATTTAATCATACATCCATCCATCCCTTGTTAATTCCATGGAGCTGACATGTCAGTGTCCTTGTGGTCACCATGTGTAGTGTGTGTGATGCACATGTGGTGGCATGTTGGTGTATGTGATATTCACCTGAACTGGAGGCTGGGTCCTGCTGGGCCACCGGGGATGAAGCTCCAGCTGCGGGCGATGGTCCTAGAAAGTCCCTTGCGATCCTCTCCCACTCCTTATAGGTGACACTGTGTCCCTCAGCTTCTCTGGCCATCTTCCTCTTCACTGTGGCCCCTGATATCCAAATATCTGTGCTTCAAGGACCTCAAGCCCCTAGGAACCGTGGACACCTCCTTCATCACTTCCACTACCTCCTTCCAAGCCTGGGCCTAAGGCTCAGGCTTCGCTTCCCTTGCGACAAGGATGACGGGCCGGTCACGGATCGCACCCAGGAGGACCATATTCTCCTGGGGCGTATAATTACGGGCCCTGCGCCTGTCCTTGCCAATAGCCCCTTGCTCTCTCGACTGTGCTCGGGGACCCTGGCCTCCCTGCACTCTTCCTGAGGCCTGTCCCTTCCCCAAACTAACCCGCCCCCTGTGAACAGGCCCCTTCCCCTCTGTCCCTCCTCTCTTAGTGCCTCTGTCTCCCTCCTCCTCCTCCTCCTCCTCCCCCCCCTCTGGGGACCACTCCTCCTCCTCCAGTGACACCTCCTCCTCTGGGGACACCTCCTCCACCCCCTCCGGGGACACCTCCTCCTCCTCCTCTGGGGACACCTCCTCCACCCCCTCCGGGGACCTCCTCCACCCTCCACTACACTCTCCTCACTCTCCTCACTCTCCGCTCCTCTCCTCTCCTCCTCTCTCCACCTATCTCCTCCCTCCATGCTCAAATAATACAAAAATAAGGATAACTCAAAATAAATGTAACTGTTATATAGGTGATAGAAACAAAAGTGTATGTTCTATGTGTTTTTAATAACTGTTGGGGGATGCGGTGCAAAGGTTGGGCGGGGAGGTGTGTGGTGTGTGTCCTAACGCTATGTATGTCTCTATGTGTCTTTAATCTATGTGTCAGGGAAATATGTGTAATGTGTAAATATGTGTAACTCTTACGTGTAAATATGCTAGTAATAAAATCCCAAACAATCAAAAAGGGTGCGCCTACAAATCAAAAGAACGATAAAGAAATAAAAGTATTACTGGAATGTCTGTTGGAAAGAAAAGATGTGTGTGCTATGTGTATTTAATAAGTGGTGGGGGATGGGGTGTGTTGGGGGATGGGGTGTGGTGGGGGAATGGGTGTGTGGGGTGTGTGTCCTAGCTATATATATATGTCTCTATGTGTGTTATTTAATCTATGTGTCTTGCAAATATGTGAAATCTGTAAATATGTGTATTGCTTAAATGTAAGTACTTAGGAAGTAAACAAGAAACAAGACAAAAAAGTAATCTACCTCTCTCCAAACCACTAATCTCACAACTCAAACTCTCTCCCACCTGCTCCTGAAACTGCGTGCTAACTCCAATGGCTCTTACAACACAGTCAGCGCATGGGTTTGTATCAATCACATTTATAAGCTCATACTGTCAATCAAATTCTTAGCTCGTACGTGATTGGCTGAGAGGCGTGTCGTTAGGACGTCCCCTTATCAGCTTGCGATGCGCGCCAACAGACTCAGCCAATTACATACGCACTTATAGTGTCAGGCCGCCAAGTGCGTATGTAATTGGCTGAGAGTCCCAATGCGGGCCGCCAAGTGCGTATGTAATTGGCTGAGAGTCCCAATACATACGCACTGGGCGTCCCGCGTTGGGACTCTCAGCCAATTACATACGCACTTGGCGTCCCGCGTTGGGACTCTCAGCCAATTACATACGCACTTGGCATCCCGCGTTGGGACTCTCAGCCAATTACATACGCACTTGGCGTCTCGCGTTGGGACAGCCAATTACATGCGGCCAAGTGCGTATGTAATAGGCTGAGAGGCTTCTTGACTTAAAATCATCAGCTGGAATGCCATGTAAAGATCCACAGGTGACCAATGGCAAAGCAGAAATTAACGTGCCTAATACCAGATCATGCAATCAACAAGCTATATAACCCCATCCCCAACAAGTCATCAGCATGTCTGAAACAGCATGGATGATCATGTGAGAGGGATGATGGCCAGGATGAGTGGGCGTATGAGGTTGAGATGCTTTTGTGCAGCTCAACTAGCACAGTATGAAGACCAGGAAGCAAGGTGTGTGATTGAGGGGGTTATGGGGAGTAGCAGAGAGGAGTGTCTGGGAGTGAATGAGGGTGTGAGTGGTGATGTGATCCATGCTGGGGCAGAACCAAGCCAGGCAAGGGAATTACCACAAGCCATGCCTAGTATCGTGGGGGTGGATCAGGGAGGAGAGAGAGCTCCAGTAGCACAGGGACAGATGGATATAGGGCCACCTGCACCCAGGGAGGCTGACAATGTTGTCGGTGATCAGCTGCTGGGGGGAGTACAAGATGTGTTGGCTCAGGCAGAAGGGGGGGAGCCTGACCAGGAGCCTGACCAGGAGCCTGACCAGGAGCCTGACCAGGAGCCTGTGAGGAGGCGGGCACCCAATGTGTACAGGGAGAGACTCACATTAGAGGGGTTAACTGATGGGGAGGTGTATGAGCGTTTTCGGCTGACCCGTGCCAGTCTTGGGGAGCTCTATGAGGTTCTCAGAGCGGACCTTGAGCCTCGCTCAGGGGCAAATAGAGCCATCCCAGGAATGACACGGATGTTAGTTGCAATACACCTCCTTGCTTCTGGGAGCTTTCAGACCACCCTGTCTCAGCCAAGCCTCTCGAATTGTCTGAGTGCATTCCTCCGTGCTATTGGTCGGAGAGCTGCCAGATACATCAGTTACCCCTAACACTGCTGAAGAGATCTCGAAGGTGAAGTTCGATTTCTTCCAATTAGGAGGTATCCCCAATGTGCTTGGTGCTATTGACTGTACACACGTGGCACTGATACCTCCTAGAGAGCAAGAAGCGCTGTACAGAAATCGTAAGCATTATCATTCAATCAATGTACAGGTTGTTTGCGATGCGAACATGCGCATACAAGGTGTGTATGCAGGCTTCCCGGGAAGTGCTCACGACGCCTATATCCTGCGTGCATCCGGAATATCTGACATCTTTGAGTCCGGCAGATTTCCATCCGGATGGCTACTGGGTGAGTACACATTAGTAATGGCAGTCAACCATATCTTACTATGACTGGATACAATAACACATACGGTACATCATATTTCCCTCTATTGCTCTGATGTTCACATGTGCATTACGGAGTAATAGTACCAAAGCCAGAACAGAATAGCTCATTGTTGGCCAGAACCCTGTGTTAGCTTGGCCAAACAGTATGCACAACAAACATATGACAAAAACCACAACTGATTAATCATTAGGTTTATGTTCTGATGCATTCCCTTGTATCCTGTGACATGGACATCTCTAGTCTACATAACGTGTTGTGTGTTCTTGTACGGCCTATGTAAGTGAGATGTCTTCAGAATTCATCTGATAGAGGAGAATTAATATTGTTTGGCAAACTTTTTCTTGCCTGAATATATCCCGGAATAAACATGAATTAGCTTACCTTGAAGTTATCAAAATCTCCAAGGTCTTTTGGCATTTGCGTTTGATCGTGTCCGCCCATGGGAAATTCCACCTGAATTAGCATCACATTTACGTTCACAAGAATACACTATCACGCTTCACCTCAGACCTCTGGCATGTGCTCGGTACAAGAACTGCAACAGTGACTTCCTGCTCTCTACCAGAAGGGTCGCAATATGTACCCTGTTGTATTTCCCTTGTATCTCCGCCTCATGTAAGCGTCCTGTGGGTGTGAACATCTGGATTTTCCATTTGTGGAAATCAAATTGTAATTGATCTGAAGCTTCAGATAGAATCCATGTGTTAATACCCTACTAATTATCCTATCAGATGCATTCATGATCCATCTCCCTTACATATATCTTTAACTGTGTATTAGCCACAGGGATGTGTTGATAGGTCATGATGACGATATTTGGCCATATGCTTTGGCAAACATCACAACATCCTATTCATATCAACATCATATTTTATTTCCACCAGGTGATGCAGGATATGGGTGTTTGCCGTGGCTGTTGACCCTGTGAGCAATCCCTATACTCGGGCAGAGGCGCAGTATAATGCTGCGCATAAAACCTGCCGGAATGTAATTGAGCGTACCTTTGGTGTACTAAAGATGCGCTTCAGATGTTTACATTCCACTGGGGGGGCTCTACAATACAAGCCCCAGAAAGTTTGTCGCATCATCGTTGCCTGCTGCTGTCTGCACAATATAGCAGTACAGGCCAACTGTCTGGGGGACATTCATGCGGCTCCGCTACCTGGGGAGGAAGAGCCTTTATTTCCCCCTGAAGTGGATAATCTGCAGGGGTCACAACAACGTGCCCGCCTAATTCGTGAGTACTTTACATGTAAGTACATACCCAATATGCATGGAACACAGTCTAATGTATCTGGATTATGCCTAACTCCCAAATCCACCTTTATCCATCGCCCTTGTCATACAGAATTCAAACCAGTCCACAGTAGAGGAGAGTTCACTGACATTGTCGATGTTTGTACACTGAACAAGCCACATGATCAGTTATAGGTAAGTAAGCACACATTCCCATACACATCTTAAGTACTGACGGTTAGAAACATCAATGGCATAGATAATTTGAATGGATTATATATCCCACTATGTTAATGTATATATGCCCCACGTTACATTGTTATCTAGTAATTTAGATGGAAAAAAGACTTTAGTCCATCAGGTTCAACCTCTATAGATTTATGATCTGCAATACGCAGAATTATTGTTAATTGATCCAGAGGAAGTCACCGAACAACAAAATGTGAAGCTTTGCCAATTGTCTACACAGGTCAGAAAAATATAACATTCCTTCCTGAGCCTAGATACTGGTGATCGTATTCATCACTGGATCAATACTCCCTCTCTATTTATCCAGGATAGCCCCTAATGCCTGTTTGGTTTTGTAATGTAAAAAGATACCCAATCCCTTTTTAAAGTCACCTACAACCTCTACGGACCAAGATTGCTCACATTGTCTGATCCTGCCAAACCACATGAAATGGGATCTAAATGTCGTTGAAAAATACCATACACACATACTTTGTTTAATTTGTGACTGTAATCCTAACATCATATTAACCTTACAGAGCTGCTGTCGTGTGTCAACTCTTCTTTCAACAACCTAGACATGGAAAAACATGACCAGCAACAGAACTGCTACATCAATGTAAGCTACATAGCGAGTATTTGTGTAATAATATGGCCACGTATGCTGAAGGACACAAATAACACATCAATCACTTTATTAATATCGTCCTATCTCTTTCCAGAATACAGCAGATAGGTAAGCGGTGATAACTAATGACGATCCACAGCGCACGTGTCCTGGTGGAACAAATCACCTCGTGGATGAGCTTGGGACTGCGTCCAAGGTAAAACACCACATTTGGCTCTCCAAAGATGCATTAATGTGTAATATATGTGATATTCCTACATCATTAGCCAGATGAGTAGCTCGTTTCATATGTAGGGAAAGAACAGTGAAGACGTTTGTATGAAATGAGCAACATATATAGTGGATCGAAAAGGTCTAAAGTCTACACACCCCTGTTAAAATGTCATGTTTCTGTGCTGTCAAAAAATGAGACCAAGATAAACCATTTCTGAACTTTTTCCACCTTTAATCTGACCTATAAACTGTACAACTCAGTTGAAAAACTAACTGAAATCAGTTAAGTAGAGTGAAGAAAAAATCAAAAAAGAAAATCACATGGTTTCATAAGTATGCACACCCCTAAACTAATACTTTGTTGAAGCCCCTTGTGATGTTATTACAGCACTCAGTCTTTTTGGGGATGAGTCTATCCGCATGGCACATTGTGACTTTGCAAGATTTGCCCACTATTCTTTGCAAAAACACTTAAAATCTGTCAGATTGCGAGGGCATCTCCTGTGCACAGCCCTCTTCAGATCACCCCACAGGGATTCAGGTCTGGGCTCTGGCTGGGCCATTCCCAAACTTCAATCTACTTCTGGTGAAGCCATTCCTTTGTTGATTTGGATGTAGAAAGATGAAGTTGTAGAAAGATGAAGTTCCTCTTCATGTTCAGCTTTCTAGCAGAAGCCTGAAGGTTTGGTGACAATATTGACTGGTATTTGGAACTGGTCCTAATTCCCTCTATCATAACTAAGGCCCCAGTTCCAGCTGAAGAAAAACAGCCCCAAAGCATGATGCTGCCACCACCATGCGTCACTGTGGGTATGGTGTTCTTTTGGTGATGTGCAGTGTTGTTTTTGCTCCAAACATATCTTTTGGAATTATGGCCAAAATGTTCAACCTTGGTTTCATCAGACCATAACACCTTTTCCCACATGCTTTTGGGAGACTTCAGATGTTTTTTTTTTTGCAAAATGCAGCCTGGCTTGGATGTTTTTCTTTGTAAGAAAAGGGTTTCATCTTGCCACTCTACCCCATACGCCAGACATATGAAGAATACGGGAGATTGTTGTCACATGTACCACACAGCCAGTACTTGCCAGATATTCCTGCAGTTCCTTTAATGTTGCTGTAGGCCCTCTTGGTAGCCTTCTAGACCAGTTTTCTTCTGGTCTTTTCATCCACTTTGGAGGGAGCTCCAGTTCTTGGTAATGTCACTGTTGTGCCATATTTTCTACGCTTGATGATGACTGGCTTCACTGTGTTCCATGTTATATCTAATGCCTTGGAAATTCTTTTGTACCCTTCTCCTGACTGATACCTTTTAACAATGAGATCCCTCTGATGCTTTGGAAGCTCTCTGTGGACCATGTAAATGCAATGTAAATATTGACATGTTCCTTTTATGTTTCAGATCGCAAAGATGAGTCCCTTTCCACGGTCAGAACAAGGAATGATGAGCATTCCCACGTTCCAGGACTATGCTATTGTCACATTGCATCATGTATGTTCAGATGTCAGTCATCATGTGTTGCATCGGGTGTGATATCACATCCTCTACATCGATTTATATGTACCTATTGCTTTAGATCTGCCATTCTCTCCTCTACTTGGACTATTGTGAAGCCTGTATCATACTTCCTTCCAGATCTCTTCCTCAGTGCTGATGTGATCCTCCCTGTACATATGGGGAACAGTAACTCTAGCCTTGGAACATAACTGTTAATGAGGTTCATTTTACCTTCAGTTATGAATATGCAACAGCAGATAATAGAGATGCTCATTCACAGAACAGAATACACCTCGAACTGGCCAGTTGGTTGGTAGTTCTGCTAACACCTGAAATTATTTGGAACACACTGATATGGTCCTGGTCATGTTCCCATCTGAGTGTCCAAACTTATGTATGTAGAGTCTTCTCTCATAGTGCCATTTCCAGTGACATGACCTACGGGGGTTCTAACATTGACTGATTGAGCACTTCTACCTCTGCAGTTGCATAGGAGTGTGTGTTGAGCGCACACACAAGACTACAGATTACTTCTCCCCATGAGCATATCTCCTTCTGTATTGTTGGGTTTGAATATTGAATGTTATCCTGATATATTTAATAATATAACTGATATTGCCTCACGTTGTATGATGCACTGTATCTCCCCCCCTCAACTGATCATCTATACCAATGTCACCCCCCATGCGTGCATTCTGGCCCCATGTCCCTATTTCCGTGTGTTACTGGAACTCTGTATCCTACCCACCTCCACCATGATACTGAGCAGGCCTGTGGTAATTTGTCACTGTGTGGCTTTGTGAACAATTAAACCGTTTTTTTTCACTCAATGTTTGTGTAATCCTGTATATTTACCATGTAACAATTCAATTCCCCTGAAAGTCAGATGTGCTCAGCACCATCAGTTAGTGGTGTAACTATTCTGTTCAATCTGCGTTTACATTACTACATAATCATGAATGTCGATTCATATCATTCAAGTTGAGCCCTTCAAGTCATTATATACAACCCTGCATGTCTATAGACATGATTTCAGAATTCACACCCCTCCGACTTGCACCTACATGTATATTGGCAATGTACAGATTAATGTAGCATATGTATCTATGTAAACACACACAGATATATGTATTTAACAATGACACTTCATTCTATCTGTATTCTCGCAACTAGAAAGCATGATATGGTACAAACACACAGAAACAGTGATAACAGTATAACATAATCATACTTTATTTCATACACAGAGGACAAACAGAAATAGACAGGACTGTGCATTAATATCATGTGTGTGTTGTGAAGAGATCCTAGTATGGCAAGGGGCTGTGGCAAATCTGAGGACATCTGAAGAGGAAACAGACAACATCATCAGGGTAAAGCATAGCATCTCTTAGGGTCACATGTGGTCAGGACCCCACAGTAACCAACAGCATATAACACGACATCTAATCAACATAACCATTAATGCGCATACAACAACCATATGTTTGCCATAATAAACAGACACTATAAAACAGGGATCATGTCATACTAAGCGATTTCACACACAGTGTGGTCAATAGATGATATGAATCTGGAAAACAGAGGTAGGATGTGTTAGAACAATCATAAGCTGTTATTAGAGTACATTGTTTTTGCTTTTGACACTACTCTAAACCAACTAACATGAACATCATCTCCGAGCAGTAAGAACCATATTTATTCTATCCTGTTCAGTCAGCCTTCCAGGAATATGCTTAGGATGTGGAATACGACAAGGCATGCTTCACTGTGAACACAATCCTTTCAGCAAAATGTACTATCACTATCTATGTGGAATAGTTGTGCCATGCTGATATCGCATCTCACTTCTAAATGGGTGGTACCAAGGCCAGACAGATTACACTGTTCACATTACCCCTAAACACATGCACATTGATCATGATGTCAAACCAAGGAAATTTCCACTTTGGTTTGGATGACATGAAAAAACTGAAGCCAATTTCATAATGTTAACGGGATGGAATGCTATAAAAACTTATGTGGAATTGCTGGTTTGGATGAGCAGATAGTAATGGGACTGTGCAACTCGATAGCCTGGACACTGATCATTATAATGGAAGATCACACAGTCATGTTTCTTAGTGAAAAGATATGTAGTCATATATTTCATTTCAGAGCCATCTGCAGTGGGGAATAATCCTGATAGAATGCCCGTTGGGAACTGGTTTGAGTGTTTACTCACATGATGGTATTGTACTGCTCGAAGATGATAAAATGTCTTCATAGTTGTGAGATTTGGCTATTAACACTACAAAGACAAAAACAATGTCTCATTCCGAACAATATTATGATTAATAATACAGCATTTAAGCTCAAGGTCAATCACATTGAACATCAATTGTTAAATGTTTAACATAACCAGACATGTACACAGTCTGTAACCAATATTATGTCAACATGTATAAACAATCTGTATTCTGTGAGGAGTGGTCAGGAGGCCCTCTCGGATGGTCCTAACACCTCCTACTCCGAGTTAGCGGGCCCCCACCGTCTGTGCCCGCGGCCCGTCTCCCTCTTCTACGCCGTGGTGTGGGATCAGGGGGTGCCACTACAGCAGGTGGCTGGGGTTCATGGGTGGGCGATGTCTGAGATGAGGAGGCAGACATCTCAGGTTGAGATTGGACAACCGAAGGCTGGAGAGGTATGGGCTGGAGACGGAGATTACGCAACAATGCGCGTCTCTCCCGGCTTGCGCGTTCCTCATATCTCTCCATCCTTCGGTTGTGCCTCCTCATCTCAGCATATATGGCACATGTGGTGGCTGAGATGACCCTATTTCCAGCCAGGATGGCCCTGCTAACAGCCAATTGTCTTTCGCTGATGTCCAGCATTTGCGTTGCTCGCTGGCTTTGGGCCTGGTCCTCTTCGTCAATGTGAGCCATGATGTGCCGTAATTGGCCAGGGAGATGTGGCAGAGGACCTGGAGGTCTGGCGGCTGGCGGCTGGGTGGCCGGCGACTCCGCGGCCGGCGACTCCGCGGCCGGCGACTCCGCGGCCGGCGACTCCGTGGCCGGCGACTCCGCGGCCGGCGACTCCGCGGCTCTTCCTCCCGGGGCACTTCCTCCCGGGGCACTTCCTCCCGGGGCACTTGGGGCCAGGGGACTTCCTCCCGGGGCACTTTCTCCCAGGGCACTTCCTCCCGGGGCACTTCCTCCCGGGACACTTGGGGCCGGGGCACTTCCTCCCGGGGCACTTCCTCCCGGGGCACTTCCTCCCGAGGCACTTCCTCCCGGGGGACTTGGGGCCGGGGCACTTCCTCCCGGGGCACTTCCTCTCGGGGCACTTCCTCCCGGGGGAACTTGTGGCCGGGGCACTTCCTCCCGGGGCACTTGGGGCCGGGGCACTTCCTCCCGGGGCACTTGGGGCCGGGGCACTTCCTCCCGGGGCACTTGGGGCCGGGGCACTTGTGTCCGGGGCACCTCCTCCCGGGGCCCATGGTGCGGTGCACCGTATGACGGCGGAGCACAGTATGAGGGGGGAGCCCAGGGTGAGGGCTGTGCCCAGGGTGAGGGCTGTGCCCAGGGTGAGGGCTGTGCCCAGGGTGAGGGCGGAGCCCATGATGAGGGCGGAGCACCAGATGAGGGTGGGGCCCAGGATGAGGGCTGTGCCCAGGATGAGGGCGGAGCCCAGGATGAGGGTGGAGCCGCTGAGGGTGGAGCCGCTGAGAGAGGCACAGGATGGTGTGGCTGGTGCAGGCCCTGAGGTGGCCACGCCTGAATGTCCTGGGCCACTTCAGCCCTTCCTGCCTCCTCCTCTTCTGAATCTGTGGATACTGCAATGGAATAAACATATATTTCAGTTGGTTGCCATACACAATTGCAAGCTATGCATTTACATATCATTGACATCATGGTCACCTGTGAGTGACTGTGGTGCTTGTGTTACACAGATGAGCCACGGGCTGCATAATGAGCATTGTGGATCATGGCTCATATGAATGTGTACTGCATGTGCCTCAGAAACCGTGCTCTGCTGCATCTGCTGTGCAGTGTGTGAGACTGACCAATCTGACCAGTTTCCAGCAATGGTTGTTAATATGCAGCTGAGACATGGGCCAGGTTAGGACAGTATATGACACACATGCAGTGCTACAGAGTCTGTATCCACATATGCCGCACAGCCAAATCTTTAGTCACGATCGCAGTGGAGGCCAAAGTCAGGCCTGCATTTGGGGATAACCATGCTGCATCCATCTGAGAATATCATTCTCCAAGTCATTAAGTCTATTTGACTCATCTGTTCACAACAAGGAAATCCACATATCCAGGCCTGTGCGCAGCCCAGCAAGTTTGACTTTGGACACCCTGCTCTATTGCAATCAATCTGGATATAATTCGAAATTGACATATCAGGGAGACAAATTATGAACAGGATAGGTTTGCTACCAGGACTGAAATGGTTATTGTCGCACCATACATTTTTAGTCAACCATCAGGCTTACAGTGCTATTGTATGTGAATTATCCCAGTGTGTGGGCAGGGGTGTAGGAGGCCATATAATTCTTGAGCAAGGGTGGGCAGGTTCGGGCCTGGAGGGCCACACAGGTGAGCCAATCGCCTTTTCAGTCATCTGGATTGACTCACCTGTGCCCAAAAAGGATATCTTGAAAGTCCGGCATGTATGTGGCCCTCCTTACCCACCCCTGTTCTAGAGGGATACAGCTCATTATATACAACAGCCAGAACACAAGCCTATTTATACATACATACATACATACAGCATGTTATCTGCAGGCTTTTAGACAGACCATCCCCCCACAATCTCAGCCAACCATGTGTGTGATATGATACTCACATTGCAGGGTGTTAGGACGATCTGTGTCCATCTGCCCTGGTATTCCCACCACAGATTCAGAAGGGATAAAGCGCATCACTGTCCTCTCCCATTCCTTGTAAACATAAGTGACCGCGGGCCCACCACCAGTCTGACGTGCTGCTGCTGCCTCATCGGACATCTTTCTTTTCACAGCCATCTTTAAATCGTCAAACTTGTGCCGCACTAACCTCCAGTCCCTATTAGTAACCCCTACTGCCGACACAGCTCTGGCAATTTGGGACCAGGCCTGGCGCCTCTGGCTGGCATTAATGTCTCTGCCACCACATATAATCCCCTGGCGGGCAGATTTCCCTGAGGAGAACCTGGATCTCCTCTCGGCTATAATTGGGGGCCCTGGGCCTTGCCACAACCCGTTGCCTTACAGACGGTGCCTGGTCTTCCTGTTCTATCCCTGGGGCCGCTCCCTCATCCCCACTACCTCCCACCAAGGGATCAGGCCCCTGACCCTCTGCCCCTTCTACTTGAATTCCTAGCTCTGGGGGCACTTCCCTCCCCCCCTGCTCTCCTCCTTGCTCTCCTCCTCCTCCTCTACCTCCACCTCCTCCTCCTCCTCTCCCTCCACCTCCTCCTCCTCTCCCTCCACCTCCTCTCCCTCCTCCTCCTCTCCCTCCTCCTCCTCCTCTCCTCCTCATCCTCCTCCTCTCCTCAGATGTTCTTCTCACTCTCCTCCGCGCCTCTCTTGCCTTACCACCTCCTCTCCTCTAAACTCCTCAGAAAATAAATTAACGATAAATCAAGATAATCTTTGTGTTGGTTTAGGAGGTCAAAAAAGATGCAAGTATTATGTGTAGTATTATGTGTGGGGGAGGGGGGGGGGAAGGTCTTTGGGGGGGGGGGTGTAGGTGTGCAGTGGCCTACCACTAGGTGTAGCTATGTGTACGTATTAATCTATGTGTGTGAATTATGTGATATCAGTAATTATGTGTGTTGTAAACAAAGGGTTAAATTATCTGCTAGTTCAAAAATTTAAATTCTCGCCTCTCTCCTCTCTCTTCTCGCTCACCAAAAACCCACCAACGCCTAGACCTGTGTGTCTACTTGCAAAAGCTCCAGCACAGTCAATTATGTTCTGTTTTTGGCTCCCTTTTAAAGGCATACTGTCGTCAGGTTAAGTGGTACGTATCACGTATTTCGCACTCTTTTCATACGCAAAGTGATCCGAGATATCGTAACTCATGCGCAAATCCTAACGTTTACGCATTCGCATCCATCGCTCGTATCTCGCAGCCCTTTGAATTTAATAGCGTCGGAAATGGTTTCATTTTTAAACTACGTAGGACTTGCGTTTTCACCTATTATTTCCGCAGCTCGAATTTAATAGGGCCCTTAGTTCCCAACGCTGTCCCTCTGTCTTGCAGGAAAAATTCATTTTCAAACCAAAAAATGAAGAATAAAATGTATTCCTTCTAGAATGAAGTTTATTTGTTCCATTTTTAACTTTTTTTCTTGATTTAAGAAATATTTTGTAGCATTTAAACCTTGCTCATGATCTATGATATTGTATAAAGAGGTGACATCTATTGTAACTAACCACCAATCTTTTTTTCCATTTCAGTTGTTCTACTAAGTTAATTATAGCGGTGGTGTCTTTTACACATGACAGAAGTTTTTTTACCTCAGACTGGAGGAAGTAGTCAATATATTCTGACAAGTTTGTAGTGATGTAATCAATACCTGAAATTATTGGTATGCCAGGGGGGTTAGTTAGATTTGTTTACTATTTTGGTACTATATAAAAAACTGGGATTTTGGGATATTGATTAAACAAAAATTCATATTCTTTTTGATTAATATTTTTTTTCTATTTTACCTTTATTAAGGAATTGTTCACATGATGTGTTCATTTTTTTTAGTTGGATCACATTTTTGTTTATGGTATGTTTCTTTATCTGCTAGTTGTCTCTGGCATTCTTCAATGTATTTGTCTTTATTTATAATGGGAGGATTATATTTGCTTCCCTTACTTTTATACCCTTCTAAATACATGCTAATATTGTACTTGCCTTTGCAGATGCTGCTTGGCATTGAGCACTGTTACCTAGGCAGTTGTCCACAAGTACTCCCAAGTCCCTTTCAATGTCTGATACCCCTAGATTTGCTCTATTAAGATTATACATTGCATGGCCCTTTTCCTTCCCAGATGGATAACTTTACATTTATTCATATTAAATCTCATCTGCCACTTAGATGACCATTCCCCTTATTCATGCAAATCCCTTTGGAGGGAACGTACATCATTTTCTGATTTAATTACCTTGCCCAACATTGTGTCATCAGCAAAAATGGAGACACCACACTCCAATCCCATTTCCAAGTCATTAATAAATATGTTAAAAAGAAGGGGACCTAATACTAAACCCTCCAAGTATGTTCCATTTACCACAACCCTTTGCTTCCTGTCTTTTAGCCAAATCTCAATCCATAAGCAAATATTATGGCAATTCCTGTATCCCTTAGTTTACTCAATAGTCTCCCATGTGGCACTGTATCAAAAGCCTTTGCAAAATCCAAATAGACTACATCCACTAAGTTGCCTTGATCCAAGTTCCTACTAACCTCCTCATAGAAACTAATTAGGTTTGTTTGACATGACCTATCCTTCATAAATCCACGTTGGCTCCTACTTATAATCCTGTTTGAATAGACATATTCTTGTATATTATCCCTTATTAAACCTTCTAAAAGCTTTACCACTACCGAAGTGAGATGCACTGGCCTACAATTCCCCGGATTTCCTCTTACTCACTTATTAAATAGTTATCACCTCTGCCTTTCTCCAGTCATCTGTAAGAGACCCTGTGTTGAGTGAAACATTAGGTACAATGGTTATATTATTACAGAGCCCAGTTCCCTCAGTACCCTTGGATGTATTCCATCAGGACCCGGGGCTTTATTAACATTTATTTTCTCCAACCTATTTTAGATTTCTTCCTGTGTTAACCAGTTATTTGGTGAAGGTAGTGTAGCCCCATTATGTTGCAGTGACCCAACCACTGGTACCTCCCTTGTGTATTCTGAAGAAAAGAACCTATTTAGCTCATCTGCCTTTTCCTGGTCACTAATTATCAGACTGCCTGTGTCACATTGTAATGTTCCTATAGCTTCCTTCCTGGCCGTCTTACCATTAATATATTTTAAAAATATTTTAGGGATAGTCTTACTCTCCTTTGCAACTAACTTTGTATTTTCGATTTTAGTCAGTCTAATAGCCGTTTTGCAAGCCTTGTTGATTTCCTTGTACTGACGTAAAGCAGTCTATGTCCCCTCATGTTTGTATAATTGAAATGCTTGTTTTTTACTCCTCATATTCATCTTTAATTCATTGTTAAGCCACATGGGTTGTGATTTAGTCCTTCTACTTTAATTTCCACATCGTATATGGTGATAAATATGTATATTTAGTAAGGATTTGAACATTGTCCATTTATGTTCAGTATTTTTACCTGTCAGTTCTCCATCCCAGTCTATAAATTGTATTGCTACCCTTAAAACTGTTAAAATGAAGAGTTTTCATTAGCCCCTTACAGTTAAGTTTTTTTAATTCAATCTCAAATGAGACTGAGTTGTGATCACTGTTTTCCAAAGGTTACCCTATTTCAACATTTGATACTATATCAATATTATTTGTGATAACTAAATCCAAGATAGCCTCATTTTAGTAGGTTCTTGTATAACCTGGGCCAGATAATGATCCCTGAATGTTCTGAAGAACCTGCTCCCCTTAGCTGCACTGATGGTCTCATTATTATTATTATTATTATTATTATTATTATAGTTAATTTATAACGCACCAACATATTCCGTAGCACAGTACATAAATTAAGTTCAGACAAAGATAAATACAAATTAACATATAGCAAAGCAAAGAGGGTCCTGTCTTTGAGCTAGGAATCCAATGTCCATGGTGCATTCCAAAGTACTTAGGATAGAAACTTGCAGACTTAGGGCCTCATTCTATTATCGGCCGTAAATCGGCCGTAAGGCTGCGATTCCTTGCGGGGGTTCAGTTAACTCGCGATTCTATTATACGGCCCCGCAAGGATCTCATCTTACGGCCGGCCGCATATCTTGGAACCGGCCGTAAGCTGTGAAATATAAAAACTCAAAAATAAATTCAAGCCTGCACTGTACAGCTCTGTAAATGCTAGGGATCATATTGGGGGACATGAGGATTAAAAGGAACCCACTCTCAAGCTTGCACATCAGCCCAAACCCAAGTTCAAATTAACTGTTTATTTTCCGGCTGCGCGTGGGCATGTCTGAGGTGCTCCAAGCACTCTGGACTTTTTACATGGATATTTTACGGATATTAAAAATAAAATATTTTACGGATTTGAGTACAGGATAATTATGTGCTATTTTTTCTAACACCTAAAATCCCTTTATAGTCTTCTCAAAGTGCAGGATGGCTTTATTTGAGCTATTTTATGTGCTTAATTGGTGCTAGCGAGACCTCTTTCCTGCAAGTAAGCTGCGGCTCGCTTTTAGCCTTGCAGAGAGGTTTCCCGGAGCAATTGAATTGCAAATCTCTTGCGGCCGTTTTAGATCAAAGGCTTTCCTCCGGCGCGAGCGGCCGCAAGAGATAGCAAGGCACCGGCCGCAAGCCTGCCGGAGCATCCGGCCGTAAGGGAATAGAATAGCCGAATAGCTTGCGGCCGGTCCTTGCGGCCCCGCAACGGCTGCGGCCGCTAATAGAATGAGGCCCTTACAATCTAAGGTATAGCGAGTGAAAAAGAGAGTGAGAGTGTGATAAGCAAGTTAGGGTGAAAGGTGATACGGTTCTTTAAAGAGATGCGTTTTAAGTGAGGTTTTAAATGTTTTAAAGGCAAGAGGATTATCTGGTGGTGTGAGGCAAGGATTTCCAGAGACTTGGGGCAGCACAAGAAAAGTCCAGGAGGCGGAAGTGAGAGGAAGTGGCAGAGGGCGGATGGGGGAGTATTTGGAAATGAGAGCAGAGATGTAAGGGGGAGCGTTATTGTTGAGGGCTTTGTAATTTAGGGTCATGATTTAAAATGTTATTCTTGAGGCTAAGGGAAGCCAGTGGAGTGATTGACAGAGAGGTGATGCCAACACTGAACATTGTGTACGGAAGATGAGTCTAGCAGAGGCATTCATAATTAATTGAAGTAGGGATAGTCAGGTGGTGGGTAGGTCAACAAGAAGCGAGTTGCAGTAGTCTAGTCGAGAGATGATGAGAGAGTGTATAAGGATTTTAGTTGTGTCTTGGGTAAGATAGTGATGAATTCTGGAGATGTTTTTTAGATGGAGAAGACAAGATTTAGTTAGTGATTGCATGTGAGGGATGAAAGACAGAGCGGGGTCCAGTAGAGCTCCAAGACAACGCGCTTGGAAGGAGGGGGTGATGATGTCGTTGTTGAGAGATAAGAGGAATTGACGCTGTGGGAGAAGGAGGGAAGATTAGGAGTTCAGTTTTAGATATGTTGAGTTTGAGATGGTGGGTGGACATCCAAGAGGATATAATAGAGAGGCAGTTGGAGACATGTGTTAGAAGAGAGGGGGATAAATCTGGTGCGGAGAGGTAGATTTGGTTGTCATCTGCATAGAGATGATAATGAAGCCAAAAAGAGTTTATGAGGGTGCCAAGTGAGGAAGTGTAGATGGAGAAGAGGAGGGGGCCTAGGGACTGATCCTTGGGGTACACCAAAAGACAGGGGTGAGGAGAAGAAGAGGTGTCGGAGAAGGAGATACTGATTGATCGATTTTGTAGGTATGATGATAACCAAGAGAGAGCAGTATCTCGAATACAGAGGGAGAAGAGGATATGGAGTAGAAGTGGATGGTCGACAGTGTCAAAGGCAGCAGAGAGATCTAGAAGAAGAAGAATTGAAAAGTGACCTTTTGACTTGGCAGTGAGCAGGTCATTGGTGACTTTAGTGAGAGTGGTCTCAGTGGAGTGTTGGGGCCGAAAGCCGGATTGGAAGTTGTCAAGAAGGGAGTTGGAGGAAATAAAGCTGGTAAGGCGGTTATAAACGAGCAGCTCCAGCAGTTTGGAAGCCAGGGGAAGCAGAGAGTTAGGGTGGTAGTTAGATGTAACATCAGAGTCAGAAGAGTGTTTTTTGAGGGTATGTATAACTATGGCATGTTTTAGAGAAGATGTAAACATTCAAAGACTATGCGCCAACACTGTTTATTTTCCAGAAGCGTCATCCTTTGTTCAACAGCATCCATTGTATCCAAGACATATAACTTGGCAAATTTCCTTTGCTCTACTTCTTGGGGGTGTAAATGTGAAGTGCGGTGGTAAATGAACTCTAAAACAGGAAATTTTCTGCTAATTTAGCACCCATTGAAGCAAATTAAATTGCACTGTTATAAGACCTGATTTTTTTTTGGAATAATTTGGAAATGTTGGATCGCTCATGATACTTTATAAGTAATCTGGAAATGTGTGTCTTTGTGGAAGTCTTACCTTGCCTTTCTGACAGCAACTAATGAATTCTCCGGCAGTTGGTCTTTCCTTGAGAAAATGATAGGCATCACAAAACTGATAAACAACATTGAGTAATTGACAATAATGAGTGTCTACTCATAGTGCTCTAATGAATCCAGTATCCTGAGCTTCTTCAACATAGATATGACTACAACTTTCTATATCTACATTCGTGTCTTGTGTATGAACTTTGGTGTCAATAGGCAATATTGGATCATTCGGCAATGTTTCACAGTTACTGTTTTTGTTTACTTTTTCTTTTCTTTGAAACTCTAGGACACTCACTTTGTGCTTTCTTACTCATTTTTCTTTTATTTAAAAGTATCTGTCGGACTTCTTCTCTTAAGCATTGGGAAGTCTCGGGGGACTGTGCATCTCTCCACTGTTGCGTCCTTTCCTTGGGCCTCATTCTATTAACGGCTGTAGGAGATGCGGGGCCGCAAGGACCGGCCGCAGGCTATTTGCCCTATTCTATTCCCTTCCGGCCGGGGGGCTCCGGCAGGCTTGCGGCCGGCGCCTTGTTATCCCTTGCGGCCCATGCGCCGGAGGAAAGCCTTTGATCTTAAACGGCTGCAAGAAAATCCTGGTTGCTATTCTATTGCTCCCGGAACCCTCTCGGCAAGGCTAAAACCGAGCTTACTTGCAGAAAAAAGGTCCCGCAAGCACACAATTAAGCACATAATATAGCCATCCTGCACTCTGAGGAGACGATAAAGTGATTGGAGGTGTTAGCATTCATAGCACAACATTCCCCTACACTCAAATCTGAAAATAATTTTTATTTTAATTTCTGTCAAATATACGTGGACAAAGTCCCGAGGGCTTGGAGCACCTCAGACCCGCCCATGCCGCGGCCGGAAAATAAACAGTTAATGAAATATCCGATTTGGGCTGATGTGCAAGCTTGAGAGGGTGTTGCTATTAATCCTCATGTCCCCCATTAAGATCCCTAGCATTTACAGAGCTTTAAAGTGCCGTCTTGAATTTATATTTGCTTTTAAAGTTTCAGACCTTGCGGCCCGGTTGAATGATATGCGGCCGGCCGTAAGGGGGATATCCTTGCGGTGCCGTCTATTTGAATTGCAAGGTAAAGGGAACCCCCCGCAAGGAATCGCAGCTTTGCGGCCATTTTACAGCCGATAATAGAATGAGGCCCCATTGTATTCAATTAATTCTTGAGTGAATAAAACTATGATGTTTAATTGGCATTGATGCAAAACATAAACGCATTATCATCAATATATTCATAAATAAAATCATTATAAAATTTTAAATGTAGCACATGTCAGAATGTAAGAAAGTGCTTTAAATATTTAAGTGCTTTGAAGGACCTATCCCTGTCAGGCAATTATAAGCACTCCAGATATGTAAGTGCTTTCTAAAACGTACAATTTTTTTTAACTATTATAATTTGATTTATATATTTTTTAATTATAATTAATTAATAGTTTCAAAAGCAATGTACATGAATGAGCAGTAAGGCAAGGTTAAACATTGTTATTACTTTTATTGCAGTATAAAAAAAAATTTTTTGTAATGATTACTAATTATTAATTAATTAATATATTAATACTAGCGACTTGCCCGTCAAAAAATGACGGCAATGAGATGTGTATGTTTTGTAAAGTTTGTTTAGTTATTAATATATGTATTTGACACTTGTAAGGTTTTAGTTATGATGAAATAAGTACTATTGTAATATGAAACATGTTTATTTTTGTAACATTTTCTTTTGTTGAAGAGTAACTGTTTAAAGTGTTTTGTAGTAAAAGTATTACCATTTGAATGTAAGAACAGTTGAACTTTAAATTAATCAGTATTGTATACTTCAGATAATGTTTTTTTAACATGCAAGTTCTATCTAAAGAATTGTTAACTTAAATATACATTTAATCCAGAGGAAGGCAAACAGTAAAAACCCTCTTTGAACCTTAGACAATTCTATCATAGCGGGAAAAAAATAAATTCCTTCTTCACCCCATTAACTGGCAATCGGATTACTCCCTGGATTAATGTTTAACATAAAATACAACATTTAAATTGTGCCTAAAAACGTGCTTGTGTTCTTAACATGAACTTTGTAATATGTCTAATTAAGGAACTTTAAAGTATATATTTTGAAACTTGAACTTTCTTATCCGTCTAAGTAAGAAACTTAAAAAAAAAAAATTAAAACTTGTAACATTAGAAACAGTAACATAGTTAATTAACATTTGAAGCGAATTTATCAAAATAATGTAAGGCAAGTGTTTTGTGAGGCTAATGATGCATAAACAGTACTTCCATGAGTTATGACTGAATTGTTTATTGATTTGTAGTTTTCAATGGTTGACCTTTTTTTGTTGCTGTAGTAATTATTTGAAATGGCACATAGAGTTTCGACTGTGGAAAAGTGGTTCTGTAAAAAGAGAAAGCGAGAAATTAAACTTGTTGCACGATGTGTAAGCACTGTTCTCTATGTGTTTGACAATGTAATGTAGTTTAATAGGAAAATATTGTTTTTGTAAATTTAATTTATGTTGTGTAATAATGACCTTTTGATGGAAACGGACATTTATGTGTAGTTTTTGTAAAAATGTGGTGGTTATATTGTGGTTTTTAGCTTTTTGCGTTTGCTTTTAAATTGGTTTTGCATGGCTTTTGTTTGTTTAATGGAAAGTTAGAGTACTTCATAGTAGAGAATGTTTTTAGTAAAAATGCGTCCATCTTCTTATAAATCACCTTGACTTTCATTCTTTTCAATGTAAACTTTAATAGCCTGTGGATTTTTGTACCCTGATAAGGCAACGTACAATTGGCAATGTGCAAATACTGGTTGTTCTAAGAAAATACCCACAGATTTGAAAGTTTGTCCTTGTGATTTATTAATGGTCATGGCAAATGCCATAATGATGGGAAATTGTCTTCTTTGAAGTATAAAAGGGAGGCTACTTTCACTTGGTGCTAAATCTATTCTTGGAATGAAAACTCTCTCTCCTTTATGGGTACCAGTTAAAATTTCAGCATATATGAAATGGTCCTTTAATTGTTGAACAATTAATCTTTTTTGGGGTTCATATTTCGCAGTAACATGACAATTGTACCTTTCTTTAGCTGCAAAATATGTGGTGGCATTCCAGAAGGAGTTAGTGAGTTTATGAATTCAGTGGAAAAGTTTGCTGGAATTTCCTTGTCATCAGCAAGTACAGAATCAAGCACTGTGATAATTTATTTGGGGTGCATTAATTTTTTTAAAGGTTTCATTTTTCAGGATTAATGCATCCTTATTTTTAACAGGTTAGGATAACTTGGTTGGCAAGCTCTGAATATTCCTGGTTATTTTTGGTACCTTCAAATATAGCCGATATAAGATCTTGGTGACAAATCATATGAGGTGGGATGTGCACAGAGTCGTCAGGTTAAATGTGGTATTTTTTTTTGTTCTGCCTTCTCCAATTTTAATAAGCCAATCATTGAAATCTGTTTGGCCTTTTGATCTTATATTTTGTTGCAGTTGAAGATGGGTAAAATGTTTCCATAGTGTGCTTGACATCATACAGGTTTCGATAATGTCAGTTCGATTTCCATGTACAACGACAGGTAAAGTTTGTCTAAAATTGCCACCTAACTACATTACCTTTCCACCAAGTGGAAAAGTATTATCCATGACTTCACAAAGCAAACGGTCAATACATTGGAGGGCATAGCGTGACATCATTGTGGCCTCATCTATTATAATTAATTTACTTTTTTTTTATTTTTTTGCTTGTAATGATGTCATGCGAATATCTGACACAGAGGTTTCTAAAATAGGCACTGGCAGTTTAAATCCACTATGTACAGTTCTTCCTCCTTCTAACAAAAGTGCAGCAATTCCAGTAGTGGCAAACGGCAGTGCTATTTGACCTTGTGTTCGTCCAAAACAAAATTAATAAATTATATAGATATGTTTTTCCTGATCCGCCAGGTCCATCAAGATAGAAATAACGGTCATTGACCATGTCATCATCTAGTGCATTTTTATAGGCATTAAATGCTTGCAATTGTAACATATTTAAAGTTGCAAGTCTTTCTTCTGTTCTTTGTACTTGTAGTTGAATGTCATAGTTTTCAAATTTCATGTCATCTATAAGACCTGGATCAGGCAAATTAAAACTTGGACAACTTAATCCATGAGTTAAAAATACTTCTTGGATTTCCATTAATGCTTTTAAGTGTGCAATAGGTTCATTGTATTGTTGCATAAAGTCTTCAGCCATATTACTTTTAAATGTGTCCCACAAAGCTAATGCATTTGGAGCATTTGAGAAGATACAAATAAATGCAAACCGTTCCCTCATCTGCGTGGCATTTAACATAGTACTGCTTCTTCTAGACATCTTTCCCATTCTGTATCATCAGCTAGTAAGTTTCTATTTCTTGCAGCGAAATGGAAGGATTCATATACTATGTCATTAACAGTTCTTAAGTGTTCAAAACGTTGTGCTCCAGGAACATTTAAAAGTAATAGTCGTAAGCAGAAACATTCAAGATCTTTTGGACTGACTGTGTAAATTCTTGGTATTATTTTATTTCCTTTGCTTTTTCTAGGTCTCTGTAGAATTTAATTCAAACAATGCAGTTAGTGTAGTGTGACGATGCTCACTTTGGGCCAAAGCATTACTTTAATTTCCAGCATGGAAATACACTAAATGTCTTTGTGGCAAATGTTCTGCTAATCTATATACTGCATGTGATCTATCATGCATTTCAAATTTTAAAAGGCGCCACATAGCTTCTGGTGCACTTATATAGTGAGCATCTACATGAGATGCAAGTTCATCATGTACTAACTCAGTGCTTTTGGGGTTGTCTGCACTTATGATGACTACAGTAGCTGCATCATAGCCTTTGTAAATATATTTGTACACATATTTAATGGATTTGATCGAAGTGAAGGCTTCTACATTAATGTGTGCATTATACTTCATGAGTAAATGTGGATTGTAGGGTACTACATATCTATTGTCAACTTTTTTGTCACAAATAATGGCACTATCTCCTTCTCTTCTTCTATAAAGTGGATAGCCATCACAATTGGCATACGTTTTGTCTCTAGAATCTTATGGAAAATCTTTGGAACATTTATTATTTTCCATACATGGTGATTGTGGATTAAAGTCACCACAGGGTCCATGAATCATGCAATGAGTTACAATCTCATATAGTCTACCATATAGTTCTGGATCTGGCAGCAATGACTGAATCCACTTTCTCACCACTATCTAGTTTCTCTTTTTCTTGAAGTATTATGAGAAGATGTGCACGTGGAAGGCCTCTTTTTTTAAATTCAATTGTATATACATAAGCAAGACATTTGCCAAATAAGTGACTTATAGTGATGTCACGCATTAATTAATTTAATTTAATTTTAAAAACTCTGGCTACTAAATCTAGTCTATCAGAAGGACTTTGAGCAGGAAGTAAATTTTGTGTAATTTCTGGCCATTGGGGATTACATGTAAATGTAATAAATAAATAGGGTTTTCCAAATTTGGTGACAATAGCCATAGCATCATTGTATCTTTCTCTCATACTTCGAGGAGATCCTTGAAAAGAGATGGTAAAATGATGGCTTTGCCAGCTGTCATGTCTCTGCTTGTAGCCACCTAAGCAACATAGTCCATTAATCCACAATATTGTTCTACACATAGTTTATCTTGTTGATATTTTCTGAAGTTTAAATTATTGGCCTCAACTTGCAAATAGGAATCAATAATCCATTGTTGTGTTTGTTTTCCACCACATAAAATTGGATTGAATGTATTTCAAATGGCAATTTGAGCTACTTTAAATTCAAGCATAGAAAAAATATTTCGTATTCTGGCTTTAGCATTTGGGTAACTGGGAAGAGTTAATTTTGGTTGCCAATCTGCTTCTCTGTGTGGGAAAAAAATGGGATATGTCCTTGGATCTAAATTTGGACTTAAGATACTGATATTAATGAATGGTTGCTCCTCATTTCTGGGATATATTCTAATGTCTCTTTGAAATGATGGTTCTCCTTCATCATTTCGAAACACCATTGCCTCCTCATTTGATGTTGGCAAGTTATAACAGCGTTTATCAGTATGTCTATCTCTTTTAAGCACCATATTGACCTTTGGGATTGGTAATTGATGTCTTTCTGCATGAAGTTGTTGTTCATTTTCTACTTCTGCCATTTTTTTTATAAGCTTTAGTGTAGGGGTTATTGGCCATAATGTTATCCAGCTCTATAAAAACACTGGGTATCTAGGACATATAGTTGAGCAAATGTTCTTTGCTCTCCTTCCTCTGGATGTAAATGGGAAGTCCGATTTTAAATTTGGCCTAGGACTTTAAAACAGTAAGGACCATGTCCTGGTACATTAGCAGCTAATGTTGCCCCCATAGATGCAAAGGATATGGCACTATTGTAGGATCTTATGTTTGTCTTGAAATTTTTGTAGTTTGGAAAAGTAGGTTCAGTTATAATGTTTTGTAAATAGATTGGAAATTGTTTTCTTTCTGAAAGTTTGACCTTGCCTTTTTGACAGCAACTAATAAATTGGCAATCTCTGGGTCTTTCCTGTTTAAAATGATAAGCCTCACAAAACTGACATTGAGTATGCATGTCCCCACAATTATGAACCTCTACTGCTAAAGACTTGAGTAAAGGACAATTTGCAAAGCATATATTAGTTTCAGTTTCAAATTCATCAGTTTAAATGTCATGTGATGTTTCAGAAATAGGTTGTAAATGCTTTGTTTTTTTAGTGGCTTGTTTTAGTGTATCTTTTATTTTTTCAGATAAAATGTTATGTGATGTTTCAGGAACAGGTTCTAAATGCTTTGTTTTTTTAGTAGCTTTTTTTGGTGTATCTTTAATTTTTGCAGGTGATAGTCTTTTGCGTAATTTTTCTCGTCGAATTTCCTTCTGCTCCGGTGTCTGCTGGTTTGCCTATCTTTGTTAACGTTCTCTAGCTTGATGTCTTATCTTCTCTTGTTTGGTGTTGTTATCAGCCATGTTAATCTGTAAAAGAAAATAATGTATCATTAGTTTAGTTTGAGATATTAAGTTGGTTTTTTAAATATTTCATTTGCAACAGTTTGTTTCTATGTGATTGTAGTTCATTGTAGCTAACCTTTCTTTCTATTGTTAAATGAGTCTGATTTATTTTTTTGCTTTTACTTTCTCTCTTGTAGGTTGTCATTTTTGCCTTAGATGCATAGCACACTGAAGGTAATTACATTATAGCTTATTGTAGATGTAGTAGGTGTATAGTGTTAATTTAAATTGAGTTTTTGTTTTGTTTGTTAATTGCTTTTTCTGTTGTAGTTTTGGCTTACAGGCATAGTAGAGGGCAAAATTTGTCTTTCTAATTTGTCCTGCAGGGGCTTGTTGTAATAGTATTCTTATATTGTACTTAATGGCTTATACTGTTGTGGCTGTGAAAAGGTTTGTATTGTTTTTTTTTTTCCGGTGTTAGTAGTGTTTGTTCTAGTATTCTATGTTATGTGTGTGCTTAGGTTTTATGCTTAATATTGTACATTAGGGCTGGGAATTGAGAATTAAAAATGTTATTTAGTACGGGCCTCATTCTTTTATCGGCCGTAGGAGATGCGGGGCCGCAAGGACCGGCCGCAAGCTATTCGGCTATTCTATTTCCCTCTGCCCGGGGATTCCGGCAGGCTTGTGGCCGGCGCCTTGCTATCCCTTGCGGCCGCTCGCGCCAGAGGAAAGCCTTTGATCTAAAATGGCCGCAAGAGTTTTGGCCGCAGGAAAAGCCCGGTTGCTATTCTATTGCTCCGGGAACCCTCTCTGCAAGGCTAAAAGCGAGCCGCAGCTTACCTGCAGGAAAAAGGTCCCGCTAGCACCAATTAAGCACATTATAAAGCCGAAATAAAGCCATCCTGCACTCTGAGGAGACTATAAAGTAATTGTAGGTGTTAGCAAAAATAGCACAACATTCCCCTATACTCAAATCCGTAAATAATTTTTTTTATATATGTCAAATATCCATGTAAAAAGTCCCGAGGGCTTGGAGCACCTCAGACCCGCCCACGCTGCGGCCGGAAAATAAACAGTTAATGTAAACTCGAATTTGGGCTGATGTGCAAGCTTGAGAAGGGGTTACTATTAATCCTCATGTCCCCCAATATGATCCCTAGCATTTACAGAGCTTTACAGTGCAGTCTTGAATTTATTTTTGTGTTTAAAGATTTCTGAGCTTACGGACGGTTGCAAGATATACGGCCGGCCGTAAGAGGAGATCCTTGCGGGGCCGTATAATTGAATTCCAAGATAACGGAACCCCCCGCAAGGAATCGCAGCCTTGCGGCCGTTTTACGGCCGATAATAGAATGAGGCCCTTTGTGTTTTCACTATTTTTTGGACTATGCTGTTTTATGTTGGTTATTTTTTTTTTGGCTAGATTGAAGTTTGGTTTTACTGTTAAACGTTGTTGTCCGTAAAAGACAAATGTGTCAGTAATATTTTGGTTAAAGCTGATAATTAGTGGTGCTTATTGTTGAATTTTTTGTTGTTGTTGACATGAATGCTGAGCAAACATGTTTATTTAGTTTTCTCTTTTTGTAATTGGTATACTGTACCTTGTTTGAAGTGTGATTTCAAGCAGAATATTTCTTGGTCAGCTGTTGTAAGTCTTCGTGCAATCCTCTTCACGGAGTGTCTGTTGTTAAAGAAAAAGCAAAATGTTTTTTGATTTGAATGTATTTTTTTGGTCTACTCTATCTGTTATGGGGAATTTTTCTGCTATGCTGTTTTTTGTGCAACACTGAAAAATACTTTAACTGTATTTGTATATTACAGTTATCCTTTTTTTTTTTACTGTAATTATTAATGTTTTTGACATTTTGGATATGATCGGAATGTTTATAGGATTATCCTGTTTCATGTCCGCCACTTTTGGTATGCTTATTTAGGCTTCTTTGTAAGGCTTATAGGTTGTTAAACAGTAAAAAAGAATATTAAGTTATTTTTCTATCTGTTTGTGTGATTTTTTGTACAATCCTATTTTGTGTCCACCACATTTTGCTTGCTTCATTTGCTTAATTAGTCTTCTTCGTGAGCATTACATGTTGTTGGACAGTAAAAAGGAATGTTAATTGCCTTTTCTATATGTTGTTGCGTTTTTTTGTTCTATCCTGTTTTGTGTTCGCCACTTTTTGGTTGCTGCATTTGGCTTTTGGTTGATGGTTGGAGGTTATTCTACAGTAAAGAGGAGGAATACTTTTGTTTTATGTATGTTGCTAATGTTTGTGATGCTATCCTGTTTTCTGGCCACCTCTTTTTTTTTTTTTCTGTGGAACTGTCTTTCTTTGTAAATTGTATAGGTCTTTGTGAAGTTTTTTGAACTGTGTTGTTTTAATCTTGATTGAATTTCTATAGTTTTTTTTTTTTTTTACTTTTAATTTTCATATTGGCGGCCAATAAACATATATATATATATATTTTTGTATTTGTTATACTATACCTTGATTGAAGTCTTGTTCTTGTCCGAATGACAGAGGGTCCCCTCCTGCCAATCTTAATCCGCCAGTCTTCTTGTAGTGTCTGTTTGAAAAAAAAAGTTAAATGGTTAATTGTATATTTATTATTCTTGATTTTGAAAAGCATGGTCTTTTTCAGAATGTAATGTATTTTTCTATCTTACCTCTTCTTCTTTCTTTCTGTTCTCTAAAAGTGTTTCTCTTTGACAGTCCACGGTGCAAATTCTTGAGTGACGCTGTTGATGCAGAGTCTGTTTGAATAGTGAAAAAAGGGGAAAGATTCAGCTTTAGGTTCCATATGTATTAGTGTCATATTTTTTTTTTATATGTGTTACTGTAAATTAATGTCATTTGAATATACTTGTTTCATTAGTTTGAGTTAACATTAGTTTGTTGTAAGGCCTATACACATAAATGTGCATGTCACATGTCACTATACATGAATCCCATTGTCATAGTTAAAGTTTCCATTTTTTTTTTTTGCTGTCTTTGTAAGAAAATGTAATATATTATAGCTTACCTCTCAGTTTTAATTTGCAGAGTGCGAAGTAGGAAATTAGGAAATAATTATCTTCTCAAGTAACAGCAGCAGTTAACTATCTAGTCACTCCGTTCATCAACTGAGGAGAAATGTAGAATTTTCTGGAGAGTAGGCAGTATTTATAAACTTTGAGGTGCCTCAGACCGTTAGAACGTAATACGCATGCGCTATTTGCGTTCCAGCGTACAATTTGCGTTCCAGCCGCCATTTTATAGTTGTCATTTTCCTGTAAAATGGTGGTTAATATAAGTGTGGTACGTGCCGCATAGTGTGTGTTACGTGCCTCGTGAAGTTGTTTCAGTTTTGCGAGTTACTGTAGTATTTTTGCGTCTGTAGCCTTGTTTTCATTTTGTTTGTCGCCCATTTTTTCTCTCGCTTAGGTGATTTTTGGCTGTTTAAACTCCGTTTTTTTTTTAACTTAAATTGAGGTGTAACTTCACTTTTTGAGGTCCTGGATGCCCCCCCTTGCTGTAGGTAAGCTTTTTATGTATTTGTTGTGTTTATTTATTGTGTTTGTCATGTTTTCATGTGCGCTGGTTTGGGCCGTGTTTTGCGTGTTCGGAATGGGTTGTAACGCGTCACGTATTTTTTGTGAGGGCTGCAGTTGCTAGCATGGAGCACCTTCAGCGCTCCATGCCAGCAACTGCGGCCCTCGCTACGCGAGCCCGCAAACGTTAGCAACAGCTCCCATGCTCACAACTATATATGTGATACGTTAATTAAACAATAACTGTCATCAGTTCAAAATAAAAAGATTTCATTATTTTTTGTTCCATAAGAACATAATTAAATGATATACCTGTAAAGGTGATCTTTATGCTGTTCAAAGGCTGCAAAAGTCACTCTCTGTGTTCAGTCAGCTGCAGAGACGATGAAACTGTCAAATAAGATGGAAAGCATTTGTAATATTTGGATTCATCCCTATCAGGCAATCATCAGCAACACGGATGTATCAGTGCAAAGTAAAATATACATATTGTTTGTGGTCCCTTCTTTTTTTGTTGTTGATAATTTTACTAATTAATATTTAATAAATTAATGTACATTATTAATCAATGAATCAATGACAAAATGTATTAGAAAGAGCTAAGCATTAATATATTAATAAAGTAAATGCATTGTGAAATATAGAATATTTGTTGTTCATAATGATTACAAGTAATTTAATAAAGTAATGTACATTAATAATTAATGAATCAAAAGAAAGAGTTAAGCATTAATGTATTAAACTTTACGCAGTTTAACATTTTATAACTTTTTTTCATAATGATTATTAATTACTAATTAATAAATTTATGTACATTATTAATTAATTATTTAATGTGTTAGTGTTGGAAAATGGCGGCGTTAGTCTATGTTTTATGCGTATCGCGAGCATTTTTCATATTTTTCTACCGCCTACGTCGACGACTGTGTTTTGCACAGTTTGGGTAGTGTAGCCTCGTTTTAATTTTTTTCAGCCGCCATTTTTTTTCCTCACTAAGCCGATATTCAAGTTCCGAAACTGCTTAAATTCAACATAAATTCGCCTTTCACCTCACTTCCAGACATCATGGCTGTTCTCCCGTGCTATGTGTGATGTTTTTATTGTATTTGTTTTTGTATTTCTTGTGTTTTTCTTGCTTTTTGGTTTGCGTGGTTTGGCCGTTAACTTAATATTTTTCCTATGTCGTATTTTATTTTTTTAAGACCGGCGTATCGTAATTTTTTTTTCCGAAGCCGCACGTTCATCAACTACTTGCAGCCTAAGGCTATCCCACATTTTGTAAGTGTTTATAGGCTGTCCCGCGTGTTTCATTACCTCCACTTCTCGCCTCGCAGGCAATGAGCACCTTTGGCACCCATCTACCATGCTGCGCATTTTAGTTCAGAAGGTGTCAAGCGTGTGTGGCGGCAACCAGGTGAGTAGTACAAAGACAAGTCAAACATGGTGGTGGGAGTGTCATGGTCTGGGCCTGCATGAATGCTGTCCGCACCGGGGAGCTACAGTTTATTGAGGGAACCGTGAATGCCAACATGTACTGTGACATATCGAAGCAGAGCATGGTCCGATTCCTTCAGAGACTGGGCTGCAGGGCAGTATTCCAACATGATAATGACCTCAAACACAACTCCAAGGTGACCATTGCCTTGCTGAAGAAGCTGATGGTAAAGGTAACGGACTGGCCGAGCATGTCAGGCGACCTAAACCCTATTGAGCATCTGTGGGGCATTCTCAAATGGAAGGTGAGGGAGTGCAAGGTCTCTAACATCCACCAGCTCCGTGATGTATCATGGAGGAGTGGAAGAGGACTCCAGTGGCTACCTGTGAAGCTCTGTGAACTCCATGCCCTTGAGGGTTACGGCAGTGCTGGAAAGTAATGGAAGCCACACAAAATATTGACACTTTGGGCCCAATTTGGACATGTCCACTTAGGGGTGTTCTCACTTTTGTTGCCAATGGTTTAGACATTAATGGCTGTGTGTTGAGTTATTTTGAGGGGACAGCACATTTTCACTGTTATACAGGCTGTACACTTACTACTTTGCATTGTACAAGAGTGTCATTTCTTCAGTGTTGTCACATGAAAATATATAATAAAATATTTATAAAAATGTGAGGGGTGTACTCGCTTTTATATATATATTGTGGCGTACTGCCCCCCAGTGGATGGTGCAAGTCACACAGTAGGGAGATGAGTTAATCCCTTGGAGCTGGGCTAATTGCAGCTGCAGAGAAGGAGGGTTTGGCAGTGAGCAGTGTGTGGAGCTGCGGTGTGTTTGGAGAAGCTGGGAGAGAGAACCAGACAGCTCAGCTGCTGCTGGATCCCGAGAGCTGAGCTGAGATAAGCTCTGAAGTAAGGCGGAGGTTAGATTGCCTGGAGACTACAGTCAGAGACAGAGCTCCTACACAGGACCTGGCAGGACTTACAGAGCAGCCCAGGAAGTTGCCAGTAAGAGGATCAGTCTGGGTGACTGCAACAATACTTACCTGGGAAACTGTTTGCTTTAAAAGTAGAGGACCTGCAAAGGATCCATTGCAGCTGACAGAGAGAGACTGAACTTAAAGGTACCACCCCTCTGTGTGAAAAGTTATTGTTTTACCTGCAGACCGATAAGCGGTCTCAGGGCTAGTCAGGGTATTCCTGAAAATTAGCAAGCCCATTTGTGTAGATGTTTCTTTTATGCTAAAGTTAAGCTATTGTTTGTTTTTGAAGGCCTTTATTAAAGCAAAGATAAAAGTATATCGAACTCAATGGTTTATGGGAAAATCACAGGAGCAACCAGTAGCCAAAGGCCGGCCCTGTCACACTGGTGTCTGCGGTGGGATTCAAAGTGTCTGAGTTCAAGAGGACAGCCCGCGCCTCTGGAGATGGAGGAGTCTGTTAAAGCCTTATTAGACGACGCTGCAGCACAGCGAGTAATGAACATGCAGCAGGCAGAAATGAACAGAGGAAGATAAAGGTTTTGGAGAGGCTGCTGCAAGATTAAAAGAGGCCACAGAGAAATGGCAGAGACAAATGGTAGTGGACAGAGTCCAGCTGAGAGAAATACAGATAGTACAGCCATTGATTGCTGAAAGTAACACTGTGGCTTCAGTCTCAAGGGGAAGTATTAATTCAGGTTGCTTCTACAAGAAAATGAACCACGCATGGGCTGTTGTAGTTGCTCTGAAAGAGGCTGCTTCATGTCTGAAAGAGGCTGTAGTTGCTCATCAAGAGAGCAACAGAAATGGGGTTCTCCAGTTAGCTAAAAAAAAAGCTACTTGGATGCAGCAAGAGTTAGAGCTGATGAACTTCTCCTAAAATTGACTGAGGATAATAATGTGTTAATATACCTCACCATTTTTGAAAGGACGGCCATAAGGGTGGCGTGGCACAAAAGGTATTGGGTGAGACTCCTTGCCCCTTATTTGACAGGTGAAGCTCAGAAAGCTTACCTACACATGGTTGAAGAAAAGGCGATGAACTATGATGACCTGAAAGCGGAAATCCTTGGCCGCATTGGAGATAACCAGGGTGTCTAGGTACAGAATTTTTTTTGACAGACAGGCTCATCGCTTCCCAAGAGACATACTTGTCTATCCAAGTTTAAAATACAGTTTCCCTCTTAAGAGAAGGCAAGCCAAACTTGACCTAGAAGGAAACCAGGAGAAAGAGACCAGATGGATGGCCGAGACAGTGGAAAAAGCCATCAAGTTCAATGCCATGAATGAGACAGCAGAGAGCGCCACAGAGACGGCAGAGAAAGCAAGTGATCCGGCAGGAGCTGCGAATGAAATGGCAGAGAAACCAAAAGTGACTGCTGAGATGGCGCACGAGACTAGTGAGATAAATGCAGCTACAGACATGAGCAAAGGTCAAGGGAAAAAGGACAAAGTGTTGTCAGTGACTGAGTGCAAAACCGGCCTCAGTAAGAAACATGCTGATCAGGTCATTGGTGGTGATCTTAATCAAACCCGATGTACCGACCTTATGGGTAAGAGCAATGTAGAGGCCTCCATAAGAAACAGATACAGTGGCCTGTCCTTGGTGAAAGCTCATTAGGTGAAGAGTACTAGAGAAAGAATGATCTCTGACCCATAGAAAGGAAAGATCAAATGGATGAATATATCCAGTGTTCTTACTAAGAAAGAGTGTCCTGAAAATGATGAAGAAACTGGAAACCTTATCAAAGGGAAATATAAGGACAAAAAGAGTCTAAAGATTCAGAGGATGAAAGGCAAACCCCCATCCCTGAGAGGACCTGAGAAGCAGTATATGGAGATAGATCCTAAAGGAAATGTATAGTATCCCGGGAGCACTTTGTCTCAGGTTGCGGTAAAACAAAGTGCTATGGACAAGGAGAGCCAAGACGAGAAACCTATAAAGCAAGAAATACAGATGAAACCTATCCCAGGGGGACTGGAAAAGCCTACAATGGAAGGCAGGCAAGTTGTTATGAAAATGAAGGGTATCAGGATGACACCGGATTATATTCATGAATGGAGAAGGAAGACTGCACTTGAGGACAACAGAGTGTCCTATAGGAAGAAGACCCAGGTGTCTAGTTGAGAGCGGTGGAAGAGTCCAACCATGCATAAACTGAAAAAGGAATATATGCAGAAGCTGCCGCAAAAGGACATATAGGAGAAGCAAGATTTCCTCACTATCCGTATAGCTCAGAATATGAGCGATCACTCTAATAGGGAGGCACAAGAGAAAGCAGAGAGGCGTCTCAATTGGGGACTGAATAAACAAACTTGGCTCAGCCAAGTAAAAGATCTATGCTCCCAAATACAAGAGCAGAGGATAAACGATCCATCTGATAAGGGTATATGGTCGGAACAGGGTGATGCATGTCCAAAAGACAATAACCGTGATTTTCAGGAACCATATACACAAGATGCTGTGTTGAAAACAGAGCTATGTCCAAAGAAAACTCATATGGATGACATAGTGAAGGAACTTGTACCCGAGAGACAGAAGGATGAAGAAAGGGTGGTGGAGCTGCCAGAGAGATCCAGGGAGGACCTGAAGAAAAAGAGTGAGTAAGTTCTTCCGCTGGATATACTGTCAGAAATTCAGTGTCAGCAGAGAGAACTGGATTTACAAGTTAAGGAAGAGAAAATACAGCTGAAGTAAAGAAAGATGAAAAGCTGGAAGCCTTGGAGGCAAAGCAAGCAGGAAAACAGAGCAAAGATGAAGAGAAGCAGTTAAAAGAAGATGAATTATGGGTGAAAGCTGAGGATGCTGAAAACGCAAGCTTTCTTAAGAAACAGAAAATTCTAGATGTGTACTGGCCTATGGGTTGAGCGCAAACCTGAAGTTGCTGTACCACAAGAGACTTTCCAGCAAGATCAAAAGTTTGAGAGATTCGTCCTGACAGATAGAGAGTTGCAGAACTTGCAGGATTGACAGCACAGTGGAGCAGAGGATACCGGCTGTGAACAGTGAAAAAAATGAGTTGCAAGTCAAAGGGCTAGGAGCTACCCTGAGAGAAGACATGCTTCTGGAGTTTACAAAGGACTATGTACCAGAATAGAAGCAAGATGGCCATATGAATCGAACACCTCTTGGTGAGACTAATCAGCCTTTACAATTGGAGCACCCGGAAGAGAGAGAGCCGGGTTGTCTATCCTTGTGAACCGCTGACCCAGGACCAATTGCAGAATGATGGAGTCGGCTGTGAAGGGTGTGGTAACTTGTCTTCCTTGCATGGTAATTCAGGACCTCCTTAAACAGGTCTAGGTGGGAGGGCTGGGAGTCTTTGCTTCCCTCCCACAATTGCTGGAGGAAGTGATGCAACTAAGGGTATATCCAGGCAGGAAACTGCTGTTGCTTCCTGTTTCTTCCTTGATGGTGAGGGTGATGGTGGTGATGAATGGTGATGGCCTAACCGTGGGTGAGATCAAGCATTTGGGGAAGGGGATTACTATATAGGTAGATAGATTTAAAAAGGGTTGTTGCTCCGTGGGTCTGGGCTGTGTGTTTGTGATACATTTATAGTATTGTGTTGTTGCCTTTTAATAAATACCTTTTAATGTAGACGAACCTTGTGTAATATATATATATATATATTAATTTGGTGATACACCACATTTGGCGACCACGAATTTTAGACTTCTACAAAGGTTATTTATGAGGTAATATCACATTAATAGATATTCAGATTTATTTTTTGGGGGAAGAAAAAAAAAGTACTTTGTCTAATTATCCTCTGCATGGGAAATCAAGTGCTGATTCTGTGTGGAGTTGGGCCTCCATTTTTAATATACAAGCTTGGGCATCAGGCCTCAATTATTATTTTTAATCCTTTATATCGTACTAGCTTCTGAGTTGAGTTTTGTTCGTACTAGTTTATTTTGCCACATAAAACAAAGATATCATACAGGTTGTTTTTGTGGGTTTATCTGAGTTGAGTTTTTTCTACATATTACACCTGGCCTACTGAATAGTCATCAACTATTGTTGGCTACTCAGAAGCATGCTACTTTAGTCGCAAATTGATTTGGATTCTTACTTGGGTAAGTAAAACAGTAGGAATGTCTTTTCAAGGGGCCAAATACTTTCCCACAGAGGTGCGTGAGTACTTTAGGAAACATATTCAAAAACATGATGGTCCATATGAGCTTCCAGAGCCAGCAAACCCAGACAGTGAAAAAGAGATTAATGGATGTTCTAACACAAATTGTAAATAACAAAAAGTATAGAACAAAGAAAAGAAAAAGTTTGGTCACACAAGCTGTTGTAGCCACAATAGGAGGCCTAATAGACTTAGTTGTATAATTACGGCAGCATAATTTGGAAACAACAAATAAAATGGAGGAAGCAATGGACAAAAGGGATTGTTTAAAAATTGCAGCTTTGAGAACAACTACAATTGTTGGGGAACTAGAAAGGGAGTTAAGGGAAATAGAAGAGCAGAGGGATGCTTATGGAGTAAAAATAACAGAACTTCAAAACATAATAATGGACTATAAAAATAAAACAAAGTTCGAAGGGATAAAAGGAGTCAGAGACATTGCCAAAATATATCCAGATCTGGATATGTTCGTGGCACAAAATAAAGAACCAGTGCCGAAAATGAACCAAGATAGAAAAGAGTTCTTATGTTATTCTGTCCCACAAGTAGATACCATACCACAAGCACCAGTTATTGTTTCAGAATTATTTAATGCAAGGCAAACACCTACAGGATTTTCTATGCAGACTCGACCGATGTCTATGGCAGATAAAGCCAATTTCCAGAAATGGTGGGGAAGTATGCCAACTAACAACTTTAATACGTTTACACATTGGTTTATGAGGGGAGCAGATAGAGCTAAAAAAGGAGGTCTTAACTTAGAGGAATGGACAGAACTGTTAGAATACGCTATGGGTCCTTTGGCTAGTAGACTTTTGGGATTTAATAACAGTGTGTCTGATCAGGCAGGAAGAATTGCTGCAAATAATTGCTATCTACTTAGCATAGAGAAAGAAATAGCAAATATTACCATGAGGCCAACAGATGGTCCTAGAGAGGTAGCTCAAAGGATATTTTTTTGGTATACTCTACGACAACCTCAACAGCCTCTAGTGCTGGGCTCACCAGAACATATAGCAAAAGTAATGGAAGCCCTTCCCCGGGAGTGTCAAGAATTTGTCAGGCTTTTTGATCCAACACCAACAGACTTGGAAATGGTACTAACTAGAGCTGATAAGTGGTGGATCAAGCATCCTTTCACAGAACAGGCCTGCTCTGTTTCAGCTGTAAGAACATTTAAGGTCGAGTCTGGTAGAGATATAGATGGTAAATGGAGAAACCAGACGTGGGATGTACCCCAGAACAAGAAGGATGATCAAAACTGGAGACCAAAACAGAACCTTGACAAAAGATGGAGAGATCCACCTAGGGACTATAGGAATAGGGATGGCAGCAACTGGAGGGCTAATCAGGAGGGAGAGAGAAACGGTAACATGGGCTATTGGGAACTCAGGAGACAGAAGGATAGGATAGAAGAGGAAAATCACATACTTAAAAACAAGGTAGCTGAGTCAGAAAGGAAATTGAAGGAAAGTGAGGCAAAGATGCAATATAGTGTTATAAAAGAGGGACAGAGTAGAAGTGAGTCACAATGACAAATCCCAACCCCTGCGCCTCAGCATCTCATTCACTCAGCTAATTTAACCATGGATGAGGCAGGTCGGCCTACCATTTATACAGTCATCGCAGGGGTAGGGAAAAATATGTTGGTAGATACAGGAGCAGCAGTTACAATGACCAACAGGGTCAAAAATGGGGGTTCTTCAGTAAGTATTATGGGAGTTACTGGGAATCCACAAGAGGTTAGAGCAGGTCCAATTGATGTAGCAGTTGGAGGAAAAACAATACAAGTAGAAGCAATAGTGGGTTGGCCAGAGGAAATATTGGGAATAGAAGCTTTAAAAAAAGGAAATTTCATTGTAGATCTTGCCAATTTTTGTTTGTGGAAGACAGAAAAGGTGAATCAGGTAAGTACAGAGTTGACGAAAGGGGTTGTGCTCCCAATGGCATATATTGTCTCTCCGATAAAAAGTCTGGAAAAAAACAAACTGAAACTAGACGGACAACCAGAATGGCTGCAGAAGCTAATCCAAGACATACCTGTTTGGGCTACAGATAAATTAGACTGTGGAAGAATGAAAGGAATGGTCTTGTTCGAAGGAGGAGACCCACAATGGCAAAAGCAATATCCAGTCCCAAGAGAATCAGTGGCATCAATCACCGAGATGATAGAAATGCTGGAGAGACGTGGAATAATTAAATCTGGAAATGGGTATGCATGTAACTCACCATGTTGGCCTGTGAGAAAAGCTGTGTTAAAAGGGAATGGAGATGAAAAAGCTGCCTCATCATGGAGACTTACCATTGATTACAGGGCCGTGAACAAACTTGCAAAAAGAATGGCCCCTGTTGTTTCTGTTTATTGTGAAATGATGTCCAAAATTTCACCAGAAATGAAAGTATTCAGTGTAATAGATGTGGCCAATGGATTTTGGTCAATTCCCTTAGCTGAAGAATGCCACTACCGGACGGCGTTCAACTGGGAGGGCCGACAATATGCTTTCACAGTATTACCACAGGGATATTGTGACTCCCCAGCTATTTTTCACACATACATGAAAAATGCATTGACAGCTTTCCCACGTCCAGATCGTATCATTCAATATGTTGATGATGTCCTCTTACAATCCCTGAACATGGAAGAACACAAAGAAGACCTGGCAATATTATTACAATGCATACTGGAAGCTGGACTTAAGCTAAATGGGGCAAAGGCACAATTGGCATGCCAGAAAGTCAACTTCTTAGGAGTAACCATATCAGGAGATGGACGATCAGTTGATCAAGACAGGGCCAAAGTTATTGCTCAGTTACCCATTCCTACAGACCGTACAGCACTCCAATCATTGCTTGGAATAATGGGATTTTGTCGTGAATTTACCCCACGATATGCTCAACTGGCACAACCCCTTTATGAACTCCTGAGAGCACAGAATTGGGATTGGACAGAGGAACACACATCAGAAGTACAAAAATTGAAGGCTGAACTAGGGAGTGCACCAACTCTGGCATCTCCAGACCATGAAAAAGAATTTAGACTATATCCGATTACAATGCCAGATTCACAAGGAGCAGTCATCACTCAACTGTGGGGACATGCAGAACGTCCAGTGGCTTTTGGATCTCAGATGCTGTCTGCCGTAGAGCTGAAATTTGGATGGTGTGAGAGATGGATCTTAGCAGCATACTGGGCAATTAGAAGACAATCAGCCACATCAACAATGCCCGCATTCAGAAATGGACTATGGCACTGCTCGCTGATAACATTTCAACTCATGCCTTAAGAGAACCAAAAGAATGGGTGGCTGGAATTTGCATAAAGGGAGAAGCTCATGAATGCCAGATCTATCCTGAATCAACATGCCACGCGGTGTTCAAAGAAGCCACTCATCTTGTGATGAACTCAGATCCTGTATGGTACTGATGGCAGCTGTCACTATGCACAAGGAAAAAGAATATCAGGAATGGCCGGAGTAAAAATGTTGGGTAAAGATATCATAAACGAATTTGGATTTAGAATCAAAGCATATGCAGAACTGGCTGCAGTCATTGAGGTACTTCAGCAAGAGTCTGGAAGAAGTGACATATTGACAATTGTTTTGGATAGCGACTGGGTGTTCCGAGGCACATGCCTTCTGCTAAAATGGTGGGATAGTAACCAATTCCTTGCCACAGATGGATCCCCTGTCAAGTTCCAAGATCTATGGCAGATGATAGAAAAGTTATCACAAAATTTCAAAAGAATTAACATGATCAAAGTACGGGCACATAAAAAGACAGGGCCACACCGAGAGGGAAACTACCTTGCTGACCGGTATGCAAAAGAGGCAGCTGTCCAAGCAGAAGACTGGAAACCACCCACAAAAATCACATTACAAATAGCTTCTACTACAAGGAGCAAATCTACATTTATTTCAATTAAGATGAAGCAACTGCAGGAATTACAAGATCAAGATGAGGAACTAAAAGATATTCGGGAGAAATTACAAAAGGAAGAAGAAGTGATATACAGGGGCAAAAAAGTGATGGAGGAACAAGGGCTAATATGTATATCAGAAACCGGGGAACCGATTTGGATTGTACCACAACAAGTGAGAAAAGACTTACTCCGATGGATACATGGATCACAAGCAGGAGGACATCCAAAGATCAGAGAAGCAAAAGAGAGGATTCGACATTTGGGATGGTGGATCGGACAAAACAAGGATCTTGAAGAATTTGTGGATAATTGTATTATATGTGCAAGATTTGACCAGTCCAACAGGAAAAGAAGGGGAGAATTAATGAGACTGACACTTGTAGGCCCATGGGAAAGAATTCAAATTGATTACACCGGACCATTGCCAACAACCACAAGAGGAAATAAATATATTCTCATGATAGTAGATAGCTTCTCAAGATGGATGATCGCAATCCCAACAAGAAACTGTACAGCAGTAACCACAGCCAGGAAATTAGTAAGCGATGTACTGACAGTGTGGGGAATTCCAAAAGTCCTTGATTGCGACAATGGAGCAGCATTCATAGGAAATGTAATGAAGGAACTTTGTAAGATGGTGGGTATTGAACTGAAACACCATATCCCATACCATCCACAGGCAGCAGGTCAAGTTGAGCGAATGAATGGCACCATAAAAAGAGAGCTGAAAAAGCTGGTGGCAGAACATGGGCAAGCTTGGGACATATACATACCTTTAGTATGTGCCCGACTTAGATCAAGGCCCTATAGATCAACAGGATTTTCACCATATGAAATTTTAATGGGTAGACCAATGCCCTCCTGGAAAAACTGGATGACAATACCTCCACCTGTAGCTTTACAAACCGCTGCAATCACAGATCAATGGGTAAAGGAGTTGGCCACACACTTGGAAATTGTTCATAAATCTGTGGCTGTGGAAGATGAAGAACAATACCAACATCGAAAGCGATGGTATGATGCAGCAGGGGATCTGACATCATATGAGGCAGGGGACCGAGTTATGGTGCAGAATCAAGATGAACACCTTCCTTGGGGAAGAGCAAAATGGAAGGGACCATATACTGTAGTAGATAAATTAGGGACCTCTGTATACTTGATTGATCACGCAGAGAAAGGAGAAGTCTGGCTGCATGCATCACAGCTTAAAAGATTTAGGAAGGACAAAATATGGAATAGAGGTTAAGTACAAATTGAATAAATAAATACACATTGTTTTTTTTTTTTTTATTTAGTTTTTTTTTTTATTCTGTTTTCTTTTTTTCTTTTTTCTTTTTTCTTTTTTATTTTTTTTTATTTATTTATTTATTTATTTTTTTCTGTTTGTTTGTGTATGTATATGTCTCTAATGCTGTTTTTATTTTTTATGTATATGTTTCTAATGATGGAATCTAGTGTTCCCACAGAGCAAGGCTGTATAAGAATGAAGATGCGTGTCAACAGAAGATTGTGGTGGATCCTTGTTACAGGATGGATAAGTATAAGCTGTATCACAGTAGGAATGGGGAGACAGGCAATAAGGCCAGAAGATACCGCAAATAAGGGAAAGAGTTTGAAAAGATTGGAGTTACATTACGTTCAAGCAGATAGTTTTATTTGGCCCAGGGAATTGGAAGTAAAAGAGGGTGGAGGGTTACAAGTAAACATTATTTTGCCACATAATAGTACCAGGGGATTAGCTCTTAGAGCTCCAATAAAAAGTATAGAGGGACATAACTGGGAATAGGTTATAAGATATGGACAGATAATGAATACAGGAAACTTTAAAGGAAGGACTAAAATAACAACAAAGGTATAAGGGAGGGTTACAAATATTACAGTAGTAGTGAGTAACTTAACATTAGAAGAGGGTGGAGAATGGGACGCTGCAGTTATAGCTGCCCAGCCTGACCTAGAGGAATTCTGCAATTTTGATACTGGAAAGGGGTGTGTTCTAACAATAGATGAAGTATTCGTCTCTGTAAAGGAGCTGCAACGTTGTAAAGATCAGAAGAAGGTACCATGGCCAATAGGCGGATTGGTGGTGGTACCATCACATGAAACAGTTGTGCAAGGGGTTGGGTGGACTTACTACCCAATAATTCTAAATTTTAATGATTTTTCTATTCCTCCAAAGTGCCCGGAATCACAGCGGCAGTGGTTTAAGCAAAGTATACAAGAGACCATCATTGAGTGGACCGGAGCAGGGAGTCGAGAAAAACGGGACACACTTGCAGCCCTTTTAGGAGGAGTCGGAACTGGATTGGGAGTATGGAATTCAGCAGACATCATTGGACTGAACAGCAGGATAAACTCCCTTACTGATGGCATGGGACATGCTATGAAAACAGGTGGAGTAGCTGACTCCCTTATAGTGAGTAGACTGACAGACAATGTTGATGACATACACACCATTGCCAACAACCTGCATCTAGTTGAGGAAAATATTGCTTCCATTGCTAACAGCATTAAGAATGAAATAGTGGGAACTGCCATTTTCTGTTCTATGATTGGAGGAAAGCTGTTGGCAGATTTAAAGGAAACTATTAAAGACATCCAGGAAAACAAGTGGGCAAGACAAATCAATGCAACAAGGATTATCACGTCATTGAAAAGAAAAGGAGTGGACATCACTGAGGAAAATCTTAAATACAGCTATATTGAAGGCCCAGATCAATGGATGCCACATGGACTACAATCTGGGACAATAGGACTAATCCTGGCAATTCCCCGTTGGGAGGGGCAGGCAAAGCAACTGAACTTTATACATAGCATTGGCACGTTAAGTGATGGAATCTACAAGCAACACTTCCCATCAAAAAGACTGGCCACTATTACAGGATTGGAGATGGATGAAAGCTGTTGCAGGAAATCTCAACACCGATGGCTATGCAGTTGTGTTTGGGACAAAGGAGCTGAGGAGGATGGCTGGGTGCAGTTGATAAAAAAGAAAACCTGGTGCAAGAGGTGATCCGCATAGGGGACATTGCATGCTTTATCGGCCACTCTGAATATAGGACAGTTGATGAAATATGTTTGGTGGAAGAAGGGTCTTGTATCATGGTAACCACTACTATACATGTAGGAACTCATACACTATTTCCATCAAGAAACCTTACCACTGAAATTATCAATTTTACTGCAAATGCAGATTGGACAAATTTGACAATGAAGCTTTTTCCCCCAATTCCAAAGCTTACCTTGGAACTTCATGAGTTAGGAAAACGTACCAAACAACAACTACACCCCATCAGCTTACTGCTGGAACAACAGAAAAAGGAAATAGAAATTACTACAAAAAACGTTGAGCATCCCTGGTGGGGAATTCTTACCAATGCAGAGACACATCCAGTCCTACAAACACTGTCGCTGGTACTCATGTTCATTCAAGTATTAACGACAATTATAATAATATACTTTTGTGTGGCAATGAAACAAATGAGGAAGAAACTTGCAAGGAGGATATATAATAATGAAATTTAAATGTTTTTTTTTGGTATTTTTCCTCTTCTTTCTCTCTCTCATACATTCTTCAATAAAGTTTTACATTGCACATACATAAACATTTATCACACACTCTCACCTAAATTCTATAAGTTCTGTTTTTGTGTAATATGTGGATTGACAGCCATAGGAAAGTACAGGAGAACTTATGTCGCTGAGGGAACTATTCCGGAGGGTTGGTGGGTTGAATTTCTCCTGTACTAGAGGGATAACTAGAAAACTGAGCAACATAGAAGAAGAAAAAGTGAGGGAATGTGGTAACTTGTCTTCCTTGCATGGTAATTCAGGACCTCCTTAAACAGGTCTAGGTGGGAGGGCTGGGAGTCTTTGCTTCCCTCCCACAATTGCTGGAGGAAGTGATGCAACTAAGGGTATATCCAGGCAGGAAACTGCTGTTGCTTCCTGTTTCTTCCTTGATGGTGAGGGTGATGGTGGTGATGAATGGTGATGGCCTAACAGTGGGTGAGATCAAGCGTTTGGGGAAGGGGATTACTATATAGGTAGATAGATTTAAAAAGGGTTGTTGCTCCGTGGGTCTGGGCTGTGTGTTTGTGATACATTTATAGTATTGTCTTGTTGCCTTTTAATAAATACCTTTTAATGTAGACGAACCTTGTGTAATATATATATATATATTAATTTGGTGATACACCACATTATCCAATAAATATTTTTTTATATATTCTTAATATTAATAAATTACTCCCACTTTTTCATATTTGTATAAATACCATTTAGGTGTTAAGCACCAATCTTGTTCTCATTATTTTCCTGCTAGCGACTTGCCCGTCAAAAAATTACAGTCAATAGAATTTTTAATGCTGGGAAAACTGTTTGCCACACAATATTGGTCTCTGACATTCTTAACCTTTTTTTTTTTTAAGTACCAATAAATGGAAAATTTTGAATAAAACTTTTTTATTTTTTTAACTTTCAACTTGTATTTAACCAACAGGTATATATATATATTTTTATAAATCTGTTTTCTTTGTCATACATGTAATTACAATAGAAGAATTTTGTTAACTTTTCATGAATAAATATTGTAAACCATAACAAACTTTTTAACATGCAACTTCTATTTTAAACAATAATAAAAAATTTCAATAATAATAACAATTTTTGCAAAGTATTTTGTACATTAACATGCTTTTTAACCTTTTTTTTTAAACTCATGTTAAATTAAATTAGCATTGAATCCAGAGGAAGGCAAACAATAAAATTCCCCATTGAAACTTGATGTAATGATATAGGAATCACAAGGTTTTGGAGACCAGCAGCCTAGGTCAGCAATAATCTAATTCAGCAAGTTGTAGGTGAAACAGGAACAAGCTTTATTGAAGGGAACAGGAACCACAATAATCTGGCAAGGTACATTGACAGGAAGTGCCTTATATAGGCCAAGGACCAGACACCTCACCAGGCACAGCTGAAGAGACTTAGGCACTGATACTATTGCTAGCAGAGTCAAGGTTATCAGATCTCAATGAAATTCACAAAGGCAGGCTGGCGCAGTGGTAGGGAAGAGGTTCAGCAGCCTGGAGACCAGGGTTCAAAACCCAGCAGAGTCAATTCCTTACACTTGGCCAATTGTATCAAAGGGGGAAACAATGAATTCCTTCCTGACCCCATTAACTGGCGATCAGATTGCTCCCTGAATCAATACTACATCTTAAAATTATATAGTTGAATTTATTAACAAATGCTTAAACTTGTGTTAACATAAATTTTTGACTATTTTCAAGATCGCTTGAAGTAACTTTTAACAAACAATGTTAACAGGTTAAATACTACTTTAAAACATTTAACTGTAATCTTACAATTAAAGTAAATGGCACTTAATTGTTTTGTGGGGCCAATAATCTGAAAAGGTAACTTTTAAGACCTTCCAATCTGTGTAACCACAGTTTTGTGTAGTTTTTCATACTTTTTTGTTTCTTGTAGTTGTACTTTGTTGAAATGGCACATCGAGTTTCCAATTTGAAATAGTGGTCCTCTATTCAAAGAGTCACAAAGACCTCTAATTTTTGTCCAGGAAGTAAAACCACTGTTCTCTCTGTTTTTTGTCATTGTATGAAGTTCCTTCTTAAAATATTGCTACTTTAAAATCAGTTGGAGTAACATCAAATTTTTTCCTTAAAAATGAAAGCACTGTACTGTATATTTACAGCACCTCATAGTACACAATGTTTTTTGTAAAAACACATCCATCTTCCAATAAATCACCCTGGCTTGTGTTTTCTTCAACATGTACTTCAATTTCCTCTGGATTATTGCATCTTGAAAATGCAACATATAGTTGTCCATGTGCAAACACAGGTTCCGTCAAAAAAATACCAACAGACTTAAAAGTTTGTCCTTGGGATTTATTGATGGTCATGGCAAATGCCATGATAATGGGAAATTGTCTCCATTGAAGGACAAAAGGCAAACCACTCTCACTTGGAGCCAAATCAATTCTCGGTATAAGAACGGGTTTGCCTTTATGGGTACCACTCATAATTTCTGCATGTATAAAATGATCCTTTAATTTCTCCACAATTAATCTGGTCCCATTACAAAGTCCTTTTTTTGGATTCATATTTCTCAAGAGCATGATAATTGCCCCTTTTTTAAGTTGCAAAACATTTGGTGGCATTCCAGAGGGAGTTAAAGAATTAATGAATTCCATACTAAAGTTTGCTTCACTCTCTTTGTCGTCAGCCAGAACAGAATCTGCACTGTAATAGTTTTTTTGGGGAGCATTAATTAATTTTAATATTTCGTTGTTTAAATTTAAGGCATCATATTTTTTTTATGTCAATTTGACTTTGCTTGCAATGTCAGAGTAATCCTCATTATTGATGGTATTGAGGAAGATTGTTGAAATCTTTTGAAATTATTTCTGGTGGAATTTGCACTACATCAGCAGGTAAATTAGTTATTTTTGGCTGTTTTCCTTCTCCAATGTTAATGAGCCAATCATTTAATTCATTTCGCCCTTCAGATCTCATATTTACTTCTAATCTGAGGTGTGTAAATAATTTCCAAAGCTTACTTCTTTTAATACACATTTCAACTATGTCAGTACGATTGCCATGTGGCACCACAGGTAATGTTTGCCTGAAATCTCCTCCTAACAACATCACCTTTCCACCAAATGGCAAATCATTAGCCATAACTTCTTTTAATAATCGATCAATACATTGGAGGGCATGACATGACATCATAGTTGCCTCATCTATTATAATCAATTTACTCTTGTGCAATTTTTTGGCTTGTAATGAATTCATTCGAATATCTGACACTGATGTTTCCAGAATAGTAACTGGCAGTTTAAATCCACTAGGCACAGTTCTACCCCCTTCTAACAAAAGTGCAGCAATTCCAGTGGTTGCAAATGGCAGTGCTATTTGACCCTGTGCTGGAATGCAACTCATCAACAAATTATATAGGTAAGTTTTTCCTTATCCACCCGGACCATCCAGATAGAAATAACGCTCTTTGAGCATTTCATCCTCTATTGCATTTGTGATAGCATTAAATGCTTCCAATTGCAATACATTTAAAGTTCCATTTTTTTCTTGTGTTTTTTGGTATTTGATATCAGTGTCATACTCATCAAAGTTAATTTCATCTATAAATCCTGGATAAGGCAAATTAAAGTTAGCACAATTTAATCCATGACAAAGAAAGATTTCCTGTATTTCTATTAATGCTTTAAATTGTGCAATGGTCTCATTATAACGTAGCAAGAAATCTTCACACATATGTAATTAAAAATTTTCTTACAAAGTTAAGGCATCTGGTACATTGCAGAATATACAAATAAAAGCAAATTGTTCTCTCATTTGCTTTGGCATTTGACATAGTGCTGCTTCCTCGAGACATCTTTCCCATTCTGTATCATCTGCCAGAAAGTTTTGATGTCTTGCAGCTAACTGGAAAGTGTCATAAACTATGTCATTGACTATACGTAAATGTTCATAACTTTGTGCTCCGGGAACATGTAAAAGGAGTAATCTTAAACTGAAACGTTCAATGTCTCGTGAACTGACGTTATATATTCTTGGGATAATTTTATAATTATGTTTCTTTCGTTGGCTCCATTCACCATTTACGAATACATAGTGATTTGGAATGTCAATGTATAAAAATTGTCTGGCCTCAGTGTCCTGACAATTTAATTGAAACCAAGCAGTAAGCGTTGTTGGTCTATGTTCACTTTGTGCTAAAGAATTTGTTTCATTGCCGGCCGTGAAGCAAACAAATTGACCTTGTGGCAGATGGACAGCTAATCGATACATAGCATGTGACCGATCATGCATCTCAAATTTCAGAAGACGCCACATTGCTTCTGGAGCACTTACATAGCGAGCATCTAAAAAGGGAAGCCAGTTCGTCATTTAAAATAGGGTTGTCTTTTTCATTGTCTTTACCTTGCACAACAACAGTTGCGGAATCATATCCTTTATATATATATATATACTTATACGCATATTTTATGGATTTGATGGAAGTGCAAGCTTCCACATTGATATGTGCATTGTACTTCATCAGCAAATGTGGATTGTATGGAACCACATATCTATTATCGACCTTTTGGCCACGGATAATAGCTGTTTATCCTTCTCTTCTTTTATACAAAGGGTATCCATCACAATTAACATACGTCTGCATTTGAAATTGTTTTGGAAACTCTTTTATGCATTTTTTATTTTCCATACATGGTGAGATTGGATTGCTCTCTCCACATGGGCCATGTATCATTCTATGAGTTACAATCTCATAAAGTCTGGAATGCTTTTCTGGATGTGGCAGTTCAGCACTAATGACTAAATCCACTCTATCTGCTGTATTTAATTTATCTTTTTCTTGCAAGATTAAAAGTATATGTGCATGTGACAGGCCTCTTTTTTGAAATTCAATAGTATAAACAAAAGCCACACATTTTCCAAATAAGTTTGTTTTAGTGATATCATAAATTAAGGAATTAAGTTTGATTTTGAATACTCTTGCGACCAAATCTGGTCGGTCAGAAGTAGTTTGTCCAAGCATAAAATTTTCTTTGATCTCTGGCCATTGTGGATTATATGTAAATGTAATAAATAAAACTGTTTTACCAAATTTAGTGACAATAGCCATGGCATCATTGTATCTTTCTCGCATATTGCGAGGAGATCCTTGGAAAGAGAATGGCAAAATCATTGCTCGTCCAGCAGGAATGTCTCTGTTTGCAGCCAATTCAGCGACATAATCCATCAATCCACAATATTGTTCAACTCAAAGCTTGTTTTGTTGGAATTTGACAAAATTTAGATTATTTGCTTCGACTTGTAGATAAGAATCAATAATCCATTGTTGTGTGAGTTTACCCCCACATAAAATAGGATTATAATGATCCCGGACAGCAGTTTGTGCCACTTTATATTCCAGCATTGAGATATTGTTTCTAATGTGAAGTTTAGTATTTGGATAACTTTGCAACTGCAATTTTGGTTGCCAACCTAGCTCCCTATTTGGAAAGAAAATGGGATATGTCATAGGATCCAAATTACTGCTTAAAATATTGATGTTTATAAAAGGTTGTTCTTCATTGCGTGGATATATTCTAATATCCCGCTCAAATGGTGGTTCCCCATCATCATTTTTAAATACCATGGCAACCTCATTTGCTGTTGGTAAATTATAGCGTCTTTGATCAGTATGGCGATCCCTTTTGAGAACCATATTAACTCTTGGCATTGGCAATTGATGCCTTTGCGCATGTGCCAGTTGTTCTTTTTCAACCTCCGCTAAGTTTTTGTATGCTTGACTATAAGGGTTGTTCGCCATAATGTTATCAAGCTGTTCAAAGACTATGGTTAAACATTGTCTATTTTCAGGAAGCAGCATTCGTTGTTCGACAGCTTCCATTGTATCCAGAACATATAACTGTGCAAATTTCCTTTGCTCTCCGGTTTCTGGGTGTAAATGTGAAGTCCGGTGGTATACTTGTCCTTGGACTTTAAAACAATAAGGACCATGTCCTGGTACATTTTCGGCTAATGTTGCACCCATTGAAGCAAATGAAATTGCACTGTTATAAGAGCGAATATTTTTCTTAAAATTGGTGTAATTGGGAAATGTAGGATCACTCATGATACTTTTTAAATATTCTGGAAATGTCTGTCTTTCTGGAAGTCTTACCTTTCCTTTCTGACAGCAACTGTCCATCAGTTGGTCGTTCTTTCTGAAAATGATAAGCCCCACAAAACTGACAAACCACATTCATTAATCCACAATAATGAGTGTCTACTGTTAGTGCTCTAAAGAAAGGACTATCATGACCTTCATCAATATACATTTCATTTGAACTTTGTACATCTACATTGGTGTCAGACTCATCTCTATTAACATTTGTATCAGCAGGCAAAATAGGTTCTTTTGAGACAGTTTTACAGGCATTTTTTTGTTTACTTTTTCTTTTCTTTGAAACTCCAGCAGACTCATTTTGAGGTTATAAGATATGGACAGATAATGAATACAGGAAACTTTAAAGGAAGGACTAAAATAACAACAAAGGTATAAGGGAGGGTTACAAATATTACAGTAGTAGTGAGTAACTTAACATTAGAAGAGGGTGGAGAATGGGACGCTGCAGTTATAGCTGCCCAGCCTGACCTAGAGGAATTCTGCAATTTTGATACTGGAAAGGGGTGTGTTCTAACAATAGATGAAGTATTCGTCTCTGTAAAGGAGCTGCAACGTTGTAAAGATCAGAAGAAGGTACCATGGCCAATAGGCGGATTGGTGGTGGTACCATCACATGAAACAGTTGTGCAAGGGGTTGGGTGGACTTACTACCCAATAATTCTAAATTTTAATGATTTTTCTATTCCTCCAAAGTGCCCGGAATCACAGCGGCAGTGGTTTAAGCAAAGTATACAAGAGACCATCATTGAGTGGACCGGAGCAGGGAGTCGAGAAAAACGGGACACACTTGCAGCCCTTTTAGGAGGAGTCGGAACTGGATTGGGAGTATGGAATTCAGCAGACATCATTGGACTGAACAGCAGGATAAACTCCCTTACTGATGGCATGGGACATGCTATGAAAACAGGTGGAGTAGCTGACTCCCTTATAGTGAGTAGACTGACAGACAATGTTGATGACATACACACCATTGCCAACAACCTGCATCTAGTTGAGGAAAATATTGCTTCCATTGCTAACAGCATTAAGAATGAAATAGTGGGAACTGCCATTTTCTGTTCTATGATTGGAGGAAAGCTGTTGGCAGATTTAAAGGAAACTATTAAAGACATCCAGGAAAACAAGTGGGCAAGACAAATCAATGCAACAAGGATTATCACGTCATTGAAAAGAAAAGGAGTGGACATCACTGAGGAAAATCTTAAATACAGCTATATTGAAGGCCCAGATCAATGGATGCCACATGGACTACAATCTGGGACAATAGGACTAATCCTGGCAATTCCCCGTTGGGAGGGGCAGGCAAAGCAACTGAACTTTATACATAGCATTGGCACGTTAAGTGATGGAATCTACAAGCAACACTTCCCATCAAAAAGACTGGCCACTATTACAGGATTGGAGATGGATGAAAGCTGTTGCAGGAAATCTCAACACCGATGGCTATGCAGTTGTGTTTGGGACAAAGGAGCTGAGGAGGATGGCTGGGTGCAGTTGATAAAAAAGAAAACCTGGTGCAAGAGGTGATCCGCATAGGGGACATTGCATGCTTTATCGGCCACTCTGAATATAGGACAGTTGATGAAATATGTTTGGTGGAAGAAGGGTCTTGTATCATGGTAACCACTACTATACATGTAGGAACTCATACACTATTTCCATCAAGAAACCTTACCACTGAAATTATCAATTTTACTGCAAATGCAGATTGGACAAATTTGACAATGAAGCTTTTTCCCCCAATTCCAAAGCTTACCTTGGAACTTCATGAGTTAGGAAAACGTACCAAACAACAACTACACCCCATCAGCTTACTGCTGGAACAACAGAAAAAGGAAATAGAAATTACTACAAAAAACGTTGAGCATCCCTGGTGGGGAATTCTTACCAATGCAGAGACACATCCAGTCCTACAAACACTGTCGCTGGTACTCATGTTCATTCAAGTATTAACGACAATTATAATAATATACTTTTGTGTGGCAATGAAACAAATGAGGAAGAAACTTGCAAGGAGGATATATAATAATGAAATTTAAATGTTTTTTTTTGGTATTTTTCCTCTTCTTTCTCTCTCTCATACATTCTTCAATAAAGTTTTACATTGCACATACATAAACATTTATCACACACTCTCACCTAAATTCTATAAGTTCTGTTTTTGTGTAATATGTGGATTGACAGCCATAGGAAAGTACAGGAGAACTTATGTCGCTGAGGGAACTATTCCGGAGGGTTGGTGGGTTGAATTTCTCCTGTACTAGAGGGATAACTAGAAAACTGAGCAACATAGAAGAAGAAAAAGTGAGGGAATGTGGTAACTTGTCTTCCTTGCATGGTAATTCAGGACCTCCTTAAACAGGTCTAGGTGGGAGGGCTGGGAGTCTTTGCTTCCCTCCCACAATTGCTGGAGGAAGTGATGCAACTAAGGGTATATCCAGGCAGGAAACTGCTGTTGCTTCCTGTTTCTTCCTTGATGGTGAGGGTGATGGTGGTGATGAATGGTGATGGCCTAACAGTGGGTGAGATCAAGCGTTTGGGGAAGGGGATTACTATATAGGTAGATAGATTTAAAAAGGGTTGTTGCTCCGTGGGTCTGGGCTGTGTGTTTGTGATACATTTATAGTATTGTCTTGTTGCCTTTTAATAAATACCTTTTAATGTAGACGAACCTTGTGTAATATATATATATATATTAATTTGGTGATACACCACATTATCCAATAAATATTTTTTTATATATTCTTAATATTAATAAATTACTCCCACTTTTTCATATTTGTATAAATACCATTTAGGTGTTAAGCACCAATCTTGTTCTCATTATTTTCCTGCTAGCGACTTGCCCGTCAAAAAATTACAGTCAATAGAATTTTTAATGCTGGGAAAACTGTTTGCCACACAATATTGGTCTCTGACATTCTTAACCTTTTTTTTTTTTAAGTACCAATAAATGGAAAATTTTGAATAAAACTTTTTTATTTTTTTAACTTTCAACTTGTATTTAACCAACAGGTATATATATATATTTTTATAAATCTGTTTTCTTTGTCATACATGTAATTACAATAGAAGAATTTTGTTAACTTTTCATGAATAAATATTGTAAACCATAACAAACTTTTTAACATGCAACTTCTATTTTAAACAATAATAAAAAATTTCAATAATAATAACAATTTTTGCAAAGTATTTTGTACATTAACATGCTTTTTAACCTTTTTTTTTAAACTCATGTTAAATTAAATTAGCATTGAATCCAGAGGAAGGCAAACAATAAAATTCCCCATTGAAACTTGATGTAATGATATAGGAATCACAAGGTTTTGGAGACCAGCAGCCTAGGTCAGCAATAATCTAATTCAGCAAGTTGTAGGTGAAACAGGAACAAGCTTTATTGAAGGGAACAGGAACCACAATAATCTGGCAAGGTACATTGACAGGAAGTGCCTTATATAGGCCAAGGACCAGACACCTCACCAGGCACAGCTGAAGAGACTTAGGCACTGATACTATTGCTAGCAGAGTCAAGGTTATCAGATCTCAATGAAATTCACAAAGGCAGGCTGGCGCAGTGGTAGGGAAGAGGTTCAGCAGCCTGGAGACCAGGGTTCAAAACCCAGCAGAGTCAATTCCTTACACTTGGCCAATTGTATCAAAGGGGGAAACAATGAATTCCTTCCTGACCCCATTAACTGGCGATCAGATTGCTCCCTGAATCAATACTACATCTTAAAATTATATAGTTGAATTTATTAACAAATGCTTAAACTTGTGTTAACATAAATTTTTGACTATTTTCAAGATCGCTTGAAGTAACTTTTAACAAACAATGTTAACAGGTTAAATACTACTTTAAAACATTTAACTGTAATCTTACAATTAAAGTAAATGGCACTTAATTGTTTTGTGGGGCCAATAATCTGAAAAGGTAACTTTTAAGACCTTCCAATCTGTGTAACCACAGTTTTGTGTAGTTTTTCATACTTTTTTGTTTCTTGTAGTTGTACTTTGTTGAAATGGCACATCGAGTTTCCAATTTGAAATAGTGGTCCTCTATTCAAAGAGTCACAAAGACCTCTAATTTTGTCCAGGAAGTAAAACCACTGTTCTCTCTGTTTTTTGTCATTGTATGAAGTTCCTTCTTAAAATATTGCTACTTTAAAATCAGTTGGAGTAACATCAAATTTTTTCCTTAAAAATGAAAGCACTGTACTGTATATTTACAGCACCTCATAGTACACAATGTTTTTTGTAAAAACACATCCATCTTCCAATAAATCACCCTGGCTTGTGTTTTCTTCAACATGTACTTCAATTTCCTCTGGATTATTGCATCTTGAAAATGCAACATATAGTTGTCCATGTGCAAACACAGGTTCCGTCAAAAAAATACCAACAGACTTAAAAGTTTGTCCTTGGGATTTATTGATGGTCATGGCAAATGCCATGATAATGGGAAATTGTCTCCATTGAAGGACAAAAGGCAAACCACTCTCACTTGGAGCCAAATCAATTCTCGGTATAAGAACGGGTTTGCCTTTATGGGTACCACTCATAATTTCTGCATGTATAAAATGATCCTTTAATTTCTCCACAATTAATCTGGTCCCATTACAAAGTCCTTTTTTTGGATTCATATTTCTCAAGAGCATGATAATTGCCCCTTTTTTAAGTTGCAAAACATTTGGTGGCATTCCAGAGGGAGTTAAAGAATTAATGAATTCCATACTAAAGTTTGCTTCACTCTCTTTGTCGTCAGCCAGAACAGAATCTGCACTGTAATAGTTTTTTTGGGGAGCATTAATTAATTTTAATATTTCGTTGTTTAAATTTAAGGCATCATATTTTTTTTATGTCAATTTGACTTTGCTTGCAATGTCAGAGTAATCCTCATTATTGATGGTATTGAGGAAGATTGTTGAAATCTTTTGAAATTATTTCTGGTGGAATTTGCACTACATCAGCAGGTAAATTAGTTATTTTTGGCTGTTTTCCTTCTCCAATGTTAATGAGCCAATCATTTAATTCATTTCGCCCTTCAGATCTCATATTTACTTCTAATCTGAGGTGTGTAAATAATTTCCAAAGCTTACTTCTTTTAATACACATTTCAACTATGTCAGTACGATTGCCATGTGGCACCACAGGTAATGTTTGCCTGAAATCTCCTCCTAACAACATCACCTTTCCACCAAATGGCAAATCATTAGCCATAACTTCTTTTAATAATCGATCAATACATTGGAGGGCATGACATGACATCATAGTTGCCTCATCTATTATAATCAATTTACTCTTGTGCAATTTTTTGGCTTGTAATGAATTCATTCGAATATCTGACACTGATGTTTCCAGAATAGTAACTGGCAGTTTAAATCCACTAGGCACAGTTCTACCCCCTTCTAACAAAAGTGCAGCAATTCCAGTGGTTGCAAATGGCAGTGCTATTTGACCCTGTGCTGGAATGCAACTCATCAACAAATTATATAGGTAAGTTTTTCCTTATCCACCCGGACCATCCAGATAGAAATAACGCTCTTTGAGCATTTCATCCTCTATTGCATTTGTGATAGCATTAAATGCTTCCAATTGCAATACATTTAAAGTTCCATTTTTTTCTTGTGTTTTTTGGTATTTGATATCAGTGTCATACTCATCAAAGTTAATTTCATCTATAAATCCTGGATAAGGCAAATTAAAGTTAGCACAATTTAATCCATGACAAAGAAAGATTTCCTGTATTTCTATTAATGCTTTAAATTGTGCAATGGTCTCATTATAACGTAGCAAGAAATCTTCACACATATGTAATTAAAAATTTTCTTACAAAGTTAAGGCATCTGGTACATTGCAGAATATACAAATAAAAGCAAATTGTTCTCTCATTTGCTTTGGCATTTGACATAGTGCTGCTTCCTCGAGACATCTTTCCCATTCTGTATCATCTGCCAGAAAGTTTTGATGTCTTGCAGCTAACTGGAAAGTGTCATAAACTATGTCATTGACTATACGTAAATGTTCATAACTTTGTGCTCCGGGAACATGTAAAAGGAGTAATCTTAAACTGAAACGTTCAATGTCTCGTGAACTGACGTTATATATTCTTGGGATAATTTTATAATTATGTTTCTTTCGTTGGCTCCATTCACCATTTACGAATACATAGTGATTTGGAATGTCAATGTATAAAAATTGTCTGGCCTCAGTGTCCTGACAATTTAATTGAAACCAAGCAGTAAGCGTTGTTGGTCTATGTTCACTTTGTGCTAAAGAATTTGTTTCATTGCCGGCCGTGAAGCAAACAAATTGACCTTGTGGCAGATGGACAGCTAATCGATACATAGCATGTGACCGATCATGCATCTCAAATTTCAGAAGACGCCACATTGCTTCTGGAGCACTTACATAGCGAGCATCTAAAAAGGGAAGCCAGTTCGTCATTTAAAATAGGGTTGTCTTTTTCATTGTCTTTACCTTGCACAACAACAGTTGCGGAATCATATCCTTTATATATATATATATACTTATACGCATATTTTATGGATTTGATGGAAGTGCAAGCTTCCACATTGATATGTGCATTGTACTTCATCAGCAAATGTGGATTGTATGGAACCACATATCTATTATCGACCTTTTGGCCACGGATAATAGCTTTTTATCCTTCTCTTCTTTTATACAAAGGGTATCCATCACAATTAACATACGTCTGCATTTGAAATTGTTTTGGAAACTCTTTTATGCATTTTTTATTTTCCATACATGGTGAGATTGGATTGCTCTCTCCACATGGGCCATGTATCATTCTATGAGTTACAATCTCATAAAGTCTGGAATGCTTTTCTGGATGTGGCAGTTCAGCACTAATGACTAAATCCACTCTATCTGCTGTATTTAATTTATCTTTTTCTTGCAAGATTAAAAGTATATGTGCATGTGACAGGCCTCTTTTTTGAAATTCAATAGTATAAACAAAAGCCACACATTTTCCAAATAAGTTTGTTTTAGTGATATCATAAATTAAGGAATTAAGTTTGATTTTGAATACTCTTGCGACCAAATCTGGTCGGTCAGAAGTAGTTTGTCCAAGCATAAAATTTTCTTTGATCTCTGGCCATTGTGGATTATATGTAAATGTAATAAATAAAACTGTTTTACCAAATTTAGTGACAATAGCCATGGCATCATTGTATCTTTCTCGCATATTGCGAGGAGATCCTTGGAAAGAGAATGGCAAAATCATTGCTCGTCCAGCAGGAATGTCTCTGTTTGCAGCCAATTCAGCGACATAATCCATCAATCCACAATATTGTTCAACTCAAAGCTTGTTTTGTTGGAATTTGACAAAATTTAGATTATTTGCTTCGACTTGTAGATAAGAATCAATAATCCATTGTTGTGTGAGTTTACCCCCACATAAAATAGGATTATAATGATCCCGGACAGCAGTTTGTGCCACTTTATATTCCAGCATTGAGATATTGTTTCTAATGTGAAGTTTAGTATTTGGATAACTTTGCAACTGCAATTTTGGTTGCCAACCTAGCTCCCTATTTGGAAAGAAAATGGGATATGTCATAGGATCCAAATTACTGCTTAAAATATTGATGTTTATAAAAGGTTGTTCTTCATTGCGTGGATATATTCTAATATCCCGCTCAAATGGTGGTTCCCCATCATCATTTTTAAATACCATGGCAACCTCATTTGCTGTTGGTAAATTATAGCGTCTTTGATCAGTATGGCGATCCCTTTTGAGAACCATATTAACTCTTGGCATTGGCAATTGATGCCTTTGCGCATGTGCCAGTTGTTCTTTTTCAACCTCCGCTAAGTTTTTGTATGCTTGACTATAAGGGTTGTTCGCCATAATGTTATCAAGCTGTTCAAAGACTATGGTTAAACATTGTCTATTTTCAGGAAGCAGCATTCGTTGTTCGACAGCTTCCATTGTATCCAGAACATATAACTGTGCAAATTTCCTTTGCTCTCCGGTTTCTGGGTGTAAATGTGAAGTCCGGTGGTATACTTGTCCTTGGACTTTAAAACAATAAGGACCATGTCCTGGTACATTTTCGGCTAATGTTGCACCCATTGAAGCAAATGAAATTGCACTGTTATAAGAGCGAATATTTTTCTTAAAATTGGTGTAATTGGGAAATGTAGGATCACTCATGATACTTTTTAAATATTCTGGAAATGTCTGTCTTTCTGGAAGTCTTACCTTTCCTTTCTGACAGCAACTGTCCATCAGTTGGTCGTTCTTTCTGAAAATGATAAGCCCCACAAAACTGACAAACCACATTCATTAATCCACAATAATGAGTGTCTACTGTTAGTGCTCTAAAGAAAGGACTATCATGACCTTCATCAATATACATTTCATTTGAACTTTGTACATCTACATTGGTGTCAGACTCATCTCTATTAACATTTGTATCAGCAGGCAAAATAGGTTCTTTTGAGACAGTTTTACAGGCATTTTTTTGTTTACTTTTTCTTTTCTTTGAAACTCCAGCAGACTCATTTTGTGGTTTTTTAGCCATTTTTCTTTTATTTAGAAGTCTCTGTCGATCTCCTTCTCTTAAACGTTGTGAAGTTTCAGGGGTCTGTGCATCTCTCCATCTCTGCTTCCTTTCCCTTGCCATTCTTCTTTTATATTCTTTATTATCTTCTGCATTGTCCGCCATTGTAATCTATAATTATAAATAGAGTATTAAGAATTACCTTAATTTTATTACACATATTTTTTACCTTGTGTCATATATTTCTAAAAATGATGGCTGTCTGCGTCTCTATGGCTGTCTGCGTCTGCGTCTCTGGCTGTCTGCGTCTCTGGCTGTCTGCGTCTCTGGCTGTCTGTGTGTCTGCACGTGTCTGTGTCTCTGCGTGTCTGCGTCTCTGTGTATCATTAATGGAAAAACAGAAACAGTTATCATGTTCCTAAAGAAGAGCTACACAAAAGAGCAATTGACCTAATATAATACAGGAAATAAACAGACTTATTAAATTGTGATTCGTCCAATTGAATAGGGCTCTATATAAACACACAGCATATTTTTTTACAAAAGTGTTTAGGTAGTGAACTTCTATCCAAAAGCAAGGTCTTCACTAACTAAAAACTTCTGTAAAAAAAATATGCTGTGTGCCTATATAGAGCTCTATTCAATTTGCTGAATCGCAATTTAATAAGGCTGTTAATATTTAACTGCTTCTAAGGTGCTATCCCTGTCAATGAGCAGTAACATAATGATGAATACAGGAATACACAAAAAATCTTTATTATTTCTTTTTTTTTTCTTCTGATATGCCTGTAAATCAATTTTTCTCTAATGAAAATTGCTCCTGTTTTGAAGCAGGTGTAGACGTGAGAAATCTGTAAAAAGATGTAAAAATCATAATTAATTTTTTTATTGAATGAATGTATGAAATACCATTACTCAACGCAAATCAATAGTTCATATTATATTGTGTTAACAAATGTCATCACAAAATCATTTACCTGTCACTTTAATATTCTGCAAGGTCAATTGTTGCAGAGGAGACTTCAGGCAGGTGGCGATGTCACAAATATGTGAAAAGAAGAAAAAATCATGTTTTTTTTATTTTTTATAAATGCATGAATCATTGATATTACTTAAAGTACTTGTTGTCCTTTTTATACATGCATGCAATAAAGTAAATCTAAATATTTTAAAATGATATACCTGTGAAGGTGATTGCAGATAAAATGTGTAGACATGTGTAGTCACGTGGGCAGATAATCAAAACTGTGAGAAAAGAAATAGAAAAAAGGGCTTGTTAATGTTTGCTATGTTTTAATTAGCATAGCTGCAAAATAGAAGTAAATGCACTGTAAAATGTAAGAAAATTATCTAAATATGTAAACAGCTTGAGGATCCTATACCTTTAATACAATGAGCTTAAAGAATCACCAACAGTACAAAAGGGAGATATATTTGTATGAATTTTTTACTTTAAATATAAATATTTTAAAATGACATACCTGTGAAGGTGATGTGATTGCAGATAAAATGCTGCAAACAGCCCTCTGTGTATTCATGTTGGCAGATAATCAAACGGTCAGAAAATAAATTTAAAAAAGGGCTTATTAATGTTTAATTAGCATAACTACAAAATAGAATTTAATGCACTGTAAAAGTTATATAAATATGTAAACGGTTTGAGGATCCTATACCTTTAATGCAATGAGCTTAAAGAATCATCAACAACAGTAATATCTAAATTCATTGGAAAAGTGAGATAATGAACAGTTGATAGTTGAGTAGCAAGCAGAAAATTTAAAACAACTATACATTTTTTTTCTTGTAGTAAATTATGACTAATTATTAATTAACATTATTATTAATGATGAATAAAATAATAAATGAAGATTAATAGTTGAGCATCAATGTCAAAATCTAATTCCAGTGATTTTTTTTTTTTGTTATAAACTTTAAAATTATGTCCATTAAAAATTAATGAATCAATTAATAAACATATTTGGTTAATGATTAATACCGTGGTAAAGTACAGGTATTGCAAAATGCAGGAATTTATATATATATTTTTTTACTAATAATTATTAATCAATAAAATTACTGTCCATTAAAAATTAATTAATCAATAAATAAACATATTTCAAATTGTTAATGATTAATACCGTGCTAAAATACAGATATTGCAAAATGCATTTTTTTTATATATATATATACTTTACTAATAAATTAATTAATATACTTCGCCTATCAATAAGATATATCCAGCAATCAATATCCTGAAGAGCTAACAATCTCTTTGGATTTTCCGGCAGCCGAAAACGTCCATCACCTGAGTAGAAAGTGTGAGCTCTGTGGCAATTGTGCCCTATATATAGGCTTTGTGCGCAAGGCAAAACCTTTATTTTAGGCGGGATATCCGCCATTTCAGATACGTTATTGTGTACATTGTCTTAAAATGGCGGCTATATTGTATGTGTGTTACGCGTATAGGAATGATTTTGCGATACTCTGTTGTACTACCTGGTATAACTCCTACGTTTTGTGCTCTGTTTTGCGAGTTAAGGGTCCTGTAGCCTCGTTTTCGTTTTTTTTTCGGCGTCCATTTTTTCTCTCGCTTAGCGGATTTTTGTTTGTTTAAACTCGTGAATTTGGCCTTAAATGAAGTTGTAACTTCACTTGCACAGGTCCTGGAGGCCCCCCTTGCTGTGGGTATGTTTTTTATGTTTTTTTGTGTGTATTTATTGTTTTTTGACTGTTTTCCCTTGCGCCCAGTTCGGCCGTTAAGGTCGTATTTTTCCTTACTCGTAATTTTTTAAGGTCAGTTCCGAGGTGCGTGTGGGTGTTGGTAATGGCGTGTGAGGCGTAATGGTGTTGGTAATGGCGTGTGAGGCATAATGGTGTTGGTAATGGCGTGTGAGTCGTGCGTGTGGGTGTTTTTTTTTAAGTAAGTCGTGCGTGTGGGTGTTTGTAACTGCGTGTAAGGCGCCTTTGAGACTTCACCTTCCGCAAATGCGGATCCTCGCTTCGCGAGGGACCGCATTTGCAGACAAACACATACGACATGGGAGACTTCACCTTCCGCAAATGCAGTTCTTGCGAGCTCGCAAAGCGTGACGACGTCTCGTAGTTTGACAACTATTATATGTGATATGTCCCAGCCCAGCTTCCCAGAATGCAGTGTAATAACTGTTTTTCTCGGAACTCTGAGCTGGAAGCAGGTTTTTTTACTTGCTTTAGACATTCAAATGTGAACACAGATGTACTTTTTATTTATTGTACTACTGTATGGTGGAGGGCTTCTATCGCTCTTTTGCCCACCATATAATATAAATGATTGTTGTGTTGAACTACCTACTCATAAAGTCCACAACACAGGCTGAGATCTTGCTCCATGCTGATGATAGATAGTAAGCTTGAAACAGCTGTACATGGATATGATACTCAGCCTGTGTTTAATCCAACCTTGACTTTGCATTAAAGCTGTGTAATACAGCATGCATAAGCTTAAAGGAAGCCATGTTTGATAATGGCTATGCATGTCCCAGCTCAGCTTTCCAGAATGCAGTGTAATAACTGTTTTTCTCGGAATTCTGAGCTGGAAGCAGTTTTTTTAAACTTGTTTTAGACATTCAAATGTGAACACAGATGTACTATTTATTTACTATATATATATATATATATATATATATATATATATATATATATATATAATGTAAAGGGGAGAGGGGGAAAAGAGACACAAGAGGGAGCAGGGGAAAGAGGCAAGAAAAAAAAAGGGAAGGAGAGGGGGAAGAGACACAGGGGTGAGAAAGGGGGGAGAGGGGGAAAAAGACATGGGAGGAAGTGGGGGGAAAGAAGCACATGGGTGAGAGAGGGGAGAAGAGACATAGGGGAGGGAGAGGGGGAAAGAGACACAGGGGAGGGAGAAGGTGGGGAAAGAGACAAACAACAGATAGTACAAAAAACATAATGTATAACACTATATCATGCCATCATTTTTTGACGAGCAAGTCACTAGTGATATATAAGGTATATAGAGTTTGTGTGTAACGCTCGCAAGTTACGGGATTGTGCATGCGCGTATCGCATGCTTCGGCTGCAATGAGCAGCAGAAGCATCATCACAAGGCGGTGAGGCCTGAAATGGGTGCCGAAGGTGCTCATCGTGAGACCCACAAAAAGCCCAGAAGGTTGTGGGTTTGCGCATGTGCATAGCACATGCCGGAGCCTGCAATGAGTGGCAACACCACTCGTTGCGTGGCCCGCAGCAAGCACCAAAGTTCCGAAGGCGCTCATTGCAAGGCCCACAATATGCCCAGAAGGATGCGGGTTTGCGCATGCAAGGACGATAATGGGCAAAGAAGAAGATAGAGGGGGCAAAGACAGACAGGGTAGGGAGAAGGGGGAAAGATACACAGGGGAGGGAGAGACACAGGGGAGTGAGAGGGTGGAAAAGAAACACAGGAGAAAGAAGACTCACACAAGGCTTAGCCGCGGATCGCGAGGTCCGCAAAGTTTGACTTAGCAAAACATTACGAGCCTCGCATCGTGAAACTCGCAAAATGCGGCTAACCCATAAATAGTGCATGTGCAGTGTGTTTCGCACCAAAACTAACGGTTTTGATGCTCGACTGTATTATTGCGCATGTGTGAGATAGATTTTATATATACTGGACAATTTACAGATCTTTCTCTACAGTTGATGAACAGTGTGACTGGACATTTATCTGCCGGAGTAATTTCTGAAGAGAGATTGTTAGCTCTGTAGGATTTTTAATTCTGCAAACTACAGATAATAGGTAAAGTATAATTACTTCTTAATCAATTTATCAATTTAGAAAATCAATATGACCACAAGGTGGGGGGGGGCAGGGGAGGGGGGTGAGACACAGGGGAGGGAGAGGGGGGAAGAGACACAGGGGAGGGTGAGGGGGCAAGCAAAGAGACACAGGGGAAGGTGAGGGGGGAAGAGACACAGGGGAGGGAGAGGGAGAAAAGAGACACAGGGGAAGGGGGAGGCATACAGGGAGGGGGGAAAGAGACACAGGGGAGGAAGAGAGGGGGAAAAGACAAATGGGATGGAAAGAGAGAAAAGAGACACATGGGAGGGGAAGAGACACAGGGGAGTGAGTAGGTTAGGAGACCCGGGTGAGCCAGAGGAAGGGAAGAGACATAGGAGAAGGGGGCAAAAATACACAGGGGAGGGAGAGGAAGGGAAGAGTCACGGGGGGAGAGTAAAGTTAAATGTTATCCCGTCATTTGGGATGGGAGGCCTACAATGGGCACCAAGGGTACTCATTGCAAGGCCTGCAATGGAGAGAAGAGGGAGGGAGAGGACACAGAAGGAGAGAAGGAGAGAGAGAAGTTGTGCATAGTGTGGCAAACAACCGCATTGCGAGGCTTGCAAATATTATGCAGTCCTTTTTGATGGGCAAGTGGCTAGTCCTTAATATAAATGTCTGCATACTGAATACTTTTTCTATTATACTTTCATCAAGTTTTCATACTATCCATCAATCCATCCATCACAAATTTAAAAAAAAACACCTAATAGTGCAGTCAGTGTAATACAGTAAACCCATTGCTTCTTTAACAAACTTTCCTGCATTTGATGGATCAGGGTAAAATGCTCAATACAAATTGCTAGGTTTAGTGGATATGCCTAACAGGTCCTCTTGTTCTAATCGGACAACACAATACAGAGAAGCAGAGCAGGAAAACAGCATTAGTATTTTAAATAATATCACAAATGCAAACCTTTATATGAGGTAGCCACAAAAACCTCACATTCAAGAAGTACTGCAAGTGTTTCTATGTTCTCCTTATTACTCTCAGTTGAAGACACACTCCAAACCCATTCAGTTGACATCACACTAAAAGGATTCACAGGGAGCAACAGGACTTGTATCAATTGCCACAATACTAATTATTTACCAGCAGGACCCCGATTGGGTCATAGAGATATATCTAAATACTCTTAAATACTCTTGTCTAATTTATTTGTATTATTCCCAATATTGCACTATACAAACCTTAATAAAAAAATTTTAATCTTTAATATTAAACACATCAGCAACTTTTTATTTATTTATTATTTTATTACTAGTGACTTGTAGCTTCGGCTCACATTGTGAGCCTCATCTGAGCACCCTCGGTGCTCATTGCAAACCTCTTCCCTATATAAATATATATTTTTATATTAATTAATTAATTAAATAATAAATTAATATACTTTACCTATTTGTAATTGATATATGTAGCAATCAATATGCTAAAGAGCTAACAATGTCTTTTGTTTTTGCTGCAGCATATAATGTACATTTGGACTGTTGGTGACCTGAGGAGAAAGTGTCAGCAATGTGGCAAGTGTGCAGTGTAAATAGGCTGCGTGCGTGAGGCTAATTCATTTGTTTCATTGTGTAAAGCGCCATTTTAGAATAGTAATGTTATTAGTTTTAAATTAGCTTTGTAAAATGGTGGCGATTATATATTTGTTACGCAGGTCTTGAGCATTTTCCGTCCTTCCTAATAGTGTATTTTGTAGCTTGCACGTTCCTGGGTAAATGTTGTATGTGCCTGGTGGTGTTTTGAGTGCTTAGGGGTCGTGTAGCCTCGTTTTCGTTTTTTTATGTGGCCATTTTTTTGCTCGCATATTTGATTTTTGAGTGGCGAAACTCTGGAAATTCAACTAAAATTTGTGCGCAACCTCACTCCCAGATGTCCTGGGTGTCCCCCATGCTGTGTGTGATGTTTTTTGCATTTCTTGTATTTTTTGATGTGCGTGGTTCGGCCGTTAACTTCGTATTTTTTGTGGGTCATATATTTTTTTCTCTAAGTGGCGGTTTCCTTTTCAAAGTGTTACGGGCCGTAATTTTTGCAGGCGTTTTTTACAGGTCTCGCACTCTTTATTGTGTATTTGAATTTTCTGTTGATCTGTAGTCCCGCAGGTCGTAGGTATGATGCTTAAGTCGTACGGGGTAGTAGGGATAAGCGGCTAAATCGCTTATCTCCATCAGCGCAAGGAGCGCCTCTGTCTTCGCAAGCCCACAGTTTTAATGTTGCGTTAGCAACGGATTTTGGCAAGCCCACGCTGCTGAGAACTATATACATGACCCTTTATTTGTACCGTGCCAATATATTCTGTAGCGCTGTACAAGGGTTATGTACAAATCATTTTTTTTTTATCCGATTGCAAAAGAATGGAGGGCCCTGTTATTGAGTTTAAAATCAAAATTACGTAGTGCTTTCACCAAAGCACCAAAAGATTTAAAACTTGCAAACTTACAATCTAAAGGTAACAGGTGAGATAAAGCGCGATAGATGCGTTCTACATATCAAGGCTGAAGGTGATATGCTTTTGTGAGATGAGTTTTTATTGAGGTTTTGAAAGTTTTGTGGCAAGAGGATAGTCTAGTGGAGGGAGGCAAGGAATTGTAAAGGATAGGGGTAGAACGAGAAAAGTCCTGCTGGCGGGATGGAGAGGAGGTGATAACGGAGGAGGATAGAAGAAGGTCGTTAACAGAGTAAAGAGGGCTATTGGAGGAGTATTTTGAGGTGAGAGCACTAATGTAAAAGGGTGTATTGTTGTTGGGAGCTGTATATGTTAGTCATGATTTTGAATTTTATTCTGGAGGCTATGGGAAGCCAATGGAGTTACTGACCGAGAGTTGCTGCAGAAACTGAGCGTTGAGTGTGGAAGATAAGTCTAGCAGATGCATTTAATATGGATTGGAATGGGGACAGACAGTTGATGGGAAGGCCAGCAAGGAGTGAGTTACAGTAGTCAAGATGGGATATGATGAGAGTGAATTCAAATTTTAGCTGTTTCTTGTGTCGAATTTTGACGATTTTTTTAGGTGAAAATGACAAGATTTTGTGATTGTTTATGAGGAATGAAAGAGAGGGCAGACTCCAGTAGAACCCCAAGGCAACAGGCCTAGGAGGTTTGAGTGATTATGGCATTGTCGACAGAGAGTGAAAAATGAGTAGAGGCTGAGGAAGAGGGTGGGAAGATTAGGAGCTCAGTATTTGACATGTTGAGCTTGAGTTGACAGGTAGACATTAAGGAGGATATGCTAGAGAGGCAGTTGGCAGCTTTAGCTAAAAGAGAGGTGGAAAGTTCTGGTGCCAAGAGGTAGATTTTAGTGTCTTAATCTATACAAAGTATTCTAAAACAGAATGGAGTATGCTTTATTTCAAAACCTAAAATAATGAAATATCAATATTGCACATTATAACCTTGACTATTATATTTATTATAACCATGACTCTCTTGCCCAGACACCCTGTCTCCAACATGTGATGGCCATCAGGGAACAGATCAGCCAAGAGATCCCCAGTGAATGAAGGTCCCAGTAAATGAGGTTCCTCTTATCCTGTAACTAAGGATTTCAGCACTTTGATGAGAACTGAGAGGATATCGATGAGTTCCTGCAATATTTTGCGAAGCTTTTCAAGCTCCAACAGATCCCTCCGGTCGAGTGGGTCACAGACAAGCCAGCACAGCTTACAGGGCTATCCCTTGGAACAAAGCTGGGGAGTAGGAGGAGGAGTGTCAGGTACTGCTTGACCGGTACGCTATCACTCCGGAGACATACAAAAGAAAGTTCCGAACCCTGGTCAACTGATCAGTGGACACCTATGCAGAGCTGATGTGCCGGAAAAATAGCCAGAACGCTCACACCAGGTAAAGCATGTTGTGCTGCTGGAGCAATTTTACTCTGCATTCCCGGCCAATAAGCAAGAATGAATTGTGATAAGGCACTGCCAGGTCAGTGCCCGGTTTTAACCAACTCTTTACATGGAGGAAGGCACAGGCATCTTTTCAATTCCTTTACAAGTTTTATTAATTCATGGCTAGTGATGTCCTGAACAGTTCGCCGGCGGACTATTCCCGGCGATTTTTGCATGTTCGCGTTCGCATCGAACAGCGAACACATGCGCTTTTGGGTTCGCCCCCTATTCTTTATCATTGAGGAAACTTTGACCCTGCACCTCACAGTCAGCAGACACATTCCAGCCAATCAGCAGCATACATTCCCTTCCAGAGCCTTCCATCTGAAGGACAGCAACCAAAAAAGCCCCTTTTAGGGCTAGAACATCATTTATTTTACTTTATAATTTTTTTCTGTGTAATCTAATTGCATATGCCTGCCTGCCAGCGTGTGTGTGTGACAGGCTAACACCTAACAGCTTATATTGTGCTCAGTGAAATAAAACAACACTTTTTTGACTGTAATAGATTGAATATCAGTTGCCTGCGTACAGGCGTGTGTGTGAAGCCTATTGCATCTACTCTGCCAACTTTTGCCAGTGCACAGTAATACGTCATGTCTGGTGCAACCGTAGTGTACAGTGACATAAAACAACACTTTTTTGACTGTAATAGATTGAATAGCAATTGCCTGCCTACAGGCGTGTGTGAAGCCTATTGCATCTACTCTGCCAACTCTTGCCAGTGCACAGTGATACATCATATCTGGTGCAACCGTACTGTACAGTGACATAAAACAACACTTTTTTGACTGTAATAGATTGAATAGCAATTGCCTGCCTACAGGCGTGTGTGTGAAGCCTATTGCATCTACTCTGCCAACTTTTGCCAGTGCACAGTGACACTCATATCTGGTGGCAACTTAGATTGCACGCGCAGTGCCCCAAATTTGAAGTGGGAGGGCCGACCAAGTATCTTTTTCCATCTCCAGCTTCCAAAAATCCATGCCATATACACGTCCCCTGATAGTGGACGTAACAGGGATTAAACCGATAGGAATAGTACTACTTAACAGTACACACCTTGTAATAATGCAGACAGAGGCAACGCGTATAATTTTCCATGCTGTGTAGTGGAAGCCCCCAGACTCTGACCTGTGTATAATCTTCCATGCTGGGCAGTGGAAGCCCCCAGAATCTGACCTGTGTATAATCTTCCATGCTGGGCAGTGGAAGCCCCCAGACTCTGACTTGTGTATAATCTTCCATGCTGTGCAGTGGAAGCCCCCAGACTCTGACCTGTGTATAATCTTCCATGCTGGGCAGTGGAAGCCCCCAGACTCTGACCTGTGTATGCTGGGCAGTGGAAGCCCCCAGACTCTGACCTGTGTATAATCTTCCATGCTGGGCAGTGGAAGCTCCCAGACTCTGGGAGTCTGAAGAAGAGGAGTCAGAGGAGGAAGGTGGCTTTGAGGAGGTGGAAGACCGAACACAGCAGGTGTCCCAGGGGGCTTGTTGTCACCTTTCGGGGAGCCTTGGTGGCTGGGTGGAGGAAGAGACCTTCAATGACATCAGTGAGGACAAGGAACGGGACATGGCTAGCTTGGTATCAAACCTTGTGCAAATGGGGAGTTTGCGGTTGTGCAAAGGGACTGTTTGTGGTTGTTTGCGGTGCATTAAATGGGGAGATTGGTCTGTTACTGTGAAGCGGGTGTAACCCTTACACTACCTGATCGATACAACATCATACCTGATGTTTTAAAGCATGTTTTTCCAAACAATTTAGGAATGTTAGGTGATTTATGCCCTTTATGGCTTAAAACCAGACTCTGCATCAACTATGTAATTTTCAGTGGGAGTTTTGCCATGGATGCCCCTCCGGCATGCCACAGTCCAGGTGTTAGTGCCCTTGAAACAACTTTCCCATCACTATTGTGACCAGAAAGAGTTCCTGTGGGTTTTCAAATTCGCCAGCCCATTGAAGTCTATGGCGATTCGCCGATGTTCGCCCGTTCGCTAACATTTGGTAAAGTTTGGGTTCACTGTTCGTGAACCCAAAATTTGATGTTCGCGACATCACTAAATTCTATTGATCTTTTTAATGTGGACTATTTATTATTAATTGTTAATTGTTATTTGATCCAGAGGAAGGCAAACAGAAAAAAAAAAAACATTGAAACTTTGCCAATTGTCTCATAATGGGAAAAAAAAGCAAAATTCCTTCCTGACCCCAGAAACTGGCGATCAAATTTCTCCCTGGATCAATATTCATTTGCTAGTTATCTAGGATAGCCTTGAATGCCCTCTTTATTCAAAAATATATCGAACCCCTTTTTGAAGTTGTCTATCGAATTCGCTGTCACCACCTCCTTTGGTAGAGAATTCCACAGTTTAACCACCCTAACTGTGAAGAACACTTTTCTTTGTTTAAGGTGAAATCTTTTTTCCTCTAACCTCAAAGGATGTCCTCTTGTCAGTTGAAAATCTCTTCCTACAAAAAGTTCACTTGACAAAGCCTTATATTGACCCTGGATGTATTTATATAAGGTAATCATATGCCCTCGTAAATGCCTTTTTTCTAGCGAAAATAAGTTTAATTTTGTTAGTCTTTCTTCATAACTTAGCCCCTCCATTCCCCTTATTAGTTTTGTAGCCCTTCTCTGTATTTTTTCCAGCTCTAAAATGTCTTTTTTATGAGGTGGTGCACAAAATTGTACTCCATATTCCAAATGAGGGCGTACTAGGGCTTTGTATAGTGGCAGAATTATATTTGCTTCCCTTGCTTCTATACCCTTCCTAATACATGCTAATATTTTATTTGCCTTTGCAGCCGCTGCTTGGCTTTGACCGCTGTTACCTAGGTGGTTGTCCACTAGTACTACCAAATCCCTTTCAATATCTGATACCCCTAGATTTGCTCCATTAAGATTATAGATTGCATGGCTATTGTTCCTTCCCAAATGCATAAACTTGCATTTATTTGTATTAAATCTCATCTGCCATTTAGCCGCACATTTCTCTAATTTATGCAAATCCTTTTGTAGGGAAAGTACATCTGATTTTATTATCTTGCACAACTTAGTGTCATCAGCAAAAATGGAGACACTACTTTCGAGTCCTACTTCAATGTCATTAATAAATATGTTAAAAAGGAGAGGACCTAATACTGAACCTCGAGGAACCCCACTTATCACATTAGACCAATCGGAGTATGTTCCATTCACAACAACCCTTTGCTTCCTGTCTTTTAGCCAGCTCTCGATCCATGAGCAGATATTTACTGCAATTCCTGTATCCCTTAGTTTGCTCACTAGTCTTCCATGTGGCACTGTATCCAATGCCTTTGGAAAATCTAAAAAGACTACATCCACTGAGTAGCCCTGATCCAAGTTCCTACTAACCTCCTCATAAAAACTAATTAGATTGGTCTGACACGACCTATCCTTCATAAATCCGTGTTGACTGCTACCTATGATCCTGTTCAAATAGACATATTCTTGTATTCTGTCCCTTATTAACTCTTCTAAAAGCTTCCCAACTACAGAAGTGAGGCTCACTGTTCTATAATTCCCCGGATTTGTTCTAGATCCCTTCTTAAATATAGGTATCACCTCTGCTTTTCTCCAGTCATCCGGTAGAGACCCTGTAGTGAGTGAGTCTTGAAAGATTAGATATAATGGTTTGGCTATTACAGAACCCAGCTCCCTCAGTACCCTTGGATGTATTCCAACAGGGCCTGGGGCTTTATTAACATTTATTTTCTCCAACCTCTTTTGGATTTCTTCCTGCGTTAACCAATTATTTAGTGATGGTAGTGTAGCCCCATTATGTTGCGGTGTCCCAACCCCTGGTACCTCCCTTGTGTAAACTGAAGAAAATAATCTATTTAGCTCATCTGCCTTTTGCTGCTGGTCTCATTTATCCAGTTTATTTCAGGGTAATTTAAGTCTCCCATTATTAGAACTTGCCCATGCTTAGCTGCATTTCCAATCTGTAACAATAATTGTATTTCCACACTTTCAGCTATATTTGGTGGTTTATAGCATACTCCCACCAATATGCGTTTAGAATTAACTCCTCCACTATTTAGCTCAACCCACAAAGATTCAATGATGCCGTTAGTGCCAGCATAAATATATTCTCTGACTATAGGCTTAAATTCAGGCTTAACATACAGACAGATCCCTCCTCCTCTTTTACCATTTCCCCTATCTTTCCTAAATAGGCTATAACCATCCAGATTAACAGTCCAGTCATGAGATTCATCCCGCCATGTTTCCGTAATGCCTATTTAGCCCCATTTTTCTTGTATTGCTAATATTTCTAGCTCATCCACTTTCCCAGGCAAAATTCTTGTGTTAGCAATCATACACTTCATGTTGCTATGGCTCTGCTGTTGTGAAGTGCCTGCCACTGTGTTTGAGGCCCCTATTAATACCTCCCTACTTTCTATTGTAACCCTCCCCCTTCTCCTCCCCTATCCCTTTCCCTCTCTACCCTATTTACCCCAATACTTCTATATAGTCCCTCCCCCCCACCTAAAAGTTTAAACCCCCCCCCCCCCCCCCAGCCGTTCTATCATCCTATCCCCTAGCACAAAAGCTCCCTCATCATTAAGGTGCAATCCATCCCTGCTATAGAGATTTTACCCAAGTGAGAAGTCAGACCAGTGCTCTAAAAACCCAAAACCCTCTGCACTGCACCACTTTTTTAGCCACGCATTAACCTCCCTAAGTTCCTTCTGCCTCCCTGGGCTAGCACGTGGCACTGGTAGTATCTCAGAAAATACTACCTTGGAGGTCCTTGCTTTAAGCTTATTCCCTAATTCTCTAAAATCATTCTTTAGGACGCTCCATCTTTACTTTCTGGCCTTTTATCATCACCTCTATAATAAATGGATACTTCAGCTCAGTCATGCTGACTAAATTAACCATATCATAGTGAATTGCAGAATCTCCAAGATTGCACTGCATGGGCTGATTCTGTCTTGGGCAATGGGCTGCCATATGTCCCATCTCTCTGCACTGGAAACACTTCACTGTATGGAAGTAATTGTTCCTTTTTCCCTTCGCCTCTCTTTTATTAGTTCCATAAAAATCCAGAGTTTCTCTTTAGTAAGTCCCTGTGGCCCCCTCGGTAGGCCGACTTTTTATGGATAAACCATGTTTCCAGGGTTTTGCTTTCTCTCCCGAATGATTCAGCTGAGATGCTTCTTACAGCTTCATGACGTTCGACTTGGGCCAATAGTTCATCCAGGGACTGTGATTCATACTGTTCAACCCACTCTCTCATACCTGGAGGTAATCCCCTCTGGTAGTGGTCCAGTACTACTATCTCCACTATATTTTTGGATGAGTTGTTTTCTGGATATAGCCATTTGCGCGTAAGGTGCAGTAAATTAAATATTTGTGCTCTTGGCGGTTGGTCCACTCTGTATTTTCACTTATGGAACAGTTGAGCCCAAAATGCTGGATTTACCCCAATTCTGGCTAGAATCTCTGCCTTTATGTATTTATAATCATTCACTTGTTCTGCTGTGAGATCATAGTAGGCTCTTTGCACTATTCCTACCAAAAATGTGGCCAGTATTCCTGCCCACTGGGTTTGAGGCCAGGCTTCCCGTGTTGCAGTCCTTTCAAAAGCTAGCAGTAGGCCTCCATGTCATCCTCCTTACTCATTTTTGTATGTGGTGACTTGCTTGCAATCCCATAACATATTCTCTTGTTCCTGTAGCTGCCAGTTGTTTGGTTTGGTGTATTATCTCATGTAAGTTGGCTTGGCTTTGTGTCATCTGGTTTGCCAGCAATCCAGTAAATTCCTGCTGTTGTCTATTTGTCTCTTGCTGTGTTGCTGTGGCTTGTAACAAGGCTTTTACAACCTCTTTCATTTTTTCTGTGGGTGGTCTTTTGTTATAAGGACCTAGATCGCACTTCTGACACCAGTTGTGGTAGATTAGCCTTTTATCATATAAATTAACAGCCAGGAAGTCAGGTATTCTTTTAATATTTTATTAAAAGTCCAATATTTGCACCAAAATAATACACAGTTCTTTTCAATATCCTCTGTAGAAAAAAGGGAGCATTTGGCCCGCTCGTCTCTCCAAAATGCACCAACCTCCACGGCCCCTTTAAATAGCCTTTGGAAAAAGTATGTCACACTTGCAGTTATACTGCTGCCTTGTCTCTTAACAGGAAAACTGCTTTCTCTCAGCAGACTGACTTGCCTTGTAGACCTGCTTTGCTCCTGCAGACAGCTCTGCTCTGGAAACCATTGCTGCTTTGAACTGCAGACTTGCTCTCCTTGTAGACCTGCTTTGCTCCTGCAGACAGCTCTGGAAACCAATGTTGCTTTGCACTGCAGACTGACTTGCCTTGTAGTTCTGCATTGCTCCTGCAAACAGGTCTGCTCTGGAAACCAATGTTTCTCCTTGCAGACAAACAATCTTTACTCTCACTCCAAAACCCACACCACTTGGTTCTGTCTGTAGGGCTTTTAAATCATCCTGACAAGGATCAGGTGCACTGGCTTGATTGAGCTGCAGTTCCAATTAACACTTGCTTATCACACCTGGATATATAGCTCTGCTCAATCTCAGGCTTAAATAAGTGATAGATATAAAATTATAGTTTTCTCCTATTTGTACTTTAAATATTCACTATTTAATTTTTCTCCAGAAATGGTAAATAAAAATAGATAGAGTGACATGTCTTGTAAAGCTTTGTAATGACCCCTACCTGCTATGACCAGATGTCCCCTATGAGCCAAGGGATCAATGGAAACACTGCTGACTACCCGCTACCATCTGTGAGCTTGGGGAACCCTGGGATTCCATGTTCACACCTGCTATTCCCGATGAGCCTTATGGACCCCCCATTGCACCCACTACAATATGGATCCCTGTGTACCCGATTGGCACTCTGCCAACCCAACAGGGGTTCATATTGGACCCACATGTACCCTAAACCCACATGGGGTCCATAATGACCCCCATAGTCCATGACACTGATTAAAACATATTACAGAAAAAAGCATTACACCTGTAATGGTGAAAAATATGCATTCAAATATACTTTTGGATGAGCTCCAGTAACCTTCAACCCTGGATAAGCAGAATTCCCATATTGATTGAAGAATCCATCCTCTTCTTTCTTTGATTGGTCCTCATCTTTCATCAGTGGAAATGGGCCTTCACCTTATAACTTGCTGCTCTATAAAATAAACTCTATGGTATAGGAGTTAATGTTAGGTGACATGAGTGTCCTTGAGGACCATCATGGTATATGAGTTAAATTAAGATGCCATGGGTGCCCACGATGACCCCATAGGTAGAGCTTAATATACCATGGTATAAGGGTTAATATTAGATACCACAGGGGTCAATAAGGATGCCTAGTGGTATAGGTATCACAAAGGTCCATAAAGACCCTTATGTATACTTTAAATTACATGGAGGTCCACAGGGTTCACATGGTAACAGGTTAATATTTGATATCATGGTGTTTATAAAGACCCCCTCTTTATACTTTAGTTGGGGGATCCCTTGACTCATAGGGTTAGCAGGTATTGAAGGGGAATCCGGAGGTAGCAGTTTGAACACCTTAATTGTGTCAAATTTGAGCAATCAATATAAGCCTTGAATCTAACAAAAATATGGGGTTAGCTTCTTCATAGCCACAGACTTGTAGCATTCAGAGGCCTTTTCTGCATCTACGTTGGCTTGCAACTTCCTATATAATTTTTTTTTAATTTGGTGCACTTGGAAAGACTTCCAACTATCCTTCAGAGAGATCTGATATTGTGTTCGGAGGCATGTGATAGCCATTTGTTAAATTATTATTGGACAGATACTCAGGGTTTAGGATTTTAGGAACAATTGGATCACTCAGATGATTTTTCTCAGTGTTTAGATTTAGATGTTTATTTACAAGAGCATTTCAGTCTGACCAATTATAAAGTGAACCTTGGAATGCCGGCCATAGTTTTCTATTTTTCCTTTAAATCCTTCAATATTTTATCCCAGAAATGGTCAAAGCAAACACAAATAATGCTAAAGCTTTGGCTTTTGATTTTCAACATACCTTAAATATATATTCCAGAAATAATTTATTTATTTTATTTTTTAGCCCATATGACTGTGCTATTTTAGTAATATAACATCTATGTATAAAGTATTGCTTATATACATAACCCATAAGCCATCTTTTACAACCCAGATTTGGGGAACCAAGCGCACCCCAACTTTCTCCCTCTATGCCGTGCCTGTTTGTGTTCAAGATCTTAGCATTCCAAGCAATTCCATTGAGATCAGTTACAGGCACGATCAGATCCCTTTTTTTAGGATAAAGGAAGCACACCTGTACTGTTGTTTAGAACAAAACAGACTGTCTTTATTCTCACTTCAGACACATCTAAAAACGAAAAACAATAAAGATCATGTGGCCCTTCCTCCACCCAGTTACTGCTGTTACAAACCCCCGACATTTCTTCCTCATTAAGTGAGGGGGTCATATTTCTATTTGTCTCCAGATCTGATGTTACAACCTCAGAGGGGCAATAAACTAGCTTCAAACACACACAACCTCAGAGGGGCAATAAACTAGCTTCAAACACACACATCCAAATGTTCCCAATTCTACATCAGCACCAGAAGTTTCTGCTTAATGCATCAACCCATATCTCCCACCCCAGTGCCCCCTCAGGCCAAACAAACATTCGGGAAGGTAATAAACTATCTTTGTCCTGTAATTTCTGATGTAACTTATAATATTATGTCCTATATATTGTCTACTTTTGAGAGCAAATACATTATTTAAGCTTTAGACAATGCATCCTGTTAGATCACTATTGCAAACATTATAGCACTACTAAATACTTTGGTATTTTTTTAAAGGGGCTTGGCATAACCATGCGTATCATAACCATGCATATCCTAAAAAAATGTATGAGGCCAGAATACTCACAAACCAAGCTCTTTGGGAATCGGGGTTACGTATCAGAGCCTGAGGCCTAACATTAGGTTATGAGGATCATAACAAAATAGTACATGTTTAAGGTCGGTGTCAGTTCAATCCTGGGTCATATAGGGCTTGCTGGGGAGGTCAGGGGAGTCCCATCCTGGCCCCCATAAGCCAATTGTCATAGATCTCTTTTTCTCGGCCTGGGTGTTGGCCCATTAAGTCACCATAAAAGCACACACTGCTTGGCTCCACGGGATTATCTGCATAAACACCTCCACTGTATTGTAAATCGTGTTTTGTCCCAGATAAAGTTAATCACATCTGATATGTGCAAGAGATGGCAGGATGTGAACTGGAGGTTAAGCCTATTGCTCTTAGGAAGCTACTGTTAGACCCCATGTGGAGTTTATCTCTTGTGTTTGCGTGCCACACCCTCTCATTGTTGTGATGTACACACCTCTGTTTCTATAACCTACAAATATTGTTTGTCTTTTCAAAATATAACAGTTCACTTCTGGAAACATATAGAAATGGTGTGTCTCTCCTGTTTTCTTGGATTGTTGCAGGGAAGTACTGGGAGACTCTGTAGGATCATGCTGGGGTAAGTTTGGCTTTAACATGTCTTATAAAGCTCTCTAAGAAGAAGCAGATCTGGAGTCTCTTCATAGCCTGGATGTGCTGATTTCTGATGCAAGAAACCTGACCAATACAGAAGCCAGATATCAGGGTGTTGCGAATCGTCGAATCATCGTCATGCTTGCGGGCTTTGCGTAGCGAGATGAGCCGTTGAAGCACAGAAGCCTTCCAAGCTCAGAGCACTTAGCCGATGAGTGCTGAAGGAACAGTTGAGGCATTAAAACACGCAGGACTCAGGCAGAAATGAGCGCCAAAGGTGCTCCTGCGTGGTGAGTCGTTGAGGCATTGAAAAACACAGGACTTAGCCTACAAGCAGTTAGAAAACGCAGGATTGCCTTAGGCTGCAAGGTGTTGAGGAACGCCGGACTTAGAATTTTTTTTTTTACAGGTGCGAGCTTAGTAAAAAAAATATGAGGTTGAAAAAATATGAAGTTAAGGCTGAATCGCGCAAATCGAAAATCACACACAGCACGGGGGGAAAGCCAGGACATCTGTGAGTGAAGCTGCACACAGATTTAAGCCGAATTTGCTGACTTTCAGCACTCGAAAATCGGCTAAGCAACAAAAAAATGGCTTACGAAAAAAATGAAAACCAGGCTACACGACCCCGAACCGTGCAAAACACCACCAGACGCCTACCACTTTTACCCAGGAACATACAAGGTACAAAATACACTATTAGAAAGGATGGAAAATGCTTGCTAACTTCATTACACATAGACAATCACCGCCATTTTACCACACTAACTTAATAACATTACAAATCCAAAATGTTGCTTTACCCGACTAAACCAAAGGTAATTAATGAATTAATTATTATAAAAAAATATATATATATATATTTATATATATATATATATATATATATATATATATATATATAAAATACGCACAAATAGCATATTTTACACTGCCTTTACTTTATGAATACATTAATGATTCGCACTTCCTAATACATTTGTTCATTCAAAATTAATTATTAACGTACACTCATTTAATAAGTTTGAATTAGTAATGGAAAATAAAATTGTATACTTTCCACTGCACTAAAAATGTTTCCTTTTTACACTGCAGTTACATATATCTGGATTACTGATTATTGGCTGCCAGCAATAGCACTCTCAAAGCAGTTACATATTTAAATAACTTTATTATGCTCTGAGACCTGAAAACATGTTCAAATTTACATTGCACTAAAATAATTAATATTTAACACTGTACTTATATATCTGTCTTTGCGATGAGCACCGATCATGATCGTTGCAAAGCACAAAACTTGAAGGACACGAGGGGAGAGGCTCGCAATGAGCACCGAAGGTGCTCAGAGGACCAAAAGTACACAAGGAGAGAGGCTCGTAATGAGCTCAGAGTGTCCTCAGAGTAGCAAAAGATTTACATTGTGTGGCAAACAGCATTGCAATGGCTTCAAATGTTATTGCCCTGTCATTTTTGACAAGCAAGTCGCTAGTTAAGATTATAAATTGCATGGCTATTTTACCATCCCAAAGGCATAACCTTAAATTTATTTGTGTTAAATATCATCTGCCATTTAGCCACCCATTTCTCTAATTTATGCAAATTCCTTTGTAGGGAAAGTACATCATTATCGGATTGAATTACCTTGTACAACTTAGTGTCATCAGCAAAAATGGAGATACTACTTTTGAGTCCTACTTCTACATTATTAATGAAAATGTTAAAAAAGAGAGCATCTAATACTGAAACTTGAGGATCCCCACTTACTACATTAGTCCAATTTCCAACAACCCTTTGCTTCCTGTCTTTTAGCCAGCTCTCGATCCATGAGCAGATATTTACTGCAATTTTTACTGCAATTCCTGTATCCCTTAGTTTGCTCAAAAGTCTCCCATGTGACACTGAATCAAAAGCCTTTGCAAAATCTAAAAAGACTACATCCACTGAGTTGCCCTGATCCAAGTTCCTACTAACCTCCTCATAGAAACAAATTAGATTCGTCTGACATGACCTATCCTTCGCAAATCTGTGTTGACTGCTACTTATGATCTTGTTCAAATAGACATATTCTTGTATTCTTGTATACTGTCCATTATTAACCCTTCTATATAACTATGTAATTATTGTGCCTTCTAACATCAATAAGTCTAATGATCACTCAAAACAAAACCTATCCGAACCAGGTATAGTTTCAATTAAAGGCTCGGTAAAGTCCATTTATTTCTTCAGAATCAATAAATAATTCTCTCTTGTACACCTGACCTATCCTAGCTGTCCATCGCTAACCAATTACTTTACCTCTATCTTTTTCCCCACAGCGATTTTACTATTTTTCGATGCATAAAATAACAATGGGTGAACACACTGTGCGGTCCACTACAGTTGAAGAAAAAAGACACTTTTAAGCATGTACAAAACTATAATAATATTCACAGCTATGTCAGTCATGGACATAAAACAGAAAAAAAGTCTGGATTTCTGAATACACTTTTTATGACTACAAGAATTTACTTTGTGTTTGTTACATCTATACCTCAGAGCTGACCATGACTCGTGGTTCAAGCCCGCAAACTTGGAGCACTGTAAATGCAAATATAAATTCAAGACAGCACTGTAAAGCACTGTAAATTATGGGGTACACAATGGGTGACATGAGGATTAAAGGGACAACATTCTCAAGCTGGCACATTGCCACAATACAATACTTGATTTTACATTTAATTTATGTTCACAGTCCGATGGGCTTGAATAACCGGCAAGCCCATAACTTGTTATTCAAGCCCGACAAAAAATCAATGATGGAACTCTGGAAGAAGCACAACATCATGCAGGCCACTAAAAACTGTGTAGAACAAAAATCTGGCCAGAACTGTGTGAAAATGTGCAACCAGAACAGCACATCAGTGGAAACAGTGGACCTTGCTGGACTGGGAGATGCAGACGCCCACAACATAGATGACTTTGTCCAGGCTTCGAATGTGAGCTTGACCAATGAGGACCTGGAACAACTGACACAACAATGTGTTGAGGAAGCCCAAGACAGCAGTGGCTCTGATATAAAGTCACATAAAGAACTGTCAAGACTTTGCAGCAAATTCATGACATGATGGACAATGTGATGGCAAATGACCCAGATGCTACAGAAGTAGCAGAAATGCAAGTTGCATCGTTCTTGGGGGTATGTCTTGCTACCAGCATATTCTGGATGGCTGCTGAAAACAAGATGTCACTGGACCAGTTTGTGACCAAAAAAGCCAGGCTGGAGGATGAGCCTGAAGAGTCAACTTCTGCCAATTAAAGTGGACTGGGATTTTTTGTTTGTACGATTCCTTTTTTTCTTTTTCTTTTTTTTAGAGTTTTTCTTTATCTTATGTTTGCAGTTTGTGCAGTGTTCATATAAAGTAAACCAGCTTCAAAAATTATTTTACTTTTGTGTCGTATCCCTATCTTCACTATGTTAAAATTATTCCATTTAGTGCTGTTTCTCTTAACACCCCGAGTGCCTGGAACCTATCTACAGCGATAAGCGGGGTATTTCTGTACTTGATAAACTGATCCCATAGGAAAAATAGGAATTGGAGGTATTTTTAACTATGCTTATCCCAACCTATCTCTGCTCATCCCCACTTTTTCTATTCTTCAATAGATAAATAAAAACCATGTCCATTAAAATAATTAAATTCTAGACTTTCATAACAATACTATGCTAATAAGCATGTGCTTTTAAGGACACAGTACACAGATCATCTGATGTTTGATTTCTTACTAGTTTGTTCTGTGTATTTTACTAATGTGATGTTTTAATATAAATGAATTGTTTTCTGTTGAAACTATTAGACAAACATTCAATGTGTTTCACATTATATTGACAGAAACCCTTGTGTGCTAATTTTAAATGCAGCACATTAGGCGAGAAGTACCAGGAGCCATCTGTGTGACAACTCTCTAAATACAGGAATGTTTGTTCATTTAATGTGCTAACATTTGAGATTAACATGTGATCTTCTAGGGTGATAAAGAGTTTGACAAATTCCTTGTGCCTTAATTTAGACAACAACAAACACTATTATAACATTGGGAGAGAGCCAATCATTTATCAAACTTTATCATGAAATACCACTAGTGGTGTGACACATATTCATAGAAAAAAGAAAGAACACCATTAAACTAGTAATTTAACATGCCCTGATTGAGAAATATAACTCAATGCTTGGATTGGAATCAGTCAATTGTTTCAGAAACTGTTAACTTAAACTTGATAACAGAAACTGAAGTACAAACATTTCCAACATATATTCCCATGCAAAAGTAAAAATAAATATTGTGGGATGTTGATACACACAGACATACCAAAATTTAAAGGAACTGCTGTAAACGGTGATGCCCATTGTCAGCTCTTTTTTAAGCAATATTTTCCAATGGTCATACAAATTCAGAAGCTTACGCGAGGCAATAATTATGGATGGTTCAAAAAATCCTTGTCATAGCAAGAAACTTTTTAACAGTGGTGGGAAATAGGTGGCCCAGGCGCTGCATGTGATCCTCAGAAATCTCGAAGCAGCCACAGTCTGCCCACTGTTGTGGGAGAGCATGACTTTAGCAACAATACCAAGCCCATTTTATCTTTAAAATAATCAGCAAATAATTCTCTCTTTCTCAATTTCTTATCTTTTCCTCTATTATCAATTACTCCACCTATATCCCTTTAGCCACAGTGATTTTACAATTTTTCTCTTTACAAAATAAAAATGGTTAAACAATTGTTAGGCCCTCTTAAGGATTCGGACTCCATACGTGCAGCTATTCAAGTGTAACATATTGTCACTGTTTTAAATGTATGCTTACATGCAGTTATTAGCATACATTACATAGTTATATGGTTACATTAAAATTTTGAGGTTGCAAAAAGACCTTTAGTCCATAAAGTTCAACCTTTTTATATCTCCCCTGATATGCAATATGCAGATTAATTGTAATTGATCCAGAGGAAGGCAAACTGAAAATAAAGTGAAACTTTGCCTATTGACTCAAATAGGGGGGGGGGGGGAAATCTTCCTGACCCCAGATACTGGCGGACGCATTCCTCCCTGGATCAATACTCCCTGGCTAATTAACCAGGATAACCCTGTATACTCTTTTTATTTAAAAATGTATCCAATCCATTTTTAAAGTTATCTATCAAATCCGCCTCCTTTGGTAGAGAAATCCACAGATTAACCACCCTTACTGTGAAGAACCATTTTCTTTCTTTAAGGTGGAATCTTTTTACTTCAAAGGATGTGCTCATGTCAGTAGAAAACCTCTTGGCACAAAAAGTTCACTTGACAAAGCCTTATATTGACCCTGGATGTATTAGTATAAGGTAATCACATCCCCTCTCAGACACCGTTTTTCTAGAGAATAAAAGTTTAATTTGTTTAGTTTTTTCATAATTTAGCCCCCATTTCCCTTATTAGTTTTGTTGCCCTTCTCTGTACTTTTTCCAGCTCCTCCATTTTATGAAGTGGTGCCTAAAATTCTACTTAATATTCCAAATGAGGGCATACTAGGGAATGATATTTGTTTCCCTTGCTTCTGTACCCTTCTTAATACATGCTAATATTTTATTTCCCTTAGCAGCTGCTGCTTGGCATTGAGCACTCCTAAATCCCTTTCAATATCTTATACCCCTAGATTTGCTCCATTAAGATTATACATTTCATGGCTATGTTTCCTTCCCAAATACATTTATTCATATTAAATCTCATCTGCCAATTAGTTGCCCATTTCTCTAATTTATGCAATAATAAATATGTTACAAAGGAGAGTACTTAATACTGAACCCTGAGTAACCAGACTTAACACATTAGTCCAATCTGAGTATATTCCATTTACAATAACCCTTCGATTCCGGTCTTTAGCCAGCTCTCAAACCATGAGCAGATATTTACTGCAATTCCTGTATCCCTTATTTATCACAATATTCTTTCATGTGGCACTGTAAAAGCCTTTGCAAAAATCCAAAATGACTACATCCACTGAGTTGCCTTGATCCTAGTTCCTATTAACCTCCTCATAGAGACTAATTAAATTTGACATGACCTATCCCTCATAAATCCACGTTGACTGCTACTTAGTGATGTCGCGAACCTAAAATTTTCGGTTCGCGAACGCGAACCGCTGCAAATGTTCGCGATCCGGCGAACATCGACGAACCGCCATAGACTTCAATGGGCAGGCGAATTTTAAAACACACAGGGACTCTTTCTGGCCACAATAGTGATGGGAAAGTTTTTTCAACGGGACTAACACCTGGACTGTGGCATGCCGGAGGGGGATCCATGGCAAAACTCCCATGAAAAATTACATAGTTGATGCAGAGTCTGGTTGCAAGAAAGGGCATACATTACCTAACATTCCTAAATTGTTTGGAATAACGTACTTTAAAACATCAGGTATGATGTTGTATCGATCAGGTAGTGTAAGGGTTAGGCCCGCTTAACAGTGACAGACCAAACTCCCCGTTTAACGCACCGCAAACAACCACAAACAGTCCATTTGCACAACCGCAAACTCCCAATTTGCAAAAGGTTGGATACCAAGCTAGCCATGTCCCGTTCCTTGTCCTCACTGATGTCATTGAAGGTCTCTTCCTCCACCCAGCCACCAAGGGTCCCCGAAAGGTGACAACAAGCCCCCTGGGACGCCTGCTGTGTTTGGTCTTCCACCTCCTCAAAGCCACCTTCCTCCTCTGACTCCTCTTCTTCAGACTCCTCTCACTGCATTGCCTCTCTCTGCATTATTATAAGGTGTGTTAAGTAGTACTACTCTTATCAGTGTAAAACCTGTTACAGCACATATCAGGGGGCGTGTATAAGGCCGGGATTTTTAGAACCAGGAGATGGAAAAAGATGCTTTGTTGGTCGTATCACTTCAATTTTGGGGCACGGCACGTGCAGTCAAAGGTGCCACCAGATAGGAGTGACGTGTTTGTAAGTACTACTCTTATCAGTTTAATACTTGTTACGTCACCTATCAGGGGGCGTGTATAAGGCCTGGATTTTTAGAACCAGGAGATGGAAAAATATGTTTTCTTGTTCGTATCACTTCAATTTTGGGGCACTTTGTGACATTAGCTTCTTACGCTCAAACATGTCCTTTACAGGCACCTGACTATGGGCAGATGAGCAGGAACTGCTCAAGGCGAGAGACGGAGTGGCGGAGTGTTGAGAGGGGGCAAGGAGGACAGCAGTGGTTGATGTGGCTTATGATGCTGCACCAGGAGGAGGATGGCGGCTTTGAGTTTGTGTGCTGCTTGTACTCATGTGTTGGTCTGGAGTCACCTAAACATTAGGTCTCAACCTGTAGAGGATAAGGGAACCAGGCTACTCTAGACCACATTCATCATTACAGGTTTTGACAGATCGGTACTATGCGTCCAAGCTACTGTGACAACAGATATGAGTGGCACTGTGCACTTGCAGAAGTTGGTAGAGTAGACGCTGTAGGTCTGACACACACGCTTGCAGACAACTAACTGCTATGCAATCTATTACAGCAGAATTTTTTTTTTTGTTTTAAATGTACACTACTGTTACACCAGATATGAGTGGTGTGTTAAGTAGTACTACTCCTATCAGTTTAATCCCTGTTATGTGCCTTTTTTTGGGGTTTGGTTGTTGAGGCCACAGTGCAGCACCAGAGGCCAGAAAAAATAGGCATGTACACATGCCTGAAAAATTAGGTATTGTTGATCTTGCAGCGAGCAGATAAGAAGGTAGGCCTGATTCAACGCCCCATCCCTGCATATCCACACTCAGAGATTGAGGGGGCGACCCTTACAAGGCCACGGGCCGGAGATATAAAGGTGGGCCATCCCAAATAAGCACACAAGCGGCGACAAAGGTAGTGAAGGGGACATAGAGGCCCATGGACTGACGGTCGCCATCTTGGCAGGAAAAGGGCCCAGCAATTAAGCCAAACTGACCCAGCACAGGCAGCTACTTGAGTCAAACGCTGTACAATTACACCTTAATAAAGCTGAAACATGCAGCAGCAGGGATTCTAAACGGCCACACAGGGACAAGGAGGCTAACAGCCCCCACAGTCTCTGCACCACTCTTTTTAACAGATAACCCAAGGGGCTAACCAGGGACCTTGCCCACAAAAAAAAAGCAGAATTTTATTGGAGGAATTATTAGTGTCTTTACCCCCCAAGAGAGGACATAATATACGGTATCTTTAGACTACCTGATGGCCAAACCTCCTTTAGCCCCAATGCTATCCAAGAAACATTTTAAAACTTCGATCAGACCATATATTCATCCCAATCCCGCTGCAGCGGATCTGACATAGAGTCCTTCCTACTACAGCAAGAAGTCCACAAAATACCTGTACCTCAATTGGACAGCTTGAACCTAGACATATCACAAGAAGAAGTTAAATCTACAATCCAAGATCTTAAATTTGGCAAGTCCCCAGGGCCAGACGGTTTTACTCATCTGTACTATAAGAAATTTGAGCCCTTGCTTACCCCCGCACCTAACATCTTTGTTTAACGCAATACTAAATGGAGAACCTATGCCCCCTTAATTGAATCAGGCCGACCTCATAGTCTTTCCAAAAGAGGGTAGGGACCCGAATCTCAAACTGTATTACAAGGCAGCGCAGCTGGCTTTCATTCCTCTGGCGCATTCTCCAAAACACATCAGCCGCTCTGGGTATTTATGGAAAATGTAAGCATGTCACCTTATACATGGGATACAGTAATATGGATTCCAGGCCTGTATACTTTTTTGAGAAACTTGAAAAACCCATTGATTAAGCACTCATTAAAAATATGGACGGAGAGGAACTGGACACAAAAACTGGACACTCGGGTATCAGATCTTACTCCTATCGTACCCAATCCCCACTTTAAGATACATCTTACGGAAAGCTCTTTCAGTTAGTGGAAGTCTCAGAACCTACTAAGGGTTGGTCCATGGTGGCATGACGACAAAATAATGACCTTTGAGTGGGAGATAGATACAATTTACCCCTGGCTGAACACTATAATTTTTGCAGGATACATCATTTTATATATACGATAAGTGGTAGGGGAACCCCCCAAAGAAACACCTGGCTACTCAAAAAATGTAGGGATTCCCCCTTTCAGCCTGGTATTATTAGCCTCATGTATGAACTATTTAATGAAAACTCATGGGCAAACAAACCAGACTATACCAAAGCCTGGGAGAGGGATTTGGGCACCGAGTTGGCAGATAGCACATGGGATAAAAGTTGGCAAGGCTTAAGTAGGTGATCTTTAAATTATAGTCTGCTTGAGACTTCAATAAAGGTCCTACACAGGACATATATTACTCCTTTTAAGCTAATAAATGGGATCCAAAACGGAGCAGCTCATGTTTTAGGAACAGTGGTAATGAGGCTACATTTATTCATGTCTGGTGGGAGTGTTCGGCAGTCATAAGACTATGGGAAGAAACATGCTTACTAGCTTCTAAAATGTTTAAGATTGACCTAATAAAATATTTTTTGAAAGAAAAAATACACATAGCTAGTAGTTGGAAAACCCCAAATTAATACTTTCAGGAATTAATAAAAAAAATCAACTATTTACTGCTCAACGAGAGATTTAACCATGTAGTCTTGGATAGAATCACCCAGTTCCAGACAATTTGGGATCCCTGGATAACATCCCCATTTAGTGCCCCCTAATATAATAAAACATTTGTTAATGGTTGAAGCGACTCGGGGGGAAGGACCGGAGTGGGGGAGCCCTGGAGGAGACCCTTCAGAAGCAACCGGCGGCAAAATCATCCGAGGAAAGGAGAGGTCGCCTACTGAAGCCTGCCCTAGGGTAACCCAAGAGCGATTGAGCAGGTTAGATATTGTAAATAATAAGCTACTGCTGGAGTGATGATAGATAATAGGACTTTACTATTGTCTGTTTTACCATGTCTTAGGTTTCTCTTAAAAATTGCAATCACAGTAAAAAAAAAGAAAATGTATTAACCAAAAAAGTAAAAAAAAGAAGGCCTAGCCACCTAATTTTAACAAAATTTCTTCATTGTAAATATGTATTTTTACACAACTGTTGTGTTATGCAAGACTGTTCAATTTGCTTTCTTTTCCATTACATGCCGTACGCCTTCTGGCATAAAAATTTCAATTCAAAAATTAGATATTGTTGCAGCCGCTGCAATAGCAGCGGCCAGAAAATTGACCTTTGTTCCCCAGGCAGAAAGTGCCATAAAACATTGCCTCTTCTTGAACCCTAGTTGGTGGCGGATAATTCACGCAAGTCATCCGGCATTCACAGATAACATACAGCAGAGTGTGGACCATTTATAGCCGAAGGCAGCTCATCTCATCAGGCCTTTTTCAGTCGAATGTATCGCCCAGTGTCAGTCCCTTCGGGATCCATCCCTCATTCATCTTTAAAAGAGGGGCGGCAATCTAGACTTTTTTGCCCTAGGCGACTTCTCTTCTCGGTGACAAAACCTCCTGCTGCACTGAAGGTCCTTTCTGACAGGACACTTAATGCGAGGCAGGCCAGAAGTTCAATTGCAAATTGGGATAGCTCAGGCCACAGGTCTAACCTGCATACCCAGTAGTCAAGGGGTTCATCGCTCCTCAGAGTGTCGATATCTGCAGTTAAGGCGAGGTAGTCTGCTACCTGTCGGTCAAGTCGTTCTCTGAGGGTGGATCCCGAAGGGCTGATGCGATGCGTAGGACTGAAAAAGGTCCGCATGTCCTCCATCAACAACACGTCTTTTAAACGTCCTGTCCTTGCCGGCGTGGTCGTGGGAGGTTGATTACTTTCACCTCTTCCCCTGTTATATTGCCCTTGTGCTGTGACATCACCCTTATATGCTGTGTAAAGCATACTTGTTAATTTGTTTTGGACCTGCTGCATCCTTTCTGACTTGCAGTAATTTGGTATCAAATCAGGCACTTTCTGCTTATACCAGGGGTCTAGTAGCGTGCACACCCAGTACAGGTCTGTTGGAGATCTCGGGTCACCATTAAAGATCTTCGTTCGTTATTATTAGGATTCAGGTTACAGATGAAAAACTTACGATAAAATATTCCAAAGTACTTCAGTCTTTAGCATGTGTTTATTGGTTATAAGTACAAAACCTTGTTACATTAGCAATTTCAGACATGTCATGTGTGAATGAATGTCTACCTGATTCTAGAATGAAGTAAGTCACAAAATACAAACTTCTTATAGACTTACAAAGGAATGTGATGACATCACACAAACTAAACATTCAAACTCCACATCCATTACATATCATTCAATATTCTGCTTCACTCATTCAGTCTGTAGGGACTTCATTGTATTAGTCTCTTTGATATTTCTCTTCACCATATGAATAATTCCTTCCACATGTATCCATAATTGAACATAATTAAACAAGTGTTATTCAATACCATGTATTGTAGGTAAATATTCCAGATAATCTCTTCCATATGTCTGGTTCTCCATACATCAATAATCAAAGGTCATCCAATATCACCTTTCAAGGATATATGCACAAAGTCAGTAACTTCCATTCTGACCCTTAACCTTGTCTACCAATTTTGATAGAGCTTGGTTTAACTCCTTGATTGCCGGGTTGAGTTTCTTAGTTACTTGTTCTTTTAGAGAATACTTTATTGGTAACGAATATTGTTTATGCGTGATCAATTCAGTACCAACATTCCACCCTTTTGCCCATATTATGAAAAAGGGCAAACCATCCTTTGAATCTTCATAATCTTCATCAATCTTCATTAATCTTCACAGACTGAATGATAACCTAAAAAAAAAAACACTCGTTCTACATTCACACCACTTTCAAACCTTATTCGACTTTGTCTGAATAGTAGAAACCAACAAAGGCATATATGACCCGCGCATAGCTGCTGTTTGTTGATATACCATTTGACTCATTTGACTGAATTTACGCTTAAGCCATAAACTCATACTTAGTTGTACAATACATAATATAATCATAACTACTAACAATATAATTACTGGATGTATTAATATACTTAGAAAAGACGTCATAGTGGGACTATATCCAAACATACCTTCCCACCATGAAACTCTTTCTGCATCCTTTAATTTACTTATAACATCAGTTATTTGTTTTTGATCATGTTTAACAATAATGGCAGCATTAAGAGCATCATGTTTCAACTCCTTCAACAATCTATCTTCTTGTCCAAAATCTAATAACCACTCCTTAAGTTGTCTACCCATACCTAGAGGAAGATCAGAGTCACTAAAATCTACCATACCCTTCCAATTAAAGGAGACTGTAATATTCTTAACAATTGGTGTTTCAAATCTCCATTTAGATGTTGATATCATCTGGAGAGGTATGCTTGTACACCATGTCCCCTTTGTTAACACTGTATTTCGATTATGAGAACCATCATGAAGAGTATATTGAATTACCGTTTCCTCCCACAGATGGAAACAAACCCTTCCCTGTCCTAGGTAATATACGGGATAACTAACTCCAAATTCCCCATTAAGATAACATGATGTTTGATTTTCCCAACAATGCTCTGTCACCATTTTTAACTGTGACTGCATACACAAAATAACATGAAAATGATTTGTACAAAGCGAAGTGTCTACAAGTCGCCAAGTATTAGACGTACTATTTTGTATAACATGCGAATAAATAATTTGTGGATATAAAATAATAGAATTATCTGAGGATCCTATAGGAATCCCTAGATTCACTATATCATATACAGTATCCTCAATTCCACTCCATGGCACTAAAGAATATACCTCACATCTTTGAAATGTGCAAGGTCCCATAAATACAGTCCACCAACTTAGGTGCTGTAGGGCAAATTTAGAAACATCATTTTGTATGGATGCAGCTAGAGACTGAGGCCATTTACCTGACCACAAGCTAGAAAGCTGCAACTTTAAAGTAGTTGACATTTCGCTTTGCACTTGAGTACATAACAACGCCCAAGATATATTCTCACCTAACTCATATTCCTGATGTATTAGAACTTTAAATGTATCTCTCATGATGTTTGTAAGGTCTACCTGAACTTGAATTTGGTGTTGTTGAAGACTAGATACCCATTGATTCGTTTCTCTCTGAGATGTAAAACCTTTATTAGAAGCTCTAGCTATCTCTGATAACTTATTCTGTAGAATCTCCTCATCCATAGTGTTTAATACCCCTAAAAGAGAACCTGTACCTCCTAGGACAGTATCTACACCTCTTTTCTGCCTAAAATTAGCTTTAGTTATAGTATCATTTAACCTAGCACCTGTAAACCATACCCTAAGAACCCTATTCTGAGCACTGGTATACTTGGTACAATTACCATATCTACTAGATACTAGCCACTGCTCCGGAACTATCTGCCATGTTACCAACTTATATTCTACTTCACTACCTAATCTTGTAGCTGAATTTAATTTAACTTGTAAAGGATCTCCTATTTCAAAGGGATTTTCAGGAATAATCACTTGTTTTCTCTCTTTCTCAACAAATGTAGGAGATCTAATAGTAGGTGGTAGGATAGGGTGTATGTCTATGGAAATAAAAATACCTTGTTCACTTTTGATTACCCATTTCCCAAAAACATTAAGAACTAACACTGGTTTTGAAATTAATAAATTACTAATTACACCATTCCCTAAATTAGACGAACGTCCCACATCATATTCCCTATCATCTTTCCACAAAGATAACATTGTTAATGGTGGTACCTCATCCCTTTGCATTACTAAAAAGAAAAATTCAATGTGATTTACTACATCACTTTCACCACACATTACCTGTTCATCATTAACATCAGTTTCATTCACATATACTGAAGCCTGAAACGCTGGATTTCTCCCTAATTTCCCAAACTTAATATTATGGATAAAACTAACACACGTTTCCTTCTGAAATTTCCCACTTCTAGTTCTATTAACAATTAAAGCAAACGTAACATTCAGTGTAGATGATGAGATTTCTCTCTCCATCACTTCCCTTTTTCCAACCCAATGTCCCTTTAAAGTGTCCATTTGAGTAGAATCTTTCATTGAATTGTATGAGTGAGGACTTGTGTAATAGGAATTGTCCAGTTTACTGTAGACATTAGAATGTATAAACATGCCAGTGATTAGAACTAGCAACAGGATGACTAGTAGCGACAACATCAATTTCCGTTCCATTCTTCAATAAGACCTATGAAAGACAAGAAAAAGCAATATCAATTCTTAATAGACAATGGTTGATACATTTTACATTGATCTACATGTACCCATTTTATTGCATCTCTAGACTTTGTCAAAATCTTTCTTTTTCTGTTTCCCCCTCCCTCTTGTTGGAGAGGTTGGCATCTCTGTACCTTAACCACCTGTTCACTTAGAACATAAATCACTATGTAAGAACCTTCCCAATTTGCATCCCATGGTGATTTGCTATTAAAATTTTTCACCATCACTTCGTCACCCACTTTAAGAGAGTAGGGAGGTAAACATTTCTTATTCCCTATTGGTGGTGACATGTTCCTTGCTGCAAATTTTATATAATTCTGCACTTGTTCTTGAACTTGTTGTAAGAACAGTTCTTTTTGTACGGCCTCTCTCATTGGCGTACTAAGTAACGGATCAGATGGAAAATTTAGACACATTTCCCTTCCTGTCATTAACTGATAAGGGGTTAAATTAGTAGCTCTACTGATTAAACCTCTTATTGACATTAGAATTCCAGGAAGATGGATAAACCAATTCTTTCCTGACTCTGCTACCAACTTCCTTAGTCTTTCCTTGAGTGTACGGTTCATTCTCTCTACCATTCCTGATGACTGAGGGTGATAAGGGACATTAAATCTCTGCTCTATTCCCAAGATACCACAGAGAGCTTGCATTACTGCAGAAGTAAAGTGTGTACCTCTGTCACTCTCTATCACCTTTGGAAATCCCCATCTTGAGAAAACATGTTCCCATAATGCTTTCGCAGTACTCTTTGCATTATCCCTCTTTACAGGTAGAGCTTCTACCCACTTAGAAAATACATCAACCACTACCAGTAAATATCTGTACCCTCCAGGTGTTGTAGGCAATGGACCTACAAAATCAATCTGCAAATTACACCAAGGACCTTCTGCAACTGGTACTCTGGCTAAAATTGGTCTTTGACCTTTAGGTCTGGGATTCATTTGTGCACAGATAATACATTCATTTACCACCTCACTTACTGTATCCTTCAAACCATAAAACCAATATTTACTTTCAACAGCTTGCTGTGTACCCTGACAACCTACATGACCTAAAAGCCTGTGATTTTCTTTCACAATGTCTTTAATCAATGTCTTAGGTGGTATAAATTTTAGACCATCTGACGTTTCCTTAAACAAGATACCTTCTTGTAAACAGAAACCATCCTGAGGTTGACCCTCCTCTATCTGTCTAAACATTTTTAGTAGCTGTTCATCCTTTTTTTGCTCATCTTGCAAACTCACATTCAATTCCTTTTACCTATGCTCAAAATCTGCTTGTGATTTTTTTCCTTAGCATAAGTATGACATTCCCAAGCCTGTACTCCTTCCTCATCTCCTTGTGAGGAGTTCCACGGCTTTCCTTTCATTGCTGCTTCCTTTGCCATCACATCCACTTGTGCATTCCTCTGGGCATGCACATTATCTAACACTTTCTGGTGTGCTTTCACTTTTATGATGGCCACCCTATGTGGTTGTTTTTCTCCTTCTTGCCAAATTCTGTTTAGCACATTTTGATATACCAATGCTTTCCCTGGAGCATCAGTGATTCCTCTCTGTTGCCATAATGGCATATACTCAGTCAAAGCTCTAGTCACATAAGCACTATCTGAGTAAATTACTACAGAACCAAAAGTAAAAGTCTCAATTGCCTCTCTTACAGCTTCTAGTTCTGCTCTTTGTGCTGAAAAAGAATTTGGGCACATAATCAATATATTTTCTTCTTTCTCAGGGACCCAAATTGCATATCCAGTATGGAAACGACCATTATCCCAATATCTAGACCCATCCACATAAACCTGTAGGTCTTGTGGATCCTCTGTAATTCTGAATATAGTCTGTACCAAAGCTTGGTGTCTTTCTCCACAGTCATGTGGTTCTCCTTCATACTGAAGCAACTGTGGTAACAGATAATTTTCTCCATGAACTACTTTGATTTTCCTTGACTGTAAATCTACAAGCCATCTGGACACACGTTGTACGGACACTCCACTCATTGTTTTCTCTAACAACATTTTTATTGGAGTGTGTGGTGTCTGCAGTGTAAGATCAGAAAATCCCACTATATGTTCTGTAGCTAAAACTGCCCAATGAACTGCTAGTAGATTTCTAACACAATCATCATATCCCTTTTCAACTGCTGACAATGTACGGGAAAAATACCCAATTGGTCTCCACTGCCCTTGTCTTTCCTGTAACAGGACAGCAGATATGGACTGATTAGATGCATAAACTTGAAGTCCGAACGGTAAACTTAAATCTGGACTCTGTAGAGCCGGTGCTATCATTAATGCAACTTTCAAATCAGTAAAAGCATTTTGTTGCTCATCTGTCCATAACAATGGTTCAGTCTCATTTTCACTTCCTTTTAAAAGATTATATAAAGGACAAGACTTTTCAGCAAATCCTTCAATAAATTCACAACAAAAACCAATTAATCCTAAAAATTGACGCAATGCAGTCCTAGAATAAGGACGTGGTAATTTCTGTATCACTTCACATTTACGTGGATCTGGGGTGCGACCACCCTCTGAGATTACAACTCCTAAGTATGACACACTATCTCGCATAAGTTGTGCCTTTACAGGGTTAAGTTTCAAACCAGACTGTTTTATTATGCCTAGCAATTCATCCAGCAAGACATAGTGTTCCTCTCTAGTGTCTGTTTGAAGAAGTATATCATCCACATACTGAATTATACACTCTGGCTTAGAAAAACTAGACAATATGTCCGCCAAACATTGATGAAAATAGGTAGCACTAGAATTAAAACCTTGAGGAAGAGCACAAAAAGTATACTTTTTATTTAAAAACGTAAAAGCAAATTTGTACTGACTCTCAAACTCTACAGGTATAGAAAAATAGCCGTTACTAATATCCAATGCACTATAACAAGTAGCATTTGCTGACAATTTAGACATTAGGTCAGGTATATTACCCACTACCGGTGCTACAACTGGTGTTACTTTATTCAATGCTCGATAATCAACTGTCAATCTCCAAGACCCTGAGGGTTTAAGAACTGGCCAAATAGGAGAATTCATAGTAGAATGACATTCTCGTAAAATTCCTTGTTTTAACAAAGATTCAATAGTCTGTGTCACTGAAGGTATAGCTTCAACTGGAAATTTATATTGTTTCTGGGGGACTGGATCTGGACCATCTACCTTTACAACCATGTTGGATACCCTGCCACAATCAGATTTAGAAGTAGCCCACACAGATATATGATCCCACAACACAGAAGCAAACTGTAAATCTTCAGTTGCTAAGCACTTGATCACATCTATAGCATCAGCATTTTTTACTGTATATATGAAATGCACATCTGGAATCACAATGGGTTTATGAGATCTAGATCCACGCCACAAAATCATGTTACAAAGGTCAATCATCAATCCTTGATCAGTTAGTATATCTGCCCCTAATATCGTACCTTCATGGTTATCACACACCCACAATGGTGCATGTAACACTGTGTTATCAATCTTTATTTCACAATCCTGAGATTTCACTGCCTGAATTTCCGCTCCTCCAACACCCATGAGCTGAGTTACAGTCCGTGGCTTTGAAAGAGGTAATTTTTTATCAGTCAGACTAACAGAAGCACCTGTATCCAGCAGCATTTTGGTTGAGTGGCCCCTTACACAACCTTGGACATAAGGTCTCCCATTAGAGTCCATGGACAATGAAGTGACCATGAACGTTTTTGGGGCCAGACACCCCTATTTTTTAAGAAAAGGATTGGAATCTTTTTCAGAGGCTGGTAAACCACTGCCTTTAATTTCAGCTTTTGTCCCATCTTGGACCAATTTCACAATCTGCTGTAACACATCCTCATACGGACTTCTATTAGATTTATCCTTCCTTTTTTTCCTAACCTTTCTGTTGGGACTAACCTTTTTATTTGGACTAACCTTTTTTCCTCCTACCTCAGCAGTAGATATAACTTGTGAGGGAAGTACACTCTGCATGGGAGCTATAAGATTTGGGGTAGTTGTTGCAATTTTTTTCTGGACTGAACAAACTAATTGTTCTGCAATTAAACAATGATTATAACAACCATCTAATTCATCTTGTAACTTATCCTTATCATCTTCTAACTCATTTAGTTCTTCTTGTAAGGACTCATTATCTTGTTTCAACTGATCTAATTCATTCTGCAACTTTTCACATTTACAATCCTCAGAAAACTTATTTTCAGACAAGGCAATATCATTCATATTCCTAATCTGTTCTCTCAGCTTATGATTTTCATTTATCATTTCTGTAACTTTGTTAGTATATTGTATCTCTGCAGCTTCAGAGGCTAATTTACCTGCCATAAACATAGCCAAAACATTACCCAATTTCTGTTTACTTTTCTTTAAATTGGAGTTTGTTAAATTGCACTCCTGCCACACAGACATCCACTGATTAATAAGTGATCCTTCAGGCATCACATCAAATTTCACTGTGGCATATTTACTAATATACTTTTCTATTACATCCATGATCAATTCTCTAGTGGGTGATCAATCCACTGGAATTACACGTAGTCAGAGCCTATCACACCTCGCACCCTGACGTATTGCTAACACTTATAACCCTTGGTACTCACCGTATCTTGTGCGTCCACTCAACGGATCTTGTAGCCCAGTGAGGAAGAACTTTCTACAGGCATCCAAACGACCAGCGTCTGTCAGCGAGACCTACTTCGCTTCACTTCACTACGATGCAAAAAACAAATGTACTCCAGGAATTCTTCATCTATTTTTCTTCAGAACCAAAAAAACTGTATCCCAAAGAATCACGTCGGGCTCACCAATGTTGGAGATCTCGGGTCACCAATGTTGGAGATCTCTGGTCACCATTAAAGATCTTCGTTCGTTATTATTAGGATTCAGGTTACAGATGAAAAACTTACGATAAAATATTCCAAAGTACTTCAGTCTTTAGCATGTGTTTATTGGTTATAAGTACAAAACCTTGTTACATTAGCAATTTCAGACATGTCATGTGTGAATGAATGTCTACCTGATTCTAGAATGAAGTAAGTCACAAAATACAAACTTCTTATAGACTTACAAAGGAATGTGATGACATCACACAAACTAAACATTCAAACTCCACATCCATTACATATCATTCAATATTCTGCTTCACTCATTCAGTCTGTAGGGACTTCATTGTATTAGTCTCTTTGATATTTCTCTTCACCATATGAATAATTCCTTCCACATGTATCCATAATTGAACATAATTAAACAAGTGTTATTCAATACCATGTATTGTAGGTAAATATTCCAGATAATCTCTTCCATATGTCTGGTTCTCCATACATCAATAATCAAAGGTCATCCAATATCACCTTTCAAGGATATATGCACAAAGTCAGTAACTTCCATTCTGACCCTTAACCTTGTCTACCAATTTTGATAGAGCTTGGTTTAACTCCTTGATTGCCGGGTTGAGTTTCTTAGTTACTTGTTCTTTTAGAGAATACTTTATTGGTAACGAATATTGTTTATGCGTGATCAATTCAGTACCAACAAGGTCGTTCCCCTTCAGCCTTTTTATACGAGGGTCCTGCGACAGGCACGAAAGCATAAAAGACCCCATTTGCACAAGGTTGGATGCCGAGCTAGTCATGTCCCGTTCCTCGTCCTCAGTGATCTCACTGAAGATATGTTCTTCCTCCGGCCACGTACAACACCACGGGTACCAGATAGGTGACAACGAGCACCCTGGGATGCCTGTTGTGATTGGTCTTCCTCCTCCCCCTCAAAGCCACATTCCTCCTCTGACTCCTCTTCCTCACAATCCCCTTCCAGCGTTGCAGCAGGTCCAGCAAGCAATGCTGATAAGGCTGTTTCTGGTGGTGATGATGACCACAACTCTTCCTCTTCCTCGTCACGCTCATCTACGGCCTGATCCAGCACTCTTTGCAGGGCATGCTCCATGAATAAAACAAATGGTATGATGTCGCTGATGGTGCCTTCGGTGCGACTGACAAGGTTTGTCACCTCCTCAAAAGGACGCATGAGCCTACAGGCATTGCGCATGAGCGTCCAGTAACGTGGCAAAAAAATCCCCAGCTCCGCAGAGGCTGTCCTAGCACCCCGGTCATACAAATACTTGTTAATGGCTTTTTCTTGTTGGAGCAGGCGGTCGAACATTAGGAGTGTTGAATTCCAACGTGTGGGGCTGTCACAAATCAAGCGCCTCACTGGCATCTTGTTTCGCCGCTGGATATCTGAAAAGTGCGACATGGCCGTGTAGGAACGCCTGAAATGGCCACACACCTTTCTGGCCTGCTTCAGGACGTCCTGTAAGCCTGGATACTTATGGACAAAGCGTTGTACGATCAGATTACACACATGTGCCATGCACGGCACATGCGTCAACTTGCCCAAATTCAATGCCGCCAACAAATTTCTTCCGTGGTCACAAACCACTTTGCCAATCTCTAGTTGGTGCGGAGTCAGCCATTGATCCACCTGTGCGTTAAGGGCGGACAGGAGTGCTGGCCCAGTGTGACTCTCTGCTTTGAGGCAAGTCAACCCCAAGACGGCATGACACTGCCGTATCCGGGATTTGGAATAGTATCTGGGGAGCTGGGGGGGGGGTGCCGTTGATGTGGAGCAAGACGCAGCAGCAGAGGAGGACTCAGCTGAGGAGGTTATGGAAGAGGATGGAGTAGGAGGAGTAGAGGAGGTGGCAGCAGGCCTGCCTGCAAGTCGTGGCGGTGTCACCAACTCCTCTGCAGAGCCACGCATTCCATGCTTGGCAGGCGTCAGCAGGTTTGTCCAATGCGCAGTGTAGGTGATATACCTGCCCTGACCATGCTTTGCAGACCAGGTATCAGTGGTCAGATGGACCCTTGCCCCATCACTGTGTGCCAGAGATGCCATTACTTCCTTTTGTACAATTGAGTACAGGTTGGGGATTGCCTTTTGGGCAAAGAAATTTCGGCCGGGTACCTTCCACTGCGGTATCCCAATCGCTAAAAACTTTTTGAACGCCTCAGACTCCACCAGCTTGTATGGTAAAAGCTGGCGGGCCAAGAGTTAAGACAAGCCAGCTGTCAGACGCCGGGCAAGGGGGGGACTTTGTGGCATTGGCTTCTTACGCTCAAACATGCCCTTGACAGACACCTGGTTGTGGGGAGATGAGCAGGAACAGCAAGAGTCGAGAGACGGAGTGGTGGAGAGTTGAGAGGGGGCAAGGAGGACAGCAGTGGTTGATGTGGATGAAGATGCTGGACCAGGTGGAGGATGGCGGCTTTGAGTTTGTGTGCTGCTTGTACTCATGTGTTGATCCCATTGGCGTTTGTGATGTGACATTATGTGCCTTCGCAAAGCAGTTGTACCTAGGTGGGTGTTGGACTTCCCACGACTCAGTTTCTTTGGGCACAGGTTGCAAATTGCATCGCTGTTGTCAGAGGCAGACACACAAAAAAAATGCCACACTGCTGAGCTCGGCGGTGACGGCATTCTGGTGGTGGCAACAGCATGCGTTGATTGGCGTGCTGTCTGGCTGACCCCGGGTGCTGATGCATGCTGTCTGACTGTGCCACTAGCTCGTTTCGATGACCTCCCTCTACTTCCAACTCGTTTCCTCCTCCTCTCTGTCTCCCCATCTGAACTTTCCCCCTGTTCTTCTTCTCTTCTAGCAGGCTCCCACGTGACATCCACGGACGCATCGTCATCATCATCATCACTCGCCTCACTTGTATATGACAACTGAACAAAGGAAGCAGCAGCGGGTACATCATCATCATCATCATCATCACATCGTACGTACATGTGTGTAATGCTGCCTGACTGAGACATATCCCTTTTATCTACATTCTCTGGCAATAATGGTTGCGCATCACTCATTTCTTCAAACTGATGTGTAAATAACTCTTCTGACTGATCAATTGAATTGGCTGTGGTACTAGTGTTGGTGGTGGCGGCAGGCGGGTGAGTGGTAACTTGAGAGGTGCCCGAAGCTAAGCTGGAGGAGGATGGTGCGTCAATGTTCCAAGCGGAAGCTGTAGAAGATTGGGTGTCCTGTGTTAGCCAGTCAACTACGTCCTCTGAACTTTTCAAGTTCAGGGTAACTGGCCTCTGAACACTGGGCATTATTGTAGGGCCAAAGGGAAACACAGCACCACGACCACGACGGCCTCTGCGGGGTGTCCTGTCTCTGCCTGTCATGTTTTTTAAATGTGGACTGTTGGTACCCCAACTAGACTGGATTGGTTGAACTTGGCACAGTACTTGTAAGCAGGACACACACTATGGGTAGCGGTCAAGCAAATGAACTTTGATTGACGGTTATGCAAATGCACTTAGCTTTAAGAAAATAAAAGTTTGGGTTTTTTAAATGTGGACTGTTGGTACCCCAACTAGACTGGATTGGTTGAACTTGGCACAGTGTATTTTGACATTATGAGAAATATGATCTGTAAACTAAATAAAAATCATTTAAGGAGGTTAATAGAAAAAAAACCGAATGGGGGGATACCGAGCAGAGCACACCATCTACAGCCCACTGGGAGACAAACTCATCCATTCCCCCAGTGGACAAAGCCAGGTGGTACTCTGCCCGGATACGGGAGCGCACCAGCACCCGGAACATGGCCTCAGGTGACAAGGGAACCCCCCCTATCAAACACTGCTTCCTGGACAAATATATAGCCAATTTGGCTAATGCCAGGAGCAGGTTGACGAGGAGGTCCCTGGCCTTATTGCCCCGGGACACTGGGCGCCCAAAAATAAAAATGTGAGGGGAGTAATGCAGCCAGAACTGCAGGAGGAGGCCCCTCAAGAGTGACAAGAGGGGCTGCAGTCTGGCGCAACTAAAATAAATATGATACACGGACTCTCCCTTGCCACAGAATGGACAAGTGGAGGGAGAGTCCGTGAATTTAGTTAAGTACTCTCCCGTGCTCAGTGCACCATGGAGCACTCTCCAACTCAAGTCCCCGGTGGGTCGTGGAACTAAATCAGAATAAAGTTCCCTCCACCGGGGCCTCTTGCCCTCGTCAGCTGGTAGGACCCGCCTCCAGATGGTATCGGGACGGGTCACGAGGGCAAGGAAGTGCACTGTATGGAGCACGAGAGAATATAAGCTCTTCCTCGGCATGCCGCGAAAGCATGCCGAGGGTATGTCCCTCAACTTTGAGAGGTTGGGGACAGGAGGAGCCTGAGGGGAAACACGGGGCTTGTGTCCAATGCAAACAGCTGGAGCAGGGGTGTTGAAAGGTGCATGTGGCACTCCGGCCTGCAAAGCCCCGCGAAGGAAGGTGCGCGAGTCGGGGGAGATGGCATCCCTAATCTCCTGGAGCAAGCGCCCTGAGACTTTGGGCATCACATATCCCAAACGGAGCGCAAGCTCTTGGTTTGACACCCAATCAGAACGCCCGTATTCCAGGAGATCCCCGACTCGGGTCATCCGTGCATGACTAAGGCGGCGGATGATACTGGGGGACTGTAACATTGGAGCCCCCACTGCTGGATTAAATAGCAGGGGCTCCGTGAATATTTCATCCCCCAAAGGCACGCCCTGCCTGGTCACGGAGACCATGCTCCAGGCCTTGAGGGTTTCCTGGTAGTATGCCGGCAACACCGAGAGGTCTCTCCCAAAACCCTCGGGCCTGATCAGAAATAATTGCCGGTCATACCCCAGGTTGCGCAACTGGCGATAAAAGCTGGATGCCAGTGCGCACCACTGCGGAGAGGGATCTGCATATAGGTATCTCTGCAGGTACTGAAGGCGGAAGGTGGACAACTGGGAGCACACACAAACTACTCCCTGTCCACCCTCCACCAAAGGCAGACTTGCCACCCCTGCAGAGACCCAATGCCTTCCCATCCAGAGGAAATCTAACAAATTCCTCTGGATATTGGTGACAAACTCGGGGGTCGGACTCAGACAAATCAGCCGGTGCCAGATCTGAGAAGCCACCAGCTGTTTCACCGCTAGAGTCCGCCCCCTAAGGGAAAGCATTTTTGCTAGACCCCTCCATCGTCCCAGACGAGAGAGGACACTGCCCTCTAACTCCCTCCAGTTGTCTGGGACGGAAGCGTCCGCAGCGGACAGGTAGACCCCCAGATATTTAATGACATCTGCCTCCCATGTGATGTCACGAAACGTGGGAGGCAAAGAGTCTACCTGTAAATTACCCTCTAAAAGGCCTGTGCATTTGGACCAGTTGATTTGAGCGGAGGAGGCAGCTGAATATACCTCCTGGCACTTTTTTGCCAGATCAAGATCAACTGGATCATGGGCCACGAGGAGCACATCGTCAGCATAAGCTGAAAGGACAATCCGCATGTCTGGATCTTTTAGCACCAGCCCTGTGAGCCTTTTCCTTAGTAGGCAGAGGAAAGGCTCGATGGCCAGTGCATATAACTGTCCAGACAAGGGACATCCTTGACGCACCCCTCGTCCAAATACCAAAGGTGCTGTTAGGGACCAATTGATTTTAAGTAAACACTCTGCAGAGGCGTACAGCGTTCTTATAAAGCCCACAAACTGTGGGCCAAAGCCGTACGCATGCAGAGTGGCTATGAGGTAACCATGGTCCACACTGTCAAACGCCTTCTCTTGATCTAAAGAGAGAAAGGCGAGTGACAGACCGGTCCTGCGAGAATAATGCAATAGATCCCGGACCAGAAAGATACTATCAAAGATAGTCCGGCCCGGGATCGCATAGGACTGGTCAGGGTGAACCAATTCTGCCAGCACAGACCCAAGTCTAAGCGAGATGGCTTTTGCTACAATCTTGTAGTCTGTGCTGAGCAGAGAGACCGGTCGCCAGTTCTTAATAAGCCGGAGATCCCCCTTTTTGGGCAGCAGGGCAAGTACTGCCCTGCGACAAGACAGGGGCATCTCCCCGGTCTTCAGGGCTTCCCCAAGGACCAGATGGAAATCAAGTCCCAGAGTCTCCCAGAAAAATTGGAAAAACTCTACTCGTCAGTCCGTCCAGTCCTGGAGACTTCTCACAGGACATGGCACGGAGGGCTTCAGAGAGCTCTTGAAAAGATAGTGGTATATCAAGCCGCTCTCTTACACCCTCACTGACTGTGGGGAGCCCCTCCCATAGCACCCTGCAGGCGTCTGGAGAAATGGGATCCGGAGAGTAAAGAACTTTATTAAAGTTCCGGGCTCTATCCCGGATACTCTCCGGATCTGTAAGGGGGGCACCGTCTTCATCTAGAAGACAGGTGATGTGCCTACTGTTACCCCCCTTTTTCTCCAGTGAGTAGAAGAGGCGCGAGCCGCGGTCTAGATCTTTGAGAAAACCTAAGCGGCTGCGCACGTATGCCCCCTTGGCCTGGTGTCGTTTCAGGTCACAGAGGACACTCTTCCTCTCTACATACTCGCTCTGCAGGGATTGGTCCCTACAAGTGAACAGCCTCTGCTCTAGATGGAGTACCTCCCCCCGGAGTGACTCCAACTCAGCTTCGCGCTGCCCACTCGCACCCTTGGTATATTCCTGACACAGAAGTCGCAAATGAACTTTGCCCACGTCCCACCACAGTTTTAACGTGGCAAAGTCCCCCTTGCAACCCCTCCAGTCCGTCCAAAACTCCCGGATCAATGTCACGAGCCCCTGGTCCTTCAACAAAGCATTGTTGAAGTGCCAATAGGCGGCTCGTGGCGCTGTTGGAGTTAGCGCCACCGTCACAGACACACAGTTGTGGTCTGTGAACGGAGCCAGCCTAATGGCACAAGAACCGACTCGTGACATATAGTGACTAGATATATATAGTCTGTCGATCCGGGAGTGGGACACCAGACCGGCTCTCACCCTGACGTAGGTGAAACCGTCTGATGCCCCTGGGTTCTGCTCTCGCCAGATGTCCTCCAGGGAGAAGCGGGCGATGATCTCCCGCAGGGCTGACGCAGAAGGCAGGTACGGCTCTGGACTATTCCGGTCCAGAGCGTTGAGGGTGCAGTTGAAATCACCCCCGAGTACCAAACACTCATCTGCGTCAACCGTCTCCAAAAACTAGGACAGTCTGGCGAGGAACCTCACTCTCTCGGGCCCTCCAGCAGGGGCATATATATTAACTAGGTTAATGATGCTACCCTGCTCTTGGACCCGGAGGTGGATTAGACGGCCTGGGATAACAGCTTTCACAAGCAGCAGCTCTGGCTGAAAAGACTCTGAGAACAGGGTCACCACTCCACATGACGCCGATGTGAAGTGGCTGAAGAAGACCCTGCCTCTCCACTCCAGTTGCCACGAGGCCTCAGCCTCTGGAGTGGTGTGAGTTTCCTGCAGGAAGCTCACAGAGTACCCTCCCTGATATAAATAGGAGAGTACCTGGAACCTGCGGAAACTGTCTTGACAGCCATTGGTATTTAGCGTGCTGATGTGCAAAGCCATTACTGCGTGTCAGGAATTGTGCGTTCCTCAGACCCTTGAGACTGCTGATAGGACACGCACATTTTATAGAATTTCCGGACGCGGAGATGCTCCGCAGTCCCAGAATTCTTGGCCCTAGTGCTGACCACTAGATATTGCTGGAGAGAGTGGAGAATAAACGACATATTCTTCCACCTCTCCAAGGCCAGCCGCACCTTCCTTTTCTTTTGTCCATGAAGGGTGCTCTCAAGGAATAGATCTATTTCCTTGACAGGGATAACCCACCCAGAATCTGATGTTCCTTCTAGTGGGTCACCCCTGGGCTCCTCTTGGCTGAGGGCTTTTACTCCATCTTCCCCGGCTGGAGTCAGTTTCCTCAGCTTTATTCTCAGGGACCCCCTCTTAGATGATACAGAAGGAGTCCCTTTAGCACACTTCAAGGTAAATAATGGACCCTTGGATTGCTGCTGCACCCCTGTAGCTTCAGGAGTGCATTCAGGGGTAGCTGGCTGGACAGCAGTGGCTGGCATGGCTTCCTTAATGGAAGCCTTGGAGGCTTTATATGCCTCCTCTGCCAGTTCCACCGCTGCTTGCTCAGCTTGGATGGCACCGATGTTAGGGTCAGTGGACGGCTGAGGAGGGTAGACAGGCTCTCCCATGATGTTAACAGGAAAACCTGTTTTATCACCCTCCCCCATTTCCACTTCCCCTTGTGCCACATCCCCCCTGACAGACAAATCCATGGGGTCCTGAATGGGGGTCATGCCTATATTCCCCCCTCCAGTAGTGACTCGGCCTGGGGCTCTAACAAAGCCAGAGGTACGTCACTAGAGAGTGACACTGGAGGAGGAGACTTACTGGTGCCCTTGAAGCTCAGCACCTCAGGGACACTGACTTCCCATTCAGCAGGGGCTTTGTTGGGACCCCCCTCAAAGGCCAGAGGCAGAACCTGATCTTTCTTGTCTACCCCTGCCTCACTTGGAAGACCCTCTTGCCCCTGCTTTTCCTCCAGACCCTTTTCCACATTAACCCCTATAGGGTCTGGAGAGAGAGTTGTGTGGTCTGGCACTGGCTGGCTGAGCTTAATAACCGGGCCAGACAATGTCACCGGATGAGGAGGAGATGTTTTGTTCCTCTTTTTGCTTTTAGAGGGAGGTGCTCCACTATAGAGCACTTCCCACTTATCAGCAACCTCCCTGTTGGTTTTATGCTTCCTCTTCCTGGGGACGTCACTCCTGGAAGAGGAGCTGCCACTAGCCGCCTCCCCTGCAGAGGGCTTATTATCCCTCTGCTTACACTGTGCCCCCACACTAACTGATGTAATTATGGTGGGGGCAGATTGGGACTTGGGAGATGCAGCTGTGACACTGGGAGGACCGGTGACATTCTTCCCCTTTTTCCCCGTGTCTGCAGTCTTGCTGGAGACCACAGACACAGATGGCTTTTTTGGGGAAGAAGGGGGTTTGGAGGCCGTGGTGGTGGCTTGAGGAACGGCCTCCTTGCCTGAGCTCTGTGGGGGGGCTATGACCCTTGAGGTCCCCGCTGTTATGGGCTCAGCGGGGATGGGTGCTGTACTGATGGAGGTGCCATTTGCTGGGGCTGGGGCATGATGCTTTTCATTAGGACAATTCCTACGTGTATGCCCCAAACCCTTGCAATAATAGCACTGCACCTCCGTAGTGCTGTAAAAAATCCTGTAGAGCACCCCCTCAAATGGAACCCCAAAAGACCCCTCAATGTTTTCTGCGCCCTGAGGCAGGCACATTTGTACCTGCCTCTTGAAAGAGAGCACATGACGTAGTGCTCTCTCTCTGCACCCCAGGGGAATTTTAATAAATGGTGTTTTTACTTCCTCTAGGGTTAGCAGGTGGGGGCGCAGGAGGGAGTCTGGTAGGAAGGGGGGCACATTAGAGAGTGTTACTTTTGTGCCCAACCCTTCCAGGGGTTCTATTGGGACATATAATCCCCCCACTGTGATGCCTCTCTGTACAAGAATGTGAGCAGCAGCCAGCGTACGGGTAAAGAAAACTGCTTTCCCGTACATTTTGCTGGCTGCTACTATAACAGAGGGGCTGATGACGTTAGCTGCAGCACGCAGATAGATATCAATGCTGTAGACCCCAGACATCTGACATTTAACCCCATGCTTCCTAGTGATCTGCCCCTCAGCCCCAGCGGTGGTATTACTGGGGCCAGCAGAAACCACCTGTGACCAGGTATTAGCCACAGGGGTAGGTCTGCTGGCAGAACCACCAGGAGCTGGGGCTGCCTTATCTGCCTGGGGCCTATGCTGTGCAGTGCTGCAGCTAAGATTTTCAGGGGCCATTATTCCCCCTTTTGACCCCTGAGGCTTCTTAGTGGTCTTATCCCTCATGTTTAGACCCTTTTTTTTTTAGTTTATTTGTTTTATTTATTTTTATTTTTTGTTTTATGATTTTTTACTGTTTCCTTTTTTTTTGAAATATAAAAGTGTGAAAAAGAAACAAAAAGACAAAACTAAGGGAGACAAAACTAAGGGAGAGAGAGAGGTGAAGCTTGGCAGTGGAAGGGTTAATGGCCTGTTGCAAGGTGTCTAATTGCAACAACACAGAGAACACAGAGGCTTTTTAACCCCTCTGTGTCTCTGTGTCAGATGTTAAAAAAAAAGCCTTTTCAACAAAAATTCTAATTGTTTTCCCCCCCACTGCCTACAAAGATGTTACTTGTCTTCTCTCCCCCAAAACATAAAACCCAACACCAAACAAACAAAACTTCAACAAAACCTAATAAACTTTTTAAAAGAAAAAAAAAGTCAAAGTAACAAAGCTCCAGGAATGAAGGTGTAGTGCTAAGGGAGGGGTGTGGCAAAGTATCCAGGAGACAGCTCACTCTCCTGGGATAGAGAGTTGAGCCTGACCCCCAGAAAACTAAAACTTAAATTAAACTAAGAAAAAAACCACAAAAACTCCCAAAAATGAACAACACCGTGCACAAAGTGTTTACTAACAGAAAGGTGTTAAAATAAAACTTGTATTTGAGGGACTAAGACCCTAAAAAGCCTTTTGTTTAGAGCTCAAGCATGCACACAACCTCTTGGCACAGTACTTGTAAGCAAGACACACACTATGGGTAGCGGTCAAGCAAATGAACTTTGATTGACGGTTATGCAAATGCACTTAGATTTAAGAAAATAAAAGTTTGTTTTTTTTAAATGTGGACTGTTGGTACCCCAACTAGACTGGATTGGTTGAACTTGGCACAGTGTATTTTAAAATGATGAGAAAAACATGTTCTGTAAACTAAATAAAAATCATTTTAGGAGGTTAAGAGAAAAAGAAACCGAATGGGGGGATACCGAGCAGAGCACACCATCTACAGCCCACTGGGAGACAAACTCATCCATTCCCCCAGTGGACAAAGCCAGGTGGTACTCTGCCCGGATACGGGAGCGCACCAGCACCCGGAACATGGCCTCAGGTGAAAAAGGGAACCCCCCCTATCAAACACTGCTTCCTGGACTTATATATAGCCAATTTGGCTAATGCCAGGAGCAGGTTGACGAGGAGGTCCCTGGCCTTATTGCCCCGGGACACTGGGCGCCCAAAAATAAAAATGTGAGGGGAGAAATGCAGCCAGAACTGCAGGAGGAGGCCCCTCAAGAGTGACAAGAGGGGCTGCAGTCTGGCGCAACTAAAATAAACATGATACACGGACTCTCCCTTGCCACAGAATGGACAAGTGGAGGGAGAGTCCGTGAATTTAGCTAAGTACTCTCCCGTGCTCAGTGCACCATGGAGCACTCTCCAACTCAAGTCCCCGGTGGGTCGTGGAACTAAATCAGAATAAAGTTCCCTCCACCGGGGCCTCTTGCCCTCGTCAGCTGGTAGGACCCGCCTCCAGATGGTATCGGGACGGGTCACGAGGGCAAGGAAGTGCACTGTATGGAGCACGAGAGAATATAAGCTCTTCCTCGGCATGCCGCGAAAGCATGCCGAGGGTATGTCCCTCAACTTCGAGAGGTTGGGGACAGGAGGAGCCTGAGGGGAAACACGGGGCTTGTGTCCAATGCAAACAGCCGGAGCAGGGGTGTTGAAAGGTGCATGTGGCACTCCGGCCTGCAAAGCCCCGCGAAGGAAGGTGCGCGAGTCGGGGGAGATGGCATCCCTAATCTCCTGGAGCAAGCGCCCTGAGACTTTGGGCGTCACATATCCCAAACGGAGCGCAAGCTCCTGGGGTGACACCCAATCAGAACGCCCGTATTCCAAGAGATCCCCGACTCGGGTCATCCGTGCATGACTAAGGCGGCGGATGATACTGGGGGACTGTAACATTGGAGCCCCCACTGCTGGATTAAATAGCAGGGGCTCCGTGAATATTTCATCCCCCAAAGGCACGCCCTGCCTGGTCACGGAGACCATGCTCCAGGCCTTGAGGGTTTCCTGGTAGTATGCCGGCAACACAGAGAGGTCTCTCCCAAACCCCTCGGGCCTGATCAGAAATAATTGCCGGTCATACCCCAGGTTGCGCAACTGGCGATAAAAGCTGGATGCCAGTGCGCACCACTGCGGAGAGGGATCTGCATATAGGTATCTCTGCAGATACTGAAGGCGGAAGGTGGACAACTGGGAGCACACACAAACTACTCCCTGTCCACCCTCCACCAAAGGCAGACTTGCCACCCCTGCAGAGACCCAATGCCTTCCCATCCAGAGGAAATCTAACAAATTCCTCTGGATATTGGTGACAAACTCGGGGGTCGGACTCAGACAAATCAGCCGGTGCCAGATCTGAGAAGCCACCAGCTGATTCACCACTAGAGTCCGCCCCCTAAGGGAAAGCATTTTTGCTAGACCCCTCCATCGTCCCAGACGAGAGAGGACACTGCCCTCTAACTCCCTCCAGTTGTCTGGGACGGAAGCGTCCGCAGCGGACAGGTAGACCCCCAGATATTTAATGACATCTGCCTCCCACGTGATGTCACCAAACGTGGGAGGCAAAGAGTCTACCTGTAAATTACCCTCTAAAAGGCCTGTGCATTTGGACCAGTTGATCTGAGCGGAGGAGGCAGCTGAATATACCTCCTGGCACTGTTTTGCCAGCTCAAGATCAACTGGATCCTGGGCCACGAGGAGCACATCGTCAGCATAAGCTGAAAGGACAATCCGCATGTCTGGATCTTTTAGCACCAGCCCTGTGAGCCTTTTCCTCAGTAGGCAGAGGAAAGGCTCGATGGCCAGTGCATATAACTGTCCAGACAAGGGACATCCTTGACGCACCCCTCGTCCAAATACCAAAGGTGCTGTTAGGGACCAATTGATTTTAAGTAAACACTCTGCAGAGGCGTACAGCGTTCTTATAAAGCCCACAAACTGTGGGCCAAAGCCGTACGCTTGCAGAGTGGCTATGAGGTAACCATGGTCCACCCTGTCAAACGCCTTCTCTTGATCTAAAGAGAGAAAGGCGAGTGACAGACCAGTCCTGCGAGAATAATGCAATAGATCCCGGACCAGAAAGATACTATCAAAGATAGTCCGGCCCGGGATCGCATAGGACTGGTCAGGGTGAACCAATTCTGCCAGCACAGACCCAAGTCTAAGCGAGATGGCTTTAGCTACAATCTTGTAGTCCGTGCTGAGCAGAGAGACCGGTCGCCAGTTCTTAATAAGCCGGAGATCCCCCTTTTTGGGCAGCAGGGCAAGTACTGCCCTGCGACAAGACAGGGGCATCTCCCCGGTCTCCAGGGCTTCCCCAAGGACCAGATGGAAATCAGGTCCCAGAGTCTCCCAGAAAAATTGGAAAAACTCTACAGTCAGTCCGTCCAGTCCTGGAGACTTCTCACAGGACATGGCACGGAGGGCTTCAGAGAGCTCTTGAAAAGATAGTGATACATCAAGCCGCTCTCTTACACCCTCACTGACTGTGGGGAGCCCCTCCCATAGCACCCTGCAGGCGTCTGGAGAAATGGGATCCGGAGAGTAAAGATCTTTATAAAAGTTCCGGGCTCTATCCCGGATACTCTCCGGATCTGTAAGGGGGGCACCGTCTTCATCTAGAAGACAGGTGATGTGCCTACTGTTACCCCCCTTTTTCTCCAGTGAGTAGAAGAGGCACGAGCCGCGGTCTAGATCTTTGAGAAAACCTAAGCGGCTGCGCACGTATGCCCCCTTGGCCTGGTGTCGTTCCAGGTCACAGAGGACACCCTTCCTCTCTACATACTCGCTCTGCAGGGATTGGTCCCTACAAGTGAACAGCCTCTGCTCCAGATGGAGTACCTCCCCCCGGAGTGACTCCAACTCAGCTTCGCGCTGCCCACTCGCACCCTTGGTATATTCCTGACACAGAAGTCGCAAATGAACCTTGCCCACGTCCCACCACAGTTTTAACGTGGCAAAGTCCCCCTTGCAACCCCTCCAGTCCGTCCAAAACTCCCGGATCAATGTCACGAGCCCCTGGTCCTTCAACAAAGCATTGTTGAAGTGCCAATAGGCGGCTCGTGGCGCTGTTGGCGTTAGCGCCACTGTCACAGACACACAGTTGTGGTCTGTGAACGGAGCCAGCCTAATGGCACAAGAACCGACTCGTGACATATAGTGACTAGATATATATAGTCTGTCGATCCGGGAGTGGGACACCAGACCGGCTCTCACCCTGACGTAGGTGAAACCGTCTGATGCCCCTGGGTTCTGCTCTCGCCAGATGTCCTCCAGGGAGAAGCGGGCGATGATCTCACACAGGGCTGACGCAGAAGGCGGGTACGGCTCTGGACTATTCCGGTCCAGAGCGTCGAGGGTGCAGTTGAAATCACCCCCGAGTACCAAACACTCATCTGCGTCAACCGTCTCCAAAAACTGGGACAGTCTGGCGAGGAACCTCACTCTCTCGAGCCCTCCAGCAGGGGCATATATATTAACTAGGTTAATGATGCTACCCTGCTCTCGGACCCGGAGGTGGATTAGACGGCCTGGGATAACAGCTTTCACAAGCAGCAGCTCTGGCTGAAAAGACTCTGAGAACAGGGTCACCACTCCACATGACGCCGATGTGAAGTGGCTGAAGAAGACCCTGCCTCTCCACTCCAGTTGCCACGAGGCCTCAGCCTCTGGAGTGGTGTGAGTTTCCTGCAGGAAGCTCACAGAGTACCCTCCCTGATATAAATAGGAGAGTACCTGGAACCTGCGGAAACTGTCTTGACAGCCATTGGTATTTAGCGTGCTGATGTGCAAAGCCATTACTGCGTGTCAGGAATTGTGCGTTCCTCAGACCCTTGAGACTGCTGATAGGACACGCACATTTTATAGAATTTCCGGACGCGGAGATGCTCCGCAGTCCCAGAATTCTTGGCCCTAGTGCTGACCACTAGATATTGCTGGAGAGAGTGGAGAATAAACGACATATTCTTCCACCTCTCCAAGGCCAGCCGCACCTTCCTTTTCTTTTGTCCATGAAGGGTGCTCTCAAGGAATAGATCTATTTCCTTGACAGGGATAACCCACCCAGAATCTGATGTTCCTTCTAGTGGGTCACCCCTGGGCTCCTCTTGGCTGAGGGCTTTTACTCCATCTTCCCCGGCTGGAGTCAGTTTCCTCAGCTTTATTCTCAGGGACCCCCTCTTAGATGATACAGAAGGAGTCCCTTTAGCACACTTCAAGGTAAATAATGGACCCTTGGATTGCTGCTGCACCCCTGTAGCTTCAGGAGTGCATTCAGGGGTAGCTGGCTGGACAGCAGTGGCTGGCATGGCTTCCTTAATGGAAGCCTTGGAGGCTTTATATGCCTCCTCTGCCAGTTCCACCGCTGCTTGCTCAGCTTGGATGGCACCGATGTTAGGGTCAGTGGACGGCTGAGGAGGGTAGACAGGCTCTCCCATGATGTTAACAGGAAAACCTGTTTTATCACCCTCCCCCATTTCCACTTCCCCTTGTGCCACATCCCCCCTGACAGACAAATCCATGGGGTCCTGAATGGGGGTCATGCCTATATTCCCCCCTCCAGTAGTGACTCGGCCTGGGGCTCTAACAAAGCCAGAGGTACGTCACTAGAGAGTGACACTGGAGGAGGAGACTTACTGGTGCCCTTGAAGCTCAGCACCTCAGGGACACTGACTTCCCATTCAGCAGGGGCTTTGTTGGGACCCCCCTCAAAGGCCAGAGGCAGAACCTGATCTTTCTTGTCTACCCCTGCCTCACTTGGAAGACCCTCTTGCCCCTGCTTTTCCTCCAGACCCTTTTCCACATTAACCCCTATAGGGTCTGGAGAGAGAGTTGTGTGGTCTGGCACTGGCTGGCTGAGCTTAATAACCGGGCCAGACAATGTCACCGGATGAGGAGGAGATGTTTTGTTCCTCTTTTTGCTTTTAGAGGGAGGTGCTCCACTATAGAGCACTTCCCACTTATCAGCAACCTCCCTGTTGGTTTTATGCTTCCTCTTCCTGGGGACGTCACTCCTGGAAGAGGAGCTGCCACTAGCCGCCTCCCCTGCAGAGGGCTTATTATCCCTCTGCTTACACTGTGCCCCCACACTAACTGATGTAATTATGGTGGGGGCAGATTGGGACTTGGGAGATGCAGCTGTGACACTGGGAGGACCGGTGACATTCTTCCCCTTTTTCCCCGTGTCTGCAGTCTTGCTGGAGACCACAGACACAGATGGCTTTTTTGGGGAAGAAGGGGGTTTGGAGGCCGTGGTGGTGGCTTGAGGAACGGCCTCCTTGCCTGAGCTCTGTGGGGGGGCTATGACCCTTGAGGTCCCCGCTGTTATGGGCTCAGCGGGGATGGGTGCTGTACTGATGGAGGTGCCATTTGCTGGGGCTGGGGCATGATGCTTTTCATTAGGACAATTCCTACGTGTATGCCCCAAACCCTTGCAATAATAGCACTGCACCTCCGTAGTGCTGTAAAAAATCCTGTAGAGCACCCCCTCAAATGGAACCCCAAAAGACCCCTCAATGTTTTCTGCGCCCTGAGGCAGGCACATTTGTACCTGCCTCTTGAAAGAGAGCACATGACGTAGTGCTCTCTCTCTGCACCCCAGGGGAATTTTAATAAATGGTGTTTTTACTTCCTCTAGGGTTAGCAGGTGGGGGCGCAGGAGGGAGTCTGGTAGGAAGGGGGGCACATTAGAGAGTGTTACTTTTGTGCCCAACCCTTCCAGGGGTTCTATTGGGACATATAATCCCCCCACTGTGATGCCTCTCTGTACAAGAATGTGAGCAGCAGCCAGCGTACGGGTAAAGAAAACTGCTTTCCCGTACATTTTGCTGGCTGCTACTATAACAGAGGGGCTGATGACGTTAGCTGCAGCACGCAGATAGATATCAATGCTGTAGACCCCAGACATCTGACATTTAACCCCATGCTTCCTAGTGATCTGCCCCTCAGCCCCAGCGGTGGTATTACTGGGGCCAGCAGAAACCACCTGTGACCAGGTATTAGCCACAGGGGTAGGTCTGCTGGCAGAACCACCAGGAGCTGGGGCTGCCTTATCTGCCTGGGGCCTATGCTGTGCAGTGCTGCAGCTAAGATTTTCAGGGGCCATTATTCCCCCTTTTGACCCCTGAGGCTTCTTAGTGGTCTTATCCCTCATGTTTAGACCCTTTTTTTTTTTTAGTTTATTTGTTTTATTTATTTTTATTTTTTGTTTTATGATTTTTTACTGTTTCCTTTTTTTTTGAAATATAAAAGTGTGAAAAAGAAACAAAAAGACAAAACTAAGGGAGACAAAACTAAGGGAGAGAGAGAGGTGAAGCTTGGCAGTGGAAGGGTTAATGGCCTGTTGCAAGGTGTCTAATTGCAACAACACAGAGAACACAGAGGCTTTTTAACCCCTCTGTGTCTCTGTGTCAGATGTTAAAAAAAAAGCCTTTTCAACAAAAATTCTAATTGTTTTCCCCCCCACTGCCTACAAAGATGTTACTTGTCTTCTCTCCCCCAAAACATAAAACCCAACACCAAACAAACAAAACTTCAACAAAACCTAATAAACCTTTTAAAAGAAAAAAAAAGTCAAAGTAACAAAGCTCCAGGAATGAAGGTGTAGTGCTAAGGGAGGGGTGTGGCAAAGTATCCAGGAGACAGCTCACTCTCCTGGGATAGAGAGTTGAGCCTGACCCCCAGAAAACTAAAACTTAAATTAAACTAAGAAAAAAACCACAAAAACTCCCAAAAATGAACAACACCGTGCACAAAGTGTTTACTAACAGAAAGGTGTTAAAATAAAACTTGTATTTGAGGGACTAAGACCCTAAAAAGCCTTTTGTTTAGAGCTCAAGCATGCACACAACCTCTTGGCACAGTACTTGTAAGCAGGACACACACTATGGGTAGCGGTCAAGCAAATGAACTTTGATTGACGGTTATGCAAATGCACTTAGATTTAAGAAAATAAAAGTTTGTTTTTTTTAAATGTGGACTGTTGGTACCCCAACTAGACTGGATTGGTTGAACTTGGCACAGTACTTGTAAGCAGGACACACACTATGGGTAGCGGTCAAGCAAATGAACTTTGATTGACGGTTATGCAAATGCACTTAGATTTAAGAAAATAAAAGTTTGGGTTTTTTAAAAGTAGACAACTAGTAAACAATATTATATTGTATGCGTTGTGCACACACAGTATAAGCTGTGAGTCTGACACACACACTTGCAAGCAGGGGCTAGCAGGGAGACAGGCAAATGAAGTTAGATTACACAGAAAAAAAAAAAATGTTATAGCCCTAAAAAGGGCTTTTTGGGGTGCTGTGTTTACAGCAGAGATCTGATGAGTCCTTCAGCACTGCACTGGACACTGAATAAACTTGCCTAGCTATGGTTTTCACTATTGATGCAGTATCACCTACACTCTACCTCCTCTCAGTAAGACTGCAAGTTAGTTATGATTCCAAAATGGCTGCTGTCCATGAGGTAGAAGGGTGTGGAAGGGAGTGTATGCTGCTGATTGGCTGGAATGTGTCTGCTGACTGTGACATGCAGGGTCAAAGTTTGCTCAATGATAAAGTATTGGGGGCAGGTCGAATCTCGCATATGTTCGCTGTTTGCCGCGAACGCGAACATGCTATGTTCGCCGGGAACTATCCGCCGGCGAACTATTCGCGACATCTCTACTGCTACTTATAATCCTGTTCAAATATATATACATATTCTTGTATATCATCCCTTATTAACCCTTCTAAAATCTTTACCCCTATAGAAGTGAGTCTTGCAGATCTATAATTCCCTGGATTTGCTCTTGCTCCCTTCTTAAATATAGGTATTGCATCACTTTTCTCGAGTCATCTGGTAGCAACCCTGTGTTGAGAGAATCTTAAACAATTAGATATAATGTTTAGCTATTACAGAACCAAGTTCCCTCTGAGGTATTCCAGCAGGACCTGGGGCTTATTGGTTAAATAATATTCTTCTATAATAAAATTTGAGCAATGATTTCTGCTGGCTTTTCTCTTACTGCACTGTCTGTAGCTCACTAGTATTAGTTTCATTAACCACAATAGTTTAACCTTTAAACAAAGACTAGCCCTCAAACCATTGAAGGATTGTAGCACAATAACTGTAAAACCAGCAGACAAGTGTGTATATATACGGTTCTAATGAATGCCGAAGAAAATGTTAAGATGTGTAAAGCAATCTTGATGGACAAGGAAATCTAACGATTATTACCTTTTGGACTCCACTAATATTTTTAAGTAGGAATTAAAACTAATACTGTATAAGCAAAGAGTGACAGATTGATAAGTAAAGAACAACACAATTTTCTACTACCTCTAAACCCAAAGATTTAAACTTGTTATGCCCTCCTTAAAGTTTACAAGAAAAAGAGACCAATTCCAGGGAGGCCCATAATGTTAGGTGTGAACAACCTGACCCAGAATATTAGTATATATGTAGAAACTCACTTACGTCAATATGTGAGCACCTTACCATCTTTCATCCAAGATACTGTAGATACATAACAAATATTGGATGGTCTATCTGTGATTGCAAATGCCTTCATTGCAAGTATTGATATTGAGGGACTGTATAGTTGTATCCCACATGATCTAGAGATCTAAGCAGTGGCAAATGTTTTGTTATCATTGGGCTCACACGAACACTTGAAAAATATGTTCTTGTTAAAATTCCTGAAATCAATTCTCACCATACATTATTTTATATTTCATGGAGAGTGGTACCACCAGTCTAGAAGCACAGCAATGGGCACCTGGTGTGCCCCTAGCTATGCCAATCTGTACCTGGGAAGGTGGGAAGACACAATGGTATTCAGTGAGTCGATGGGCAAATTTGTTGACTACATTGCGTTATGGATCAGGTATATAGATGACGTCCAGATATTATGGGAAGAAAGTGAAACAACCTTCAAGCACATTGTGGAAAAGTTAAATGAAAATGTGATCACTCTAAAATTCACTTACGCCAGAGATTCAAATTATCTGCCCTTCTTGGATTTAATGGTCTGTAAAGACAACAATGGAAATATCATAACGAAATGCCATCGGAAACCCACATCTACAAACTCCCTTCTTGAATGGCGTAGCCATCATCCTAGGAAATTGAAATGGGGAATACCAATTGGGCTGTATGTGAGGATATACCGCAACTGCAGTACTGTTACAGATTTCCAAATGGAAGCTAAAGAGTTAAGACAGAGGTTTAAAAATGTCAACAGTTGTCTGAAACAAGCCTATAAAAGGGAGCTTCAATCAGATCGTGAGGACCTTTTACATTCACCAAGAAGGGTAGAGCAAAAAAAGACAACTAGAGCATTATTTACTTACAGTAACAACTGTAAGGAAATCATAGAAATTCTTGCCAAATACTGGTAGAATTACTTCTTGATAAGGATTTACATTCACATATTTCAACTAATTCAAAAATTACATTTAGAAGATCCACCAGCTTAAGAGACATATTAGTTACATAGTTACATAGTTACATAGTAATTAAGGTTGAAAAAAGACTTTCAGTCCATCAAGTTCAACCTGTTAAGATCTCCTCTGATCTGCAATATGCAGATTAGTTATTAATTAAATTATTGATTAAATAATTATTAATAGTATAGTATTGGAGGATGAATAAAGAGTTAGTCCATCAAGTTCAACCTTTTTAGATCTCTATTGATCTTTTTAATGTGGACTATTTATTATTATTGCTAATTGTTAATTGATCCAGAGGAAGGCAAACAGAAAAAAACAAACATTGAAACTTTGCCAATTGTCTCATAAGGGGAAAAAAAAGCAAAATTCCTTCCTGACCCCAGAAACTGGCGATCAAATTTCTCCCTGGATCAATATTCCTTGCTAGTTATGTAGGATAGCCTTGAATGCCCTCTTTATTCAAAAATATATCTAACTCCTTTTTGAAGTTGTCTAACGAATTTGCTGTCACCACCTCCTTTGGTAGAGAATTCCACAGTTTAACCACCCTAACTGTGAAGAACCCTTTTCTTTGTTTAAGGTGAAATCTTTGTTCCTCTAACCTCAAAGGATGTCCTCTTGTCAGTTGAAAATCTCTTGCTACAAAAAGTTCACTTGACAAAGCCTTATATTGACCCTGGATGTATTTATATAACGTAATCATATCTCCTCTTAGACGCCTTTTTTCTAGCAAAAATAAGTTTAATTTTGTTAATCGTTCTTCATAACTTAGCCCCTCCATTCACCTTATTAGTTTTGTAGCCCTTCTCTGTACTTTTTCCAGCTCTAAAATGTCTTTCCTCGTTCATCGCCGGTGAGCCTCGCACAGCGAGGTGAGCCCTTGAAATTGGAGCACTTGGGCACTCATCGCTGGCGAGCCTCGCTTAACGAGGCAAGCAATTATCTCGGAGAACTTAGGCGATTACATGCGCAGCACAACAGAATAGGTAAATAGTGGAGGGAATGAAACACGTGGGACTTAGTCTTAGGTTAAAAGTAGTTGACGAACACAGGACTTAGAAAAACAAAATACAAGACGCGGGACTTAATAAAAAATAAAACACAAAATACAACAAAAACATCACCAATAGCGCGGGAGAACAGCCAGGGCGTCTGGAAGTGAGGTGAAATACCAATTTATGTCCAATTTAAGCAGTTTCGTCACTTGAAAATCGGCTAAGCGAGAGAAAAAATGTCGGCCGTAAAAAAATGAAAACGAGGCTACTTGACCCCGAACCGCGCAAAACACAGCCAGCTGTGTACGCGGTAGAAAAATACTAATACGAAGGACGAAAAATTAATTGCAAAACACATTGGGAAAGAGCGGATTTCCTTCCTAAACCAACAGTTTTGTCTTGCACACGCAGCCTATATATAGGGCACACTTGCCACAGAACTGACACCTTCTCCTCAGGTGCTGACAGTCTGGGTGGACATTTTCTGCTGCCGGAAAATACAAAGAGATTGTTAGCTCTTTAGGATACTGATTGATAAATATTAAATACACATAGGTAAAGTATATTAATAATAATTAATACATAATTAGTTAATGAATTATTAATGAAAAAAATAGAGGATTAGTTAAACAAAATCAGCAACAAAGTTATACCGTATTTATCGCCCTATAAGACGCACCTGCAGATAAGACGCACCTAGTTTTTAGAGGAGGAAAACAAGAAAAAAAAATTCTGAATCAAACACAAATACACTTCACACACAGATACACACCTACATTACACACAAATATATATATATATATATATATATATATATATATATATATATATATACATACATACACATATACATACATACATACATACACATTTTGCAGCATTTGGGAGCCTCCAGGAGCTCTTGACCCTCCCTGTCCCTCCTGATCCTCACCTTTCTTCTCATCTCGGCCCATCTTGATCTCACCCCAGCGCTTCCTACCAGCACTCCTCCTGCAGCCTTCCCTTGCGTTGCGTGTGTGACGTCACTAGGATGCACCGGACGACGCAATGTATGCTGCTGGTGCTGTAGGAAGCTCCAATCAGGAGTGGGAAGAGATCAAGAGGACAGAGAGGCAGTTTTAAAAGGTATATTCGCCGTATAAGACGCACCAACTTCCCGCCCCCAGTTTTGGGGAAGAAAAAGTGCATCTTATAGGGCAAAAAATACGGTAATTTATGCTTACTTTAGTTTAGCAATACTTTCATGCTTCGATGTTTGTAATATATTAATTAATTGAATAATTAATTAATTGTGTACTTTAATTTATTAAATATGAATTAGTAATCATTTTAAAGAAAAAAAGGTGAAAATGGTTAAAGTTTATTAATACATAAATGTCAAAATATTGCTAATATATTTACACATTGATTCATTAATTATTAATGGACATTATTTTATTCATTAATTATTAGTAACTATTCTGAACAACAAAGATTCTATATTCTACAATGCCTTTAGTTTAGTAATATATTAATGTTTAGCTCTTTAGAATATATTTAGTCAGTGATTCATTGATTATTAATGTACATTAATTTGTTAAATATTAATTAGTAATATTACAAAAAATAAAAGGACCACAAAAAATATGTATATTTTAATATGCACTGACATATCCGTGATGATGCTTATTGACTGATAGGGATGAATCCAAATATTAAAAATGATTTCCATCTTATTTGACAGTTTCAACACAGAGAGTGACGTTTGCAGCCTTTCACCAGCATAAAGATCACCTTTACAGGTATATCATTAAATATGTTCGTATGCTAAAAAAAAGGATTAAAGTGTTTTTATTTGGAATTGATCATAGGTATTGATTAATTAACGTATAATAATATATTAATTAATAATTAGTAATCATTACAAAAAATGGTTTTATTTAACAATACATTTATGAGTATGCTTTTATGTTTTGCATCTATGCCAATATATCTGTGTTGCTGCTAATTGCATGATATGGATGAAGCACAATATTACAAATTATTTCCATCTTATTTCACAGTTTCATCGTCTCTAAAGCTGAGTCAACACAGAGAGTGACGTTTAAACAGCATAAAGATCACCTTTAAAGGTATATCATTTAATTTTTTTACTTAGGGAACAAAAAATGCTTATTTTTTTTATTTACATTGATAACAGTTATTGATTAATTAAAGTCTAATAATATTTTAATTAATTAATAATTAATCATTATTAAAAACAAACAAAAACATTTTTTTATTCTGCAATAAAAGTAATACATTTTTTTAACAGGCACTTATACTGTATAGCTGCCTTACTGCTCATTCATCCACATTGCTTTTGGAACTATTAATTAAGAATAATAATAAAAAAAATAAAAAAAATAGGATAGGACCTTAAAAGCACTTCAAGATTTAAAGCACTTTCTTACGTTATGACATGTCCTACATTTAAAATGTTATAATTATTTTATTTATGAATATATTGATGATTATGCATTTATGTTTTACATCTATGCAAATTAAACATCATAGCTTTATTCAATCACAAATTCAATGAATACAGACATTAACAATAATTTTTTTTTTTTTCACAGATTACTCATCTCTGCACCTGACTGAAGACAGAGAGTGAATTTTCAAGGATTTCGTCGCAAGCAACAAATTTCAAAGGTATATAATTTCATGATGCCCTTATTGTTTTGTATTGATGACAGTTAATAATTAATTATTTAAACTATATTTATTTAGGGACTCATTACATTGCAGTTTGAGAAATTGAATAGGGCTCTCTATAAAAACATAGAATATTATTTTCACATACCATTTTACTTCATGAACATCTACCTAAAACTAAGGTTTGAAAAAAAAAATGCAAATATGCTATGTGCTTAGATGCAAAGGAATGAGGTCTTTATTTTTTCAGTTTTCACTTCCAATAACAAGAAAATATCTATAGACATATATACTATATATATATATATATATATATATATATATATATATATATATATATACATATAGTAAATAAAAAGTACATCTGTGCTCACATTTGAATGTCTAAAGCAAGTTAAAAAACCTGCTTCCAGCTCAGAGTTCCGAGAAAAACAGTTATTACACTGCATTCTGGGAAGTTGAGCTGGGACACACAAATATGCCCACAAATGCCTCGCTCTTCATTCCATAGCCATCATCAAACAAGGCTTCCTTTAAGCTTATGCATGCTGTATTAAACAGCTTTAATGCAAAGCCAAGGTTGGAATAAACACAGGCTGAGTATCCAATCCATGTACACCTGTTTCAAGCTTACTGGCTATCATCAGCATGGAGCGGGATCTCAGCCTGTGTTGTGGAAATTATGAGTAGGTAGTTCACAACAACAATCATTTATAATATGGTGGGCAAAAGAGCGATAGAAGCCCTCCACCGTACAGTAGTACAATAAATAAAAAGTACATCTGTGCTCACAATTAAATGTCTAAAGCAAGTTAAAAAACCTGCTTCCAGCTCAGAGTTACAAGAAAAACAGTTATTACACTGCATTCTAGGAAGTTATACATATGTTTACCTAATTTTTTTTTATTTGTATTTATTACAAAGTTTACAAACATTAAAATCCAAATATCAAAACATCAGTATTTATACACAATCAAACAAACAAACAAAAAAAAGAATAAAAAACTACAATATGGAACCATAACTAAATGTAAACATTTCAGGATATGTCATAAGGAAAGGAGTTATTTTTCAGAGTATCAGTGCATATTGAAATTCAATTCTAGGGAGGAGAGGAGCAAAAGGGTTTCCTTTTCTCATAAATGGCTCATTATGTCTTCCAAAGAGACCATTTTAAGCTAGTTTTTTTCGACGGAGAATGTGAGTGTGTTGAGTACTCCAATTCTATTTGTTTATTTCTCTCTACAATGGTCACAAGTTCCGTCCATGTCAGTAAGGATTGTTTTTTCCATCCTCTGGCTATAAGCCCCTTAGCTTTCATTAAAGTATTTATAATCACATCACTATGGCCCTCATTCTATTATCGGCCGTAAAACGTCCGCAAAGCTGCGATTCCTTGCAGGGCTCCCGTTACCTTGCAATTCAAATAGACGGCGCCGCAAGGATTTCCCCTTACGGCCAGCCGCATATCTTGCAACCGGCCGCAAGGTCTGAAAACTTTAAAAGCAAATATAAATTCAAGACGGCACTGTAAAGCTCTGTAAATGCTAGGGATCATAATGGGGGACATGGTGATTAATAGCAACCCCCTTTCAAGCTTGCACATCATCCCAAATCCGATATTTCATTAACTGTTTATTTTCTGGCCGCAGCGTGGGCGGGTCTGAGGTGCTCCAAGCCCTCTGGACTTTTTCCACGGATATTTGAAATAAATTAAAATAACAATTATTTACGGATTTGAGTGTAGGGGAGGGTTGTACTATGAATGCTAACACCTACAATCATTTTATCGTCTCCTCAGAGTGCAGGATGGCTTTATTATGTGCTTAATTGTGTGCTTGCGGGACCTTTTTGCTGCAAGTAAGCTGCGGCTCGGTTTTAGCCTTGCAGAGAGGGTTCCCGGAGCAATTGAATAGCAACCGGGATTTGCTTGCGCCCGAAACTCTTGCGGCCGTTTAAGATCAAAGGCTTTCCTCCGGCGCGTGCGGCCGCAAGGGATAGCAAGGCGCCGGCCGCAAGCCTGCCGGAAACCCAGGCCGGAAGGGAATAGAATAGGCAAATAGCTTGCGGCCGGTCCTTGCGGCCCCGCATCTCCTACGGCCGATAATAGAATGAGGCCCTTTGTGTGTAATTAATTTTACTTGGGAAAATATGGAATAATACGATCCCAGGCGCTGTTTCTAGTTGAAAATTGATTCTTTTTTATATATGCCCTAGACATAATGTCCAAAATTCTTTAATATTAGAGCAATTCCACCACATGTGTTCATAGGTTCCTATTTGGTTTTCACATCTCCAACATTAACCCAGATGTTTTTCTGGGGCAATCTTTTTTAATTTAATTGGAGTTATATACCATCTCTGCACTAATTTAAAGTAAGTTTCTCTTAAGGACAAATTTGTTATACTTTTCTCCGTTTTTAAAAATGCTTTATACCACTGGGTTGTGGACCAAGTTATCCCTAAATTTTCTTCCCATTTTTGCATCCTTTCTGTTTTTTCTATTTCTAGTTGAGATTTTATTATTTTATGATATCTTGATATTGTACTTTTCTTATCAATTTCATTTAGAGATTTTTCAAATTGAGTCAATTCTCTATTAGGTAATTTTACATACTCTGTATTTATTATTGACATATATAAAATATCATAAAGCAACCATTTTGTAGATGGTATTTGATATTCAGCAGATATTACTTTAAATGTTTTCAGTTTTTGTCCCTGAAATAAGTCCTTGAGACTTTTTATACCCCATTTCTCCCATGACATATTTAAGAAGGGAGTAAGTTCTAATGACAATTTATCTATTGGGATATTTGGAGCTGGGAATTTTACTAATTTATTTTTTCTATTATAATTAAACCACCATTTTATTAAGGTTTTTGGAATAAGTGGTTATTTATTAAGAATCTTATTATCTATCTTCTTATCCCAAAATATATGATGTAGATTAATATTTTTAACTAATTCATTCTCTATAAGTAAATATTTAGGTTTATTTTCTTTCAAGGTGTATTTTGATAAGTGTACCAGATTAATAGCTAGTGATGTGGCGAACCTAAAATTTTCGGTTCGCGAACCGCGAACGCGAACCGCCGCAAATATTCGCGAACCGGCGAACATCGGCGAACCGCCTTAGACTTTAATGGGCAGGCGAATTTTAAAACACACAGGGACTCTTTCTGGCCACAATAGTGATGGGAAAGTTGTTTCAACGGGTCTAACACCTGGACTGTGGCATGCCGAAGGGGGATCCATGGCAAAACTCCCACGGAAAATTACATAGTTGATGCAGAGTCTGGTTTTAAGCCATAAAGGGCATAAATTACCTAACATTCCTAAATAGTTTGGAATAACGTGCTTTAAAACATCAGGTATGATGTTGTATCGATCAGGTAGTGTAAGGGTTAGGCCTGCTTCACAGTGACAGACCAAACTCACCGTTTAACGCACCGCAAACAACCACAAACAGTCCATTTGCACAACCTCAAACTCCCCATTTGAACAAGTTTGGATACCAAGCTAGCCATGTCCCGTTCCTTGTCCTCACTGATGTCATTGAAGGTCTCTTCCTCCACCCAGCCACCAAGGGTCCCCGAAAGGTGACAACAAGCCCCCTGGGACACCTGCTGTGTTTCGTCTTCCACCTCCTCAAAGCCACCTTAATCCTCTGACTCCTCTTCTTCAGACTCCTCTCACTGCATTGCCTCTCTCTGCATTATTATAAGGTGTGTTAAGTAGTACTACTCTTATCAGTTTAAAACCTGTTACAGCACATATCAGGTGGCGTGTATAAGGCCTGGATTTTTAGAACCAGGAGATGAAAAAAGATGCTTTGTTGGTCGTATCACTTCAATTTTGGGGCACGGCACGTGCAATCAAAGGTGCCACCAGATAGGAGTGGCGTGTTTGTAAGTACTACTCTTATCAGTTTAATACTTGTTACGTCACCTATCAGGGGGCGTGTATAAGGCCTGGATTTTTAGAACCAGGAGATGGAAAAAGATGCTTTGTTGGTCGTATCACTTCAATTTTGGGGCACGGCACGTGCAATCAAAGGTGCCACCAGATAGGAGTGACGTGTTTGTAAGTTCTACTCTTATCAGTTTAATACTTGTTACGTCACCTATCAGGGGGCGTGTATAAGGCCTGGATTTTTAGAACCAGGAGATGGAAAAAGATGCTTTGTTGGTCGTATCACTTCAATTTTGGGGCACGGCACGTGCAGTCAAAGGTGCCACCAGATAGGAGTGACGTGTTTGTAAGTACTACTCTTATCAGTTTAATACTTGTTACGTTACCTATCAGGGGGCGTGTATAAGGCCTGGATTTTTAGAACCAGGAGATGGAAAAAGATACTTGGTTGGTCGTATCACTTCAATTTTGGGGCACGGCACGTTCAATCAAAGGTGCCACCAGATAGGAGTGACGTGTTTGTAAGTACTACTCTTATCAGTTTAATACATGTTACGTCACCTATCAGGGGGCGTGTATAAGGCCTGGATTTTTAGAACCAGGAGATGAAAAAAGATGCTTTGTTGGTCGTATCACTTCAATTTTGGGGCACTGCACGTGCAATCAAAGGTGCCACCAGATAGGAGTGGCGTGTTTGTAAGTACTACTCTTATCAGTTTAATACTTGTTACGTCACCTATCAGGGGGCGTGTATAAGGCCTGGATTTTTAGAACCAGGAGATGGAAAAAGATGCTTTGTTGGTCGTATCACTTCAATTTTGGGGCACTGCACGTGCAATCAAAGGTGCCACCAGATAGGAGTGGCGTGTTTGTAAGTACTACTCTTATCAGTTTAATACTTGTTACGTCACCTATCAGGGGGCGTGTATAAGGCCTGGATTTTTAGAACCAGGAAATGGAAAAAGATGCTTTGTTGGTCGTATCACTTTAATTTTGGGGCACTTTGTGACATTAGCTTCTTACGCTCAAACATGTCCTTTACAGGCACCTGACTATGGGCAGATGAGCAGGAACTGCTCAAGGCGAGAGACGGAGTGGCGGATGGTTGAGAGGGGGCAAGGAGGACAGCAGTGGTTGATGTGGCTTATGATGCTGCACCAGGAGGAGGATGGCGGCTTTGAGTTTGTGTGCTGCTTGTACTCATGTGTTGGTCTGGAGTCACCCAAACATTAGGTCTCAACCTGTAGAGGATAAGGGAACTAGGCTACTGTAGACCTAATTCATCATTACAGGTTTTGACAGATCGGTACTATGCGTCCAAGCTACTGTGACAACAGATATGAGTGGCACTGTGCACTTGCAGAAGTTGGTAGAGTAGACGCTTTAGGTCTGACACACACGCTTGCAGACAACTAACTGCTATGCAATCTATTACAGTAGAATTTTTTTTTTGTTTTAAATGTACACTACTGTTACACCAGATATGAGTGGTGTGTTAAGTAGTACTACTCCTATCAGTTTAATCCCTGTTATGTGCCTTTTTTTTGGGTTTGGTTGTTGAAGCCACAGTGCAGCACCAGAGGCCAGAAAAATTAGGCATGTACATATGCCTGAAAAATTAGGTATTGTTGATCTTGCAGCGAGCAGATAAGAAGGTAGGCCTGATTCAACGCCCCATCCCTGCATATCCACACTCAGAGATTGAGGGGGCGACCCTTACAAGGCCACGGGCCGGAGATATAAAGGGGGGCCATCCCAAATAAGCACACAAGCGGGGACAAAGGTAGTGAAGGGGACATAGAGGCCCATGGACTAGCGGTCGCCATCTTGGCAGGAAAAGGGCCCAGCAATTAAGCCAAACTGACCCAGCACAGGCAGCTACTTGAGTCAAACGCTGTACAATTACACCTTAATAAAGCTGAAACATGCAGCAGCAGGGACAAGGAGGCTAACAGCCCCCACAGTCTCTGCACCACTCTTTTTAACAGATAACCCAATGGGCTAACCAGGAGGTTATTATTATTATTGGAGGAATTATTAGTGTCTTTACCCCCCAAGAGAGGACATAATATACGGTATCTTTAGACTACCTGATGGCCAAACCTCCTTTAGCCCCAATGCTATGCAAGAAACATTTCAAAACTTTATCTGACTGGGGGTCTGTAGAGTGACATTAGTACTGACCTTTATATAACTGGGGGTCTATAGAGGGACATTAGTACTGACCTTTATATGACTGGGGGTCTATAGAGGGACATTAGTACTGACCTTTATCTGACTGGGTGTCTATAGAGGGACATTAGTAATGACATTTATCTGACTGGGGGTCTTTAGAGTGACGTTAGTACTGACCTTTATATGACTGGGGGTCTATAGAGGGACATTAGTACTGACCTTTATCTGACTGGGTGTCTATAGAGGGACATTAGTAATGACCTTTATATGACTGGGGGTCTATAGGTGACATTAGTACTGACCTTTATCTGAATGGCTGTCTATAGAGGGACATTAGTAATGACCTTTATCTGACTGGGGGTCTATAGAGGGACATTAGTACTGACCTTTATCTGACTGGGGGTCTATAGAGGGACATTAGTACTGACCTTTATCTGACTGGGTGTCTATAGAGGGACATTAGTAATGACCTTTATATGACTGGGGGTCTATAGGTGACATTAGTACTGACCTTTATCTGACTTGGTGTCTATAGAGGGACATTAGTAATGACCTTTATCTGACTGGGGGTCTATAACAGGACATTAGTACTGACATTTATCTGACTGGGGGTCTATAGAGGGACATTAGTACTGACCTTTATCTGTCTGGGGGTCTATAGGTGAAATTAGTACTGACCTCCTGCTGCAGTATTATTACTCCCAGTACTCCCAGGCTTGCTACTATTAGATATAATAACCTCAGTTTCGTTTCCTTATCTGTTGGTAACATCAAAATATGATTATTAAATATTTCATATTTGTTTGTTTTTTCTCCCAAAGTGAACCCCGTTGTGTGTGTCCCACAGATGTGGCGTTTCCACTCTGCGTATGTTGGATTTGTACCGCTCAAAAAGTATGTAAAGAGATCCCCCCCCCTTGAAGCCCATTAATGACATCATCAGTAAATTGTATGTAACAGATTCCAGTGTTTAGGGTTTATGACCCAATACTGCAATCATATGATTTATGACAAAAATCTGTATTTGTCGTATTATTCAGACGCGTGTACATCTTTGTGTTACATTTCCTGATACTTTTATTATCTTGATCTTTATATATTTACTAGCGACTTGCCCGTCAAAAAATGGCGGCAATAAGATTGTAAGGCAGGTAATGGTGTTTGGACGAGACATTCATTTTGTTGGTGGTCGGAGATCCTTCGGCGCTCATTGCGAGGCTGTTGGTTGTATTTTTTTTCTGATAGGCGCTTTTGCTGTTATTCTTTGGTCGGCGGTGATGTGTTTTTTGCGCTTATTGCAAGGCTTTGTGTGCTATGAGCAGTGTTGGTGCTCGTTGTGAGGCGCGCAGTGAATGGCTTTTATGTTTAATGTGATAATGTTTTTTTTGTGTATATGTATTTTTGTATGCTAATGAAATAATTACTAAATGAATATACTTTACCTATTTGTAAGTAATATAGGCAGGAAGCATTGTGCTGAAGAGCTGACAATCTGTTTTCATGTTCCTGCAGCATACTATGTAGGTTTTAAGTGCTGTGGAGCTGCTGTGTAAGTGTCAGCAATGTGCGCAGTGTGTAGTGTAAATAGGCTGCGTGCGCGAGGGGAAGCCGTTAGGGTAGCTGGGTACTTCTGCATTGTGTAAGTTAGTGTTGTAAAATGGCGGGGAATGTGTATGTGGTACGCGGGTGTGGATGATTTAGCGTCCTTGTTAATAGTGTATCTTTACCTCGTACAGCTTTTTAGGAAAATCCGTATGTGTTTCGCGTGTTTAGGGTCCTGTAGCCTCGTTTTCTTTTTTTCAACGGCCATTTTTTCTTTCACTTAGGTGATTTTCGGGTGTCTAAACTCATGAATTTGGACTTAAATGGAGGTGTAACTTCACTTGCAGAGGTCCTCGGTGCCGGCCTTGCTGTGGGTAAGCTTTTTATGTGTTTGTTGTGTGTATCTATTGTGTTTTTAATGTTTTTAAGTGTGCGCGGTTCGGGCGTTAAGGTCGTATTTTTGTGAGCTCGTAATGGTTTTTTTTCTAAGTCCCGTATTTTTGGATGGTAAGTCCGTAAATTTGATGGTGTAAGTCCCGCCTGCGGCTCATTGCAGCCGACGTGGGAGCCTTCGGCGCTCCTTGCCAGCAACTCTGGCCCTGGCTTCGCAAGCCGGCAGCGTTAGCAACAACCCACCTGCTCACAACTATATATGTGATATCTGCAACGTCTTCCCCAGTTGGCACTTGTAAATCGGCTAAGCGACAAAAAAAATGGCGTCCGGAAAAAATGAAAACGAGGCTACACGACCCCAAACCGCGCAAAACATCGCCAGCCATGTACGACTTTTACCTAGGAACAGACGAGGTACAAAATACACTATTAGAAATAATGGAAACTGCTGGCGAGCCGCGTACCACATACACAATCGCCGCCATTTTACAACACTAACTTGCAACTAATAACATTACAAATCTAAAATGGCACGTTACACGACTATACAAGCGGTTTCCCCTCGTGCACTGCGCACATTGCTGACACTTACACCTCAGGTCACCAACAGTCCAAATGTACACTGTAAGCTGCAGGAAAATCAAAACTGATTGTTAGCTCTTCCGGATATTGATCACTGGATATATTAATTACAAATAGGTAAAGTATTTTAGTAATTAATTAATTAATTATTATTAAATAAAATATCTATAAAAAAATACGCTTAATAGCATATTTTACACTGCCGTTACTTTACATACATTAACGCTTCGCACTTCCTAATACATTTGTTCATTCACAATAGTTATTATCGTGCATTCATTTAATAAGTATTAATTAGTAATGGAAAATAAAAATGTAGACTTTACACTACACTAAAATGTTTTACTTTTTACTCTGCAGTTATATATCTGGATTACTGCTCATTGGCTGCCAGCGATAGCACTCTCAAAGCAGTTACAAATCTAAATCACTTTATTATGCTCTGAGACCTGAATACATTTTTTAATTTACACTGCACAAAATAAATTATATATTTAACACTGTACTTATATATCTGTCTTTGCGATGAGCGCCGAAGATTGATCGTTGCAAAGCACGAAACATGAAGGACACGAGGGAAGAGGCTCACAATGAGCGCCGAAGGTCCTCAGAGTACAAAAAGCATCACATTGTGTGGCAAACAGCATTGCCATGGCTTCAAAATTTATTGCCCCGTCATTTGTGCCAGGCAAGTCACTAGTGATATAATATAACATAATGCAATACAATATTATACAGTACACATGGGTGTTGGAACTGGGGGGGGGGGGGGGTAAGGGGTAACCCCCCCCCCCCCAGATTTCTTATCGTATGTATGTATGCGTATAGAAGCTAAAAGGGGAGTGGAGAGGGGGAGGAAACATAGGGGAGAGGGAGAGGAAGACACAGGAGAGGGGAGAGGGGAGAGGGGGAGGAAGACACAGTGGAGAGGGGGAGGAAGACACAGGGCAGAGGGCGGAAGAGAAACAGGGTAAGGAGGTGGGGGGAAGAGACACATGGGAGGGGGGAGAGACACAGGAGAGAGTGGGGGGTAGAGACACAGGAGAGAGGGGGGAAGAGACTAATGGGAGGGAGTGGTGAGGAGACACCGGGGAGAGGAAAGGGGGTAAAGACACAGAGGAGGGGGGAAGAAACACAGGGGAAGGGAAAGGGGGTAGAGACACAGGGGAGAGGGGTGAGACACAGGGGAGAAGGGGGAAGAGATACAGAGGAGGGGGGAGAGACACAGGGGAGAGGGAAGGGGGGAAAGACACATGGGAGGGGGGAAAGAAACAGGAGAAGGGAGAGGCGGTAGAGACACAGGGGAGGGGGGAGTGACACAGGGAAGAGGGAAGGGGGAAAAGACACAGGAGAGGGGGGAAAGAAACACGGGAGAAGGGAGAGGGGGTAGAAACACAGGGAAGGGTGGGAGAGACACAGGGGAGAGGGGGGGAGAGAGACACATGGGAGGGAGTGGGGGGCGGAGACACAGGGGAGAGACACATCGGGGGGAGTGGGGGGGAGACACAGGGGAGGTCTTGTGCTTTATTATTCTTCTTCTTATTATTACTATATAATGTGTAGATGTACCGGCTGGGCCTGCTCTTGTGCATTATTATTATTATTAGTAGTAGTATATAATGTGTATATGTACCGGCTGGGCATGCTCTTGTGCATTATTATTATTATTATTATTATTATTATTATTATTATTATTATTATTACTATATAATGTGTAGATGTACCGGCTGGGCTTGCTCTTGTGTATTATTTTGATTATTACTATATAATGTGTAGATGTACTGGCTGGGCATGCTCTTGTGCATTATTATTATTATTAGTAGTATTTTACTACTAATAATAATAATAATGCACAAGAGCATGCCCAGCCGGTACATCTACACATTATATAATAATAATAATAATAATAATAATAATAATAATAATAATAATAATAATAGTAATGCACAAGAGCATGCCCAGCTGGTACATCTACACATTATATAATAATAATAATAATAATAATAATAATAATAATAATAATAATGCATGCCCAGCTGGTACATCTACACATTATACAGTAGTAATATTAATAATAATAATAAGGCACAAGAGTCCTTCGGCGCTGCACTGGTCACTGAATAAACTTGCCTAGCTATGGTTTTCCCTATTGATGCAGTATCACCTACACTCAGCCTCCTCTCAGTAAGACTGCAAGTTAGTTTTGATTCCAAAATGGCTACTGTCCATGAGGTTAAAGGGTCTGGAAGGGAGTGTATGCTGCTGATTGGCTGGAATGTGTCTGCTGACTGTGACATGCAGGGTCAAAGTTTGCTCAATGATAACGTATTGGGGGCGGCTCGAATATCGCATATGTTCGCAGTTCGCCGCGAATGCGAACATGCTATGTTCGCCGGGAACACTCCGCCGGCGAACTATTCGCGACATCTCTAGAGAGAGAGTCTTCATGCCAAGAATAGATTTGGCACCAAGTGAAAGTAGCCTCCCTTTTGTACTTCAAAGGAGACAATTTCCCATCATCATGGCATTTGCAATGACCATTAATAAATCAAAAGGACAAACTTTCAAATCTTTTGGTATCTTTTTAGAAGAACCAGTATTTGCACATGGCCAACTGTATGTTGCATTTTCAAGATGCAAGAATCCAGAGGCTATTAAAGTCTACATTGAAAACAACCAAGTCAGGGTGATTTATTAGATGATGGCTGCGTTTTTACAAAAAAACATTGTTTGCTATGTGGTACTATAACTTAAATTCACAAAAGGAGAACAATACAAGACATGCCAAAAAAAATGCTTTGACCTCAAGGACAAATTCACAAGAATAAAATAACAAATATAGAGAACAGTGGTTTTATTTCGAGCACAAACTTTTATGTCACGCTGACTCTTTTTAGGGGACCACTATTTCATTAAAAAACTCTATAAAATGGCAAAAAACATAGAGAACAGTGGTTTTACTTCCCGGGCTAAATTATATGGCTCTGAGACTCTATTCAGAGGACCACTATTTCACATAGGAATCTCTGTGTGCCATTTTCAAAAAATACTTTCATCGCAAGAACTAATTTACAACAAAAAACAAACAAATATAGAGAACAGTGGTTTTATTCTGATGACAGCATTTTATGTCAGTCGGACTCTTTTTAGAGGACCACTATTTCCTTAAGAAACTCTATAAAATGGAAAAAAACATAGAGAACAGTGGTTATACCCCGCGGACGAACTTTGAGGAAATTCTATGTGCCATTTTCAACAACTACAATAACAACAACAACTCAAAAAAAAAAAGAAAGAAAGACAAAGTAACATATTGAAATCTCTTGGAAGTGGCCTTTCACCATGATTAGCCCCACAAAACACTTTCCTTGCATTTTGTAAAAATTCAAGGTTCAATGTTAATACATTAAGTTACTGTTAGTAATGTTAATATTTTTTAAAGAAACATGCTTGGTTGTTTCATTGTATATATTTAAGGTTTCATGTTAACAGAAGGAGGAGCTTTTATTGTCTAATTTAAATGTATAATTACATGGAGAATATTAATCCAGGGAGTAATCTGATCGCCAGTTAATGGGGTCAGGAAGGAATTATTTTTTTTCCCTCTTTGATACAATTGGCTCAGTTTCAATGAGGGTTTTTCCTTTTTGCCTTCCTCTGGATTCAATACCTATATAGTTTACCAGTTGTTGGTCTACAAGTTGCATTTTACAAACCATTATGTAAAATTTACAATACTCATTCATACAACGTTGACCTATTCTTACATTAAAATGTTAATATTTAAAAAAAATAAAAGTTTACCACTTGGTGACCTACAAGTTCCATGTAAAAAAAATAAACATATTTAATATCATTGTTGTACTTCATTATAGATAATACAAAAGTTAAAAGTGTCAAACACTCATATTAAGTACAAAACTAAATTCAAACAATACACATTTAATTGCCATTATTTTTTGACGGGCAAGTCGCTAGTTGTACATAACTAAGGGTTCATGTCAGTAGGAGGATGATTATTTCTTGCTACATTGAAATGTATAATTAAATTGCGAGTAGTGATCCAGGGACTAATCTGATCGCCAGTTAATGGGGTCAGGAAATATTTTTATTTTTTTCCATCTTTGACACAATTGGATATGTTTCACTGGGGGGGTTTCTGTTTGCCTTCCTCTGGATTCAATACCTTGCTGGTTTAAATACTTTAAACACAAGTTGCAGGTTACAAAAGTATTATGTAATGGTTTACTATACTCATTCATACTAACTTGAACAGTTATATTATTCATGCATAACTGACTGTTTAAAAATGTTAATATCGTTACAAAATGTACCAGTCATTGAAATACAAGGTACATGTTAAAAAGCAATATGTAATGGTTTACAATAGTGATCTATGCAAAATTGATCCATTGTCATATTATTATTGCATAGCTCACAATTACAAAGGTTAATATTGGTAAAAGATAATGTTTTAACAAGTTGCATGTTAAAAAAATAAACACATTTATTATAATTGTTGTACTTTATAGATAACTAAAAGGTTAAGAGTTGCAGAGATTCAAATTGTGTGACAAAAAACTTTCCCAGCCTTAACATTTTATTGCCATCATTTTTGACGGGCAAGTCACTAGTTCTATTATATTGAGTTATTGTTTGATAGTTAATACAGATCTGCTAGCACGGCTTGGATACCAGATGCAGGTTGACTTGGTTATTACAACACTAAAGTGTGAACCTCATTAACATGTACATAGCCATCCTACTTTTTGTCCTCCCTCTCGTTTTACTTTTTTATCTTTTTGCCCCGACATAAAGGATTCCAAAGCTGTTGCACACTATTATTTACTTTATTTAATCACACTTGTAAGTGTATGAATTAACTTCTCTTAGGTAATAGTCATTCTAAAGTACTGGCCAGATGAACAAAATATATACCGTATATACTCCAGTATAAGCCTAGTTTTTCAGCCCTTTTTTTAAGGCTGAAAAGGCCCCCTCGTCTTATACTCAAGTCACCCATCTCTCTTTCCACCCTGTGTCTCTCTTTCCACCCCGTGTCTCTCTTTCCCTCCCCCTCTCTGATCATCCTCCTTATCCTCAACCCCCCATTCTCATCCTCAAACCCACCCATCACTTTACCCCTCTAATTACCTCTCCCTATCCCCTCACTTACCTGCCATCAGCAGCTGCTCCTCTGTGCTCCTTCCAGCTGCGTTGGGACCCGGCATATGCTAATGACGTGACGTCACAGCTGCTGATGGAAGCTAAGTGAGGGAGAATGGAGAGGGAGAGGTAATTAGAGGGGTAAAGTGAGGAGGGGGTTGAGGATAAGGAGGGGGGTTTAGGATGAGGAAGGGGTTGAGGATGGGGGGGTTGGGGAAGAGGAGAAAGGTTGAGGAGTGGGGTTGAGGATGAGGAGGGGGATTGATGAGAGAGGTTGAGGAGGGGGTTGAGGATGAGGAGGGGTGTTGAGGATGAGGAGGGGGGATGAAGAAGGGGGATGAGGAGGGGGTTTGAGCAGGGGGTTGACGAGGGGGGGTTGAGGATGAGGAGGGGGGTTGAGGATGAGGGAGGAGGGTTGAGGATGAGGAGGAGGGGTTGAGGAGGGAGGTTGAGGAGGGGGGTTAAGTATGAGGAGGGGGTGTTGAGGATAGAGGTTGAGGAGGGGGGTTGAGGATGAGGGAGGTTGAGGAGGGGAGTTGAGGAGGGAGGATGAAGAGGGAGGATGAGGAGGGGAGATGAGGAGGGATGATGAGAGGGAGGATGAGAAGGGGGGTTGAGGAGGAGGGATAAGGAGGAAAGATGAGGAGGGGGTTGAGGAGGGGGTTGAGGATGAGGAGGGGGGTTGAGGAGGGGGTGAGGAGGGTGGTTAAGGAGAGAGGATGAGGAGGGAGGATGAGGAGGGGGGCTGAGGAGAGAGGATGAGGAGGGGGGTTGAGGAGAGAGGATGAGGAGGGAGAATGAGGAGGGGGTTGAGGAGGGAGGATGAGGAGGGGGGCTGAGGAGAGAGGATGAGGAGGGGGGTTGAGGAGAGAGGATAAGGAGGGAGAATGAGGAAGGGGGTTGAGGAGAAAGGATGAAGAGGGGGGTTGAGGATAGAGGATAAGGAGGGTGTTTAGGTGGGTAATAAGGGGAGGGGGAGAGAAAGATACACAAGTGAGAGGGGGAAAGAGACACAGGGAAGGGAGAGGGGGAAGAGACACAGGGGAGGGAGAGGGGGGACACAAGAAAGGGACACAGAGGGCACACAAGAGGGGGACACAGGGGGCAGCACATTTCCCACACTCGGCTTATACTCGAGTCACTAAGTTTTCCCAGTAATTTGTGGTAAAATTGGTGCCTTGGCTTATACTTGGCTCGGCTTATACTTGAGTATAAACGGTATGTAAGTGCTATGCACAATTACTGTTAGTTCCATTTTAGTAATGCTAACTGTTGGAGTATTCCTTCTCTAAATCCATAGTTATTCTGGTATACTAACTAGCAATATGTGATATGTAAGTGCAATATATTTTTTCTAGACTGTTAGGATTAGCTCTTCTTTTTTTTGTTAACCATATGCTTCCTGGGATAAGTTTGCACCAACTGATTATCTCTGTGCATTGACTGTGCGTTTCCTTTACATGCTTCTTGTAGACTGTGGGATTTTAGTTTACAATATGGATCCCTGTAGTTGTAGGTAGGGTGCCATGGGTTCATTTTTAGGTTCATGACTGTCAGTATTGAGCCTCATGGCTTAGTGGTAATGTTAGGTGCCATGGCATCCATGAGGATCCCCATGGCATAGGCTTTATTGTTAGGTACCATGTGGGTCCATGAGGATTCCCATTAAATTGGGTTAATTTGAGGTGCTGCTGGGGCCCTTTAAGAATCTCTATAATACATTGGTTAATTTTAGATGCCAAAGTGGTTCTTTAAGAACATGTTGTTAGATGACATAGGGATCAATGGGGATCTCTGAGGTACAGGTGTTACATTTAGGTGCCTTGGAGATCCATAGGGGACCTCCATGGTTATAGTTAGATGGAGGATCCTCGGGGGTCATATTGAATAATATGTGGGCAGAGGGAGTCCCTAGGGGTTCCCCCGGCTCATAGCTCATGGTCAGAGGTATAACCAGCTTCCGCTGGCTCAAAGTGTGTGGGCAGAGATAATCCCCAGGGTTCCCCATCAATGGTGTAAGGAGTCAGGCAGTGCAGAGTGGGGGAGGGCTGAGAATGGGTGATAACCTGTTCATTGTGTACCACTTTTGCTGTACACAACAATGCCTAACAATTAACTACTTAGGCCTAGTGATGTCGCAAACATCAAATTTTCAGTTTGCGAACCGCGGACGTGAATTTCATCAAATGTTTGCGAAAGGACGAACATCGGCTAATCGCCTTAGACTTCAATGGGCTGATAATTTTCAAAAACCCACAGGGACTCTTTCTGGCCACAATAGTGATGGGAAAGTTGTTTCAAGGGGACTAACACCTGACTGTGGCATGCCGGAGGGAGATCCATGGCAAAACTTCCCACGGAAAATGACATAGTTGATGCAGAGTCTGGTTTTAAGCCATAAAGGGCATAAATCACCTAACATTCCTAAATTGTTTGGAAATAACATGCTTTAAAACATCAGGTATGATGTTGTATCGATCAGGTAGTGTAAGGGTTAGGCCCGCTTCACAGTGACAGACCAAACTCCCCGTTTAACGCCCGCCCAAACAACAACCACAAACAGTCCCTTTGCACAACCGCAAACTCCCCATTTGCACAAGGTTTGGATACCAAGCTAGCCATTTCCCGTTCCTTGTCCTCACTGATGTCATTGAAGGTCTCTTCCTCCACCCTAGCCACCAAGGGTCCCGAAAGGGGACAACAAGCCTGGGACGCCTGCTGTGTTTGGTCTTCCACCTCCTCAAAAGCCACCTCCTCCTCTGACTCCTCTTCTTCAGACTCCTCTCTCTGCATTGCCTCTGCCTGCGTTATTATAAGGTGTGTACTGGTTAAGTAGTACTATTCCTATCGGTTTAATCCCTGTTACGTCCCACTATTAGGGGACGTGTATATGGCATTGATTTTTGGAACAGGGAGATGGAAAAAGATGCTTGGTCGGACCTCCTACTTCAATTTGGGGCACTGCATGTGCAATCTAAGGTTGCCACCAGATATGACGGTCACTGTGCACTGGCAAAAGTTGGCAAAGTATATGCAATAAGGCTTCAGCACACATCGCCTGTAGGCAGGCAACTGATATTCAAGTCGATTACAGTCAAAAAAGGGTTCTTTTATTTCATCTGTACACCAACGGTTGCACTAGATATGAGTGTGACCTGTGCACTGGCAAAAGTTGGCAGAGTAGATGAAATAGCCTCACACACATCGCCTGTAGGCAGGCAACTGAATTCAATCAATTACAGTCAAAAAAGGGTTCTTTTAATTTCACTGTACACTACGGTTGCACTAGATATGAGTGTCACTGTGCACTGGCAAAAGTTGCAGAGTAGAGCAATAGACCTCACACACATACCCCGCCTTAGGCAGTCAACTGATATTATATCGATTACAGTCAAAAAAGGGTTCTTTTATTTCACTGTACACTATGGTTGCATTAGATATGAGTGTCACTGTGCACTGGCAAAAGTTGGTAGAGTAGATGCAATAGGCTTCACACACACGCCTGTAGGCAGGCAACTAATATTCAATCGATTACAGTAAAAAAAGGGTTGTTTTATGTCACTGTACACTACGTTTGCACTAGATATGAGTGTCACTTTGCACTGGCAAAAGTTGGCAGAGTAGATGCATTAGGCCTCACACACACGCTAGCAGGCAGGCATATGCAATTAGATTACACAGAAAAAAAATAAAAATAAAAAAAAGATGATTCTAGCCCTAAAAAGGGCTTTTTGGGTTGCGTCCTTGCAGCAGATATCAAATGAGTCCTTCAGGTGTGTAGTGAAAGCTAAATACACAGCCTGGCTATTTATTTCCCTATTAAATCAGCAGAAAAAAATAAAAAATAAAATAAAATAAATTATGTTCTAGCCCTAAAAAGGGCTTTTTGGTTGCTGTCCTTGCAGCAGATATCAAATGAGTCCTTCAGGTGTGTAGTGAAAGCTAAATACACAGCCTGGCTATCTATTTCCCTATTAAATCAGCAGCAGGTAGAATATATGTCCTCTCTCATCGAATGTAGCTTCAGAATGATTCTAAAATGGAGGCTGCTCTGGAAGGCAAACAAGAAAAGCTTGTGGAGGATTATCAGAGATTAGAGACCAAAGTTGCGATGACTTGAGGATGAAGTCCGTAAGTCTCAAGAACAAATTAAGGTAGAATCGAAGATTTCTCTAGACAGAATAATTTAAGGCTGGGTGGGATTTCAGGGAAGGTCCTGGACAATGAGTTAGGCGAGTACGTGAATGAGTTCTTCAAATCTATCACAGGGAATGATAACACTTTGGAAGGTAAGTTTGAGAAGATACATAGGCTCCAATTACCTAGGAGACTGATAGGGGGGAGAGAACAGGATGTAATAGTAAAGTTACAAAATTACACCTTCACTTTAGCTAAAAGAAGAGAATTATGTTCTATTACTAAAGTGCTCGAAGAGAAAAGGTATTATATAAATGGGGGTTCCCTGTTAAACTAATTTATAACTAAAGGTAACCAAACTGAGGTGAATCAAATCAGTCGCAGAAGGTGTGCAGTGCTTGGAAAAGTGGGGTTTCAAATAAGAAAAAGAAGACACGAGAGGGGATGGGAAAGGCCCCACTTTTGATGGAGGCGGTAAAACGGGAAAGTGAAAGTGAAGTACGTAGGTGAATAAAGAGAAAGGGAGAAAAAAGGAAAATAAAATGTATAAAATATGCTACTTGTCCGAGACAACTTTGGGAAATGTTTTAATATTTCTATTGTAGGGGTCAATCAAAAGTTTTGGACGTGAAGGAAAATATTTTAAAGTGTAGTTGAGTGCTTCTAGGAGTAAGGGAGAGGGTGGCAACGGGCGCACTCCAAAGGTTCTGCCGGGGTTTTTTTTTTTCTTATGAAGTTTTTTCTCTGCCCCAGAGGGACCAGACATCTAATGTTGTTGGAAGGGGAGGGAAATTGAAGGCAATAAAAAATTGGTATTATAGAGAAGGAGGGGACTCGGAGGTTATCAAGTAAGTCACTTTGATGTTAAAAAGTGATATTGCAAAATGCTAGAGGCTTAAATTCACCCGGCAAAAGGCACTGTGTTTTCCGTCAATTTATAAAAGAAGAATTGAATGTTATTTGTCTACAAGAAACACACTCGGGTAAAGGGGGAAAGAACCTAGAATAGGATACAAACAGTTTGAGTTGGGTTTCTCGTCTAGCTTCAGGAAAAAGGCTAGAGGGGGTTGCTATTTTGTTTCATGATAAGAATGTGATTGTAATGGACCATGTAGAATTTGATGGAGAAGGGAGATCTATCATTTGGTTAGGACAGGTAAATGGTCAGGTCATTTACAATTACCAATTATATTCTCCGAATGTGAATCAAATAAGCTTTTTGAGTAAGTGCTGTAAAAATGATTTCCAAACTAAAAGTGGGTAAGCGTATTATATGTGGGGAATTGAATATGGTCCTGGACATAAAAATTGATAGGAGCTTAAGGACGAGCGAGTTGGCTCTGGAAAGATTGTATAGAAGATTTAATGAGATATTGTTGAAATACAAACTATAGGACTCTTGGAGGCTAAAAAATCCTGAGGTCCGGGACTATACTTATTATTCATCTGAGACATAGTCTAATACACAAGGATTGATTTCATACTGGTTGACATAGAGACATGGAGAGAAGTGGATGATGTGGAGGTAGGGGTTATATCATGGTCAGTACCACGCCCTGGTAAAAATAGTACTGCAGGTCGGGGGACTAGCAACGGAAAAAAAAAGAGAAAATATACATAGAAGAAAAAAAGAAATTAAGGAAGTAATTGAAGAGTTCTTTAGAGTTAACAGTGGCTCTATAACCTCAGATTTAAGTATTTGGAATGCGACGTATAGCGTATATGAGGGTATTATTGAAAACAAGAATGATTAAGAAGAGGAGAGCCAGGGGGAAATCGCTTCATGATTTTATATTTAGAACTCTATAAGTTATCATATGCAAATAAAAAATGCAGGATAACATGTTGACCGGAACAGATCTATAAGATACAAGCACAGATAAAATATGATCTTACAAAGTCAAATAGATAAGAAGTTAAGGGAGCTAAAAATAAAAAAAATATCATTTAGGCAATAAAGCAAATAAATCACTAGTGGACCTTATTGGGAAAAAGCGGAGCAACAAAAGGATAGTGAAATTTCTCGATTCCAAAGGAATTATGAAAAAGGATCCTATTGAAATAGGTAGAATTGCGGCAGAGTACTATAGCACCTTATATAATCTGGAAAAGAAACCAGGGTGGGTTAAAACCTGATAAAGGGCAAATACAGGATTTGTTTAAAAAGTTGAATCTAAAAAAAATTTTTCGAAAACGAGCAAAAGGAACTACTAAATGGAAGATATTATTGGAGGAAAATCGAGAACTGTTTTGAGTCCGTTAAGATGTCCAAAAATCCCCAGGACCAGATGGGTTCCCGATACTGTATTACAAACAATTCTTACCAGAATGGTGCTCATCTGGTAAAAGTATTTAACAAAATTAAAGACTCAGGATGGGCTCCCAAGGAGACATTAGAAGCAGCCATAATTATGATACTAAGAAGGGAAAAGATCTGGCAAATTGTGTTAACTACAGGCCCATCTCTTTACTTAACATCGATATCAAAATATATTCAAAAGATACTAGCACAAAGATTAAATCCTCTTTAGACCAGTTAATTGAGTCAGATCAAACAGGTTTTGTTAAAGGCCGACAAGGGACAGATAACCTGCGAAAGCTTATTGATATATTGGCACACTCTAAAGATAATAAAATCCCGTTGGTGGCAGTAGGTTATGATGCGGAAAAAGCCTTCGATAGGCTCAACTGGGAGTTTATCAAGTGTACTAGAAGAAATTGGATTGGGCAAATTCGGGTCAAGAGCGATTATGGCGCTATACTCTAACCCTTCAGCCTTCATAAAAGGTACAGACTTTCAGTCGGAATCGTTTGAGATTAGCAATGGGACGAGACAAGGATGCCCGCTATCCCCAATGATCTTCAATTTGTGTATAGAAGTGCTGGCTCAAATGATAAGGAAGAATGATAGGATAAGAGGAATCATATGTGGAGCTATAGAATCGAAGATCACTCTATTCGCAGATGATGCAGTTGTAGTTTATCAGAGCCACTAGAATCATTGGTGTACTCATGAAGGAATTAAAAACCTTTGGTTGCCTATCATATTATAAAATTAATTCTTCCAAATCAGAGGTTATCTGGCTAAATGTGAACTTAGAAACTAAAACCTTGTTACGAGAGAAATTCCATTTAGATGGGAGCAGAATAAACTAGAACATTTGGGAATAGAGTTGACTCCTTGTGTGTTTCTACCATGTTAAAGAATAACTTGGAAATAACTTTTGTTTCAGTGTGCAAACTACTCAAGTCATGGGAGAGGCTAAACATAACCAGGTCAGGCAGAATCGTATGTGTTAATATGTTCATTCTACCGAAACTTACTTATGTTTTAAGAACAATCCTCTATTTATATCCAGAGGAAGTATTACTAAATTTCAGAAAGGTGGTAGATCATTTTATATATAAAGGAAATAGGGTTAGAGTCAGTAAAGACTATGGGCCTCATTCTATTATCGGCCGTAGGAGATGCGGGGCCGCAAGCTATTTGCCTATTCTATTCCCTTCCGGCCTGGGTTTCCCGGCAGGCTTGCGGCGGCGCCTTGCTATCCTTGCGGCCGCGAGACGCGCCGGATGAAAGCCTTTGATCTTAAAGGGCCACAAGAGATTAGGCGCAAGCAAATCCTGGTTGCTATTCAATTGCTTCCGGGAACCCTCTCTGCAAGGCTAAAACCGAGCCGCAGCTTACTTGCAGCAAAAAGGTCCCGCGAGGCACACAATTTAAGCACATTTTAAAGCCATAATAAAGCCATCCTGCACTCTGAGGAGACTATAAAGTGATTGTAGGTGTTAGCATTAATAGCACAACATTCCCCTACACTCAATTCCGTAATTAAATGTTTTTTTAATTCATTGTCACATATCCATGTAATAAAGTCCAGAGGGGCTTGGAGCACCTCAGACCCGCCCACGCTGCGGCCGGAAAATAAACAGTTAATGTAATCTCGATTTGGGCTGATGTGCAAGCTTGAGAGGGGGTTGCTATTACTCCTCATGTCCCCCCATTATGATCCCTAGCATTTACAGAGCTGTACAGTGCCGTCTTGAATTTATTTTTGCATTTAAAGATTTCTGAGCTTACGGCCGGTTTGCAAGATATAAGGCCCGGCCCGTAAGGGGATAGCCTTGCGGCGCCGTATAATTGAATTGCAATGGTAACGGGAGCCCCGCAAGGAATCGCAGCTTGTGCGGCCGATTTACGGCCGATAATAGAATGAGGCCCCAAGTAAATAAAAAGTATAGTAGAAGGGTGGATATGGGGCAATCAACCTCTGAAGTATGCAGAGGCTATAAAATTGTAACACTTTCTGAGATGAACAGAAGGAGTGGAAGGAACCCAAGTTTGTCCAGTTAGAAGAAGCCTTAAGCCCCAAAATAGTTCTGCAGCAAAGCTCTATGGCATAAGAAATCGTCCAACTTTAAGACTCAGATAGAGTTCAGAATAGGGAAAAAAATGTTGGGCTAGTTGGCTCAAAATGAACTCAAAATTGAAGTTGCTCCCTTTTCCATCTCCATTAACACCATTGGAAGTAATTTACGATAATACACCCCGAAATAGATAAGGTAGAGTGGGGAAATGGGGTATTGATAAAATTAAGGATTTAATCAGAAATGAGGGCTTTATAAATTTGAGGAACTGAGGAGAGTGAAAGAGGTCCCACTATCATTGTGCTGCAATTTTCTGACCCTTAAGAAGATATTAACAAAAGAAAGGTTTTGATGTAAGATCAGTCAGGGATTTGACACCTCTCGAAAAATTCTTGTCATTAAGTACAAGTAATAAGAGTTTCAGTGTCGAAATGCTTAAAAATTTTAGACAAGTACAGAAGTGCTGGAAAATCTGTAGCCATGGAAAGCTGGGAAACTGATTTTAGAATTAAGAAAAAATCTGGAGGATTGGGGAAAAGCTTATCAGCTAACAAAAGGATAACTTGATTTGTACAACTTACAGAGAAATCCACTTTAAAATTACACAAAAATGGTACATAGTTCCAGAGCTTCTGTCTAAAATAGACCCAAGCAAATATAGTGAGCTGTGTTGGAGAGGGTGCTCAGAAAATAGGCACCCAAAGCCACATGTGGTGGAAATGTGCTAAGATCAAATGGCTTTGGAAGAGTTGTGTCACCAAGTTGGTGGGTATGGATTGCAAGGAGTTACCTTAAATCCCAGAAGCTTTCCTAATACATATTTTTCCAAGGGAATGGTCTAGAGAAACAATAGGGATAGTAGTGCAGGTTCTCATGGTAATTAAATGGTGGATTGTGATGGAGATGGAGAAGTGTGGAATTGCCTAAATGGAATGAGATTTGTAGTACTATGGAAAGGAATAAACAGTATGAAATGGAATAGTTTAAGTTTGATTCCAAGTTAAGATTATCAGTGGTTAAGAAATGGCAATATTGGACGAAGAAATGTTATGCCGGGCCTTTTTGTTAATTGATAATATAGTTTTTTAGTTTTTTGTTGCCTTTAGCGATGTTACAATTAATTATATAATAGGTTTCGGGTATTGCCTCCTTCTGCAAATAATGAGAATATTGCCAAGGGGTGGGTGGGGGTATGTAGGTGGGTGATTGTGTATAATTTAGATGTAAAGTATTGTTTTTACTGTATGTATTTTGTTTTGGTTTGTTCGTCTTCTAAAAACAATAAAAATTAAAATATGAAAAAAAAAAAAAAAATGGAGGTCTGTCCTTCAGATGGAAGTCCCTGGAAGGGAGTGTATGCTGCTGATTGGCTGGAATATGTCTGCTGACTATAAGGTGCAGGGTCAAAGTTTCCTCAATGATAAAGAATAGGGTGGCGGACCGAAAAGCGCATGTGTTTGCCGTTCAATGCGAACGCGAACATGCGAAAATCACTTCGAATAGTCTCTCCGGCGAACTGTTCGGTGACATCACTACTTAGGCCTACACAGCTCTTTAATTATAAAGCTATATAGGGAAATTGACTGAGGTTCCGACTGGCAGTATAAATCCCAGGCAGGGATGTGTTTTTGGTTTTTGGCAAGGAAGAATTATTTTTAAATTCCATCCCTGAAGAAACATGTATTATTGAAACAAGTGTCACGATCAGCTTCTTCAAGGGGGCTTGATATGAAGCCTAGTTCAAACCTACCCAGCACAATCATGTTGTTCCTGTTTTCTGTGGCACAAAAGATGGCTTCTGAAGAGGGCAAGGCCCAAAAGGTACGTCAGTGAATACTGGATCCAGGTATACTTAGTGGCCCATGGCAGACCACTCCCCAAGTCAGGATACAACACACAGAAATAGTCTCACATCATGTATATGTGAAAACTATTTCTCAACCTTTATTGAATGATCAAAACAAGCATATTTATACTCTCCAATACCACACCCTTGTGTACATTTGTGTATGTGTGATGTCGGCCCATCTGGTTTGCAACCTTGGGCTATCAAAGCTCTTAGTTACATAGTTACATAGTTACATAGTAATTAAGGTTGAAAAAAGACTTTCAGTCCATCAAGTTCAACCTGTTAAGATCTCCTCTGATCTGCAATATGCGGATTAGTTATTAATTAAATTATTGATTAAATAATTATTAATAGTATAGTTAGTTGGAGAATGAATAAAGAGTTAGTCCATCAAGTTCAACCTTTTTAGATCTCTATTGATCTTTTTAATTTGGACTATTTATTATTATTGTTAATTGTTAATTATTGTTAATTGATCCAGAGGAAGGCAAACATAAAAAAAACCCCATTGAAACTTTGCCAATTGTCTCATAAGGGGGAAAAAAAGCAAAATTCCTTCCTGACCCCAGAAACTGGCGATCAAATTTCTCCCTGGATCAATATTCCTTCGCTAGTTATCTAGGATAGCCTTGAATGCCCTCTTTATTCAGAAATATATCTAACCCCTTTTTGAAGTTGTCTATCGAATTCGCTGTCACCACCTCCTTTGGTAGAGAATTCCACAGTTTAACCACCCTAACTGTGAAGAACCCTTTTCTTTGTTTAAGGTGAAATCTTTTTTCCTCTAACCTCAACGGATGTCCTCTTGTCAGTTGAAAATCTCTTTCTACAAAAAGCTCACTTGACAAAGCCTTATATGGACCCTGGATGTATTTAAATAACGTAATCATATCTCCTCTTAGACGCCTTTTTTCTAGCGAAAATAAGTTTAATTTTGCTAGTCTTTCTTCATAACTTAGCCCCTCCATTCCCCTTATTAGTTTTGTAGCCCTTCTCTGTACTTTTTCCAGCTCTAAGATGTCTTTTTTGTGAGGTGGTGCCCAAAATTGTACTCCATATTCCAAATGAGGGCGTACTAGAGATTTGTATAGTGGCAGAATTATATCTTCTTCCCTGGCTTCTATACCCTTCCTAATACATGCTAATATTTTATTTGCCTTTGCAGCCGCTGCTTGGCTTTGAGCGCTGTTACCTAGGTGGTTGTCCACTAGTACTCCCAAATCCCTTTCAATATCTGATACCCCTAGATTTGCTCCATTAAGATTATAGATTGCTTGGCTATTTTTCCTTCCCAAATGCATAACCTTACATTTATTTGTATTAAATCTCATCTGCCATTTAGCCGCCCATTTCTCTAATTTATGCAAATCCTTTTGTAGGGAAAGTACATCATTATCTGATTTTATTACCTTGCACAACTTAGTGTCATCAGCAAAAATGGAGACACTACATTCGAGTCCTACTTCAATGTCATTAATAAATATGTTAAAAAGGAGAGGACCCAATACTGAGCCCTGAGGAACCCCACTTATCACATTAGACCAATCGGAGTATGTTCCATTTACAACAACCCTTTGCTTCCTGTCTTTTAGCCAGCTCTCGATCCATGAGCAGATATTTACTGCAATTCCTGTATCCCTTAGTTTGCTCACTAGTCTTCCATGTGGCACTGTATCAAATGCCTTTGAAAAATCTAAAAAGACTACATCCACTGAGTTGCCCTGATCCAAGTTCCTACTAACCTCCTCATAAAAACTAATTAGATTGGTCTGACACGACCTTTCCTTCATAAATCCATGTTGACTGCTACCTATGATCCTGTTCAAATAGACATATTCTTGTATTCTGTCCCTTATTAACCCTTCTAAAAGCTTCCCAACTACAGAAGTGAGGCTCACTGGTCTATAATTCCCCGGATTTGCTCTAGATCCCTTCTTAAATATAGGTATCACCTCTGCTTTTCTCCAGTCATCTGGTAGAGACCCTGTAGTGAGCGAGTCTTTAAAGATTAGATATAATGGTTTGGCTATTACAGAACCCAGCTCCCTCAGTACCCTTGGATGTATTCCATCAGGACCTGGGGCTTTATTAACATTTATTTTCTCCAACCTCTTTTGTATTTCTTCCTGCGTTAACCAATTATTTAGTGAAGGTAGTGTAGCCCCATTATGTTGCAGTGTCCCAACCACTGGTACCTCCCTTGTGTAAACCGAAGAAAAGAACCTATTTAGCTCATCTGCCTTTTCCTGGTCACTAATTATCAGATGGCCTGTGTCACATTGTAATGGTCCTATCGATTCCTTCCTGGCCTTCTTCCCATTAATATATTTATAAAATATTTTAGGGTTAGTCTTACTTTCCATTGCAACTGACTTCTCATTTTCTATTTTAGCCAGTCTAATAGCCCTTTTGCAAGCCTTGTTGATTTCCTTATAGTCACATAAAGATGCCTCTGTTCCCTCCTTCTTGTATAATTTAAATGCATACTTCTTTTTCCTCATCATGATCTTTAAGTCATTGTTAAGCCACATGGGATGTGATTTACTCCTATTTATTTTATTTTCACATGGTACATGCTGATGAGTATGTTTATTTAGTAAGGATTTGAATGTTGTCCATTTATTTTCAGTATTCTTCCCTGTAAGTTCTTTGTCCCAGTCTATATGTTGTATTGCTGCCCGTAGCCCATTAAAGTTAGCCCTTTTAAAATTTAGAGTTTTTGTTGGCCCCTTACAACTCTGTTTTTTGTATTCAATCTCAAATGAGACTGTGTTGTGATCACTGTTCCCCAAGGGTTCCCCTATTTTTACATTTGATATTATATCAATATTACTTGTGATGACTAAATCCAAGATGGCCCCATTTCTAGTAGGTTCTTGTATTACCTGGGCTAGATAATGATCCCTGAGTGTACTCAAGAACCTGCTCCCCTTAGCTGAGCTGCTGGTCTCGTTTATCCAGTTTATATCAGGGTAATTAAAGTCTCCCATTATTAGAACTTGCCCATGCTTAGCTGCATTTCCAATCTGTAACAATAATTGTATTTCCTCACTTTCAGCTATATTTGGGGGTTTATAGCATACTCCCACCAATATGCATTTAGAATTAGCACCTCCACTATTTAGCTCAACCCACAAGGATTCAATGATGCCGTTAGTGCCAGCATAAATATCTTCTCTAACTATAGGCTTAAATTCAGGCTTAACATAAAGACAGATCCCTCCTCCTCTTTTACCATTGCCCCTATCTTTCCTAAATAGGTTATAACCATCCAGATTAACAGTCCAGTCATGAGATTCATCCCACCATGTTTCCGTAATGCCTATTAAGCCCCATTTTTCTTGTACTGCTAAATTTCTAGCTCATCCATTTTCCCAGGCAAACTTCTTGCGTTTGCAATCATACACTTTATGTTGCTATGGCTCTGCTGATGTGAAGTGCCTGCCACTGTATTTGAGGCCCCTATTAATATCTCCCTACTTTCTATTGTAACCCTCCCCCCTTCTCCTCCCCCATGGGTAAATAATTCATCCCTTTCCCTCTCTACCCTATTTACCCCAATACTTCTATATAGTCCCTCCCCCCCACCTACAAGTTTAAAAACTCCCCCAGCCGTTCTACCATCCTATTCCCTAGCACAAAAGCGCCCTCATCATTAAGGTGCAATCCATCCCTGCTATAGAGATTGTACCCAAGTGAGAAGTCAGCCCAGTGCTCTAAAAACCCAAAACCCTCTGCACTGCACCACTTTTTTAGCCACGCATTAACCTCCCTAAGCTCCTTCTGCCTCCCTGGGCTAGCACGTGGCACTGGTAGTATCTCAGAAAATACTACCTTGGAGGTCCTTGCTTTAAGCTTATTCCCTAATTCTCTAAAATCATTCTTTAGGACGCTCCATCTTCCACTAACTTTGTCATTGGTACCAATGTGTACCAAGACCGCCGGTTCATTACCAGCCCCTCCCAATAATTTATCCACCCGATCCACAACATGCCGAACCCGAGCACCCGGGAGACAGCAAACTGTTCGATTGCTGGGATCTGGGTGACAAATTACCCTGTCTACCTTCCTAATAATAGAGTCCCCTACCACCAAAACATGTCTGTTGCTCTGCCTATTCTGCCCTCCCTCTTCTCCAGTAGAGCTGTTCGCCGGCTGTTAGAGGGAACAGCTCTATCTGGCATTGCCATTCCTGAATGGACATCGCCAACAGTTTCACTCAATCTGGCAAATCTGTTGGTGTTTGACAACTCAGAACTGGCCTGCCTCCTCCTGTTCCCCCTGAGATCAAATTCACCAGATATCTATAGCTGGCTAGTGAAAACAACTTTATGTTAAACTCAAGTGTTTGCGTAGGACTACTTGAAGTACATACATGTCTTGACCCAAGGTCTGTATGTGTGAGTGTGCAATGATCTACAGCTAACTTCTACGCAGAGCATTTTTACCACTTACACATATGTTCTATATAACATGTTCCCTCTTAGAATATATTATAACTGGGATACATAATAACCATGTCCAAGCAACATATAACCACACAAAAACACATAATCCCAATGTAACAATGTCATGCTCTCTTGGCCATATTCATAAATTACTGGCAATAAGAGTCCTTAAACAATTAAATCATGACAACAAGCATACCAAAACAGGCTCAAGTACAGCATAAAACCTAGTTTGGAGTTCAAAAGCCCTATTAAATTCCCTCAACGTGTAAAACCATAGCCCATAATGTAGCCCATAAGACTTTGCGGCTATTAAATTGGCCCCGTAAAGCAACCCGCCAACAACCTGCGGGGTAAGTGCAAAAAAACCTTACATGATGTAGAAAATCCTTTGTTCTGTTAAGCCTGTAAATGTTATGTGACAATTATGCTATTAAATTGGAACTAATTCACTGGTGTTTAACCCTGTAACCCGCAAATGGAGCCAAAAAGCCTACAAGTACTAGAGAGGACCCGCAAGGGGGTTAAACTCCTATCCATAGCACTGTAAATGCAAATATACACACCCTACTGTACTTATAATTAAAGGGAAAGTGATGTTAGGTATTACAATTAATAGCACAACATTCTTAAGCTTGCAAATTTGCAATATATAATACAAAATTGTCTGTTTAATTTCTGTGTTATATCAATCCCGGCAATCAATGTGTAAATATGTATAATGGAACTCGCATGGACTAGAATATAATTTTTATTGATTTATTAATATTGCTTTATTTCTGTAATGCGGGTCTGATCGAAACTCGTAATTGAAACCAGTAAGGCTTTGAAATCTAACCTCCAATTTTCAGTGACCTAATGATGATGAACTCATTTGCCATTGGCTCCATCTAAAACCGTAACTACAGTTTGACTTATTGATCATGTTTACGGCTGCACATCCAATGTGCTCAAGAATGGTTTATGGGTTTGCATCTCAAGCCGTAACTTGCGGTATGGTCTCACTTAATAGCTCTGTAATGCAGCCGAATTTCAAGCCCCCAGCCATTGTGGGTGTGCCGATGCCGCTACAGGCTTTGAATTTAATAGGGCTGCACAAAAGCCACTCAAGGAACCTTTAGAAATGTCCTGGCTTTTAAAGTGTGGAGTATGTGAAGACCTGACTCTTGAGGTCAATATATATTATATAGTAATAATATGTGATTTTATTAAAAGTTAATAATAATAACAATAATAATAATAATATGTAATGTTAATAATAAGTAAAAAGTAATATAGTATTGTTAGCAAAGGATTGCTTATGTGCATAAATACAGTATCCGGTTGGTAATGCAGGCAATAGTCAATAATATGTGATGTTATCATTGCTTAATAATGTGATGTTATATAGTATTGCACAAGTGAGTTGTTGAGATTAGTGATGTCGCGAACATAAAATTTTCGGTTCGCGAACCGCGAACGCGAATTGCCACAAATGTTCGCGAACCGGCGAATCTGGTGAACCGCCATAGACTTCAATGGGCAGGCGGATTTTAAAACCCACAGGGACTCTTTCTGGCCACAATAGTGATGGAAAAGTTGTTTTAAGGGACTAACACCTGGACTGTGGCATGCCGGAGGGGGATCCATGTCAAAAACTCCCACGGAAAATTACATAGTTGATGCAGAGTCTGGTTTTAATTCATAAAGGCATAAATTACCTAACATTCCTAAATTGTTTGGATATAACGTGCTTTTAAAACATCAGGTAGGATGTTGTATCGATCAGGTAGTGTACGGTTAGGCCCGCTTCACAGGTGACAGACCAAACTCCGCGTTTCACGCACGCAAACTAACGCAAACAGTCCATTTGCACAACCGCAAACTCCCCATTTGCACAAGGTTGGATACCAAGGCTAGCAATGTCCCGTTCCTTGTTCCTCACTGATGTCATTGAAAGGTCTTCTTCCTCCACCCAGCTACGTACTACACAAGGGTCACCGAAAGGTGACAACAAGCCCCCTGGGAAGCCTGCTGTGTTTGGTCTTCCACCTCCACAAAGCCACCTTCCTCCTCTGAATCCTCTTCTTCAGACTCCTCTCACTGCGTTGCCTCTCTCTACATTATTATAAGGTGTGTTAAGCAGTACTACTCTTATCAGTTTAATACCTGTTACGTTACCTATCAGGGAACATGTATAAGGCCTGAATTTTCGGAACCGGGAGATGGAAAAAGATGCTTGGTTGGTCCTTCCACTTCAATTTTGGGGTTCGGCCCGTGCAGTCTAAGGTGCCACCAGATAGGAGTGGTGTGTTTGTATGGACTGACTCTTATCAGTTTAATACTTGTTACGTGATCCTATCAGGGGGCGTGTATAAGGCCTGGATTTTTGGAACCGGGAGATGGAAAAAGATGCTTGGTTGGTCGTATCACTTCAATTTTGGGGCAACGGCACTTGCAATCAAAGGTGCCCACCAGATAGTAGTGGCGTGTTTGTAAGTACTAATCTTATCAGTTTAATACCTGTTACAGCACCTATCAGGGGGCGTGTATAAGGCCTGGATTTGTGGAACCGGGAGATGGAAAAAGATGCTTGGTTGGTCCTCCCACTTCAATTTTGGGGCACGGCACGTGCAATCTAATGTGCTACCAGATAGGAGTGGCATGTTTGTAAGTACTACTCTTATCAGTTCAATACCTGTTATGTCACCTAAGAGGGGGCGTGTTTAAGGCCTGTATTTTTAGAACCGGGAGATGAAAAAAGATGCTTGGTTGGTCATATCACTTCAATTTTGGGGCACGGTGCGTGCAATCAAAGGTGCCACCAGATAGGAGTGGCGTGTTTGTAAGCACTACTCTTATCAGTTTAATACTTGTTACGTGACCTATCAGGGGGCGTGTAAAAGGCCTGGATTTTTGGAACCGGGAGATGGAAAAAGATGCTTGGTTGGTCGTATCACTTCAAATTTGGGGCACGGCGCATGCAATCTAAGGTGCCACGAGATAGGAGTGGCGTGTTTGTAAGTACTACTCTTATCAGTTTAATACCTGTTTCGTCACTTATCAGGGGGCGTGTATAAGGCCTGGATTTTTGGAACCGGGAGTAAGAAAAAGATGCTTGGTTGGTCTTATCACTTCAATTTTGGGGCACGGCACGTGCAATCAAAGGTGCCACCAGATAAGAGTGACATGTTTTTAATTACTACTCTTATCAGTTTAATACCTGTTTCGTCACTTAACAGGGGGCGTGTATAAGGCCTGGATTTTTGGAACCGGGAGATGGAAAAAGATGCTTGGTTGGTCCTCCCACTTCAATTTTGGGGCACGGCACGTGCAATCTAATGTGCCACCAGATAGGAGTGGCATGTTTGTAAGTACTACTCTTATCAGTTCAATACCTGTTATGTCACCTAAGAGGGGGCGTGTTTAAGGCCTGTATTTTTAGAACCGGGAGATGAAAAAAGTATGCTTGGTTTGGTCATATCACTTCAATTTTGGGGCACGGTGCAGTGCAATCAAAGGTGCCACCAGATAGGAGTGGTCGTGTTTGTAAGCACTACTCTTATCAGTTTAATTACCTTGTTACGTGACCTAGTCAGGGGGGCGTGTAAAAGGCCTGGATTTTTGGAACCAGGGAGATGGAAAAAAGATGCTTGGATTGGTCGTATCACTTCAAATTTGGGGACACGGCGCATGGCAATCTAAGGTTGCCACGAGATAGGAGTGGCGTGTTTGTAAGTACTACTCTTATCAGTTTAATACCTGTTTCGTCCTTATCAGGGGGCGTGTATAAGGCCTGGATTATTTGGAACCGGGAGTAAGAAAAAGATGCTTGGTTGGTTCTTATCACTTCCAATTTTGGGCACGGACACGTGCTATTCTAAGGTGCCACCAGATAGTAGTGGCATGTTTGTAAGTACTACTCTTATCAGTTTAATACCTGTTATGTCACCTATAAGGGTTCGTTTATAATGCATGGATTTTTAGAACCCGGAGATGAAAAATAATGCTTTGGTTGGTCATATCACTTCAATTTTGGGGCACTGTGCGTGCAATCAAAGGTGCCACCAGATAGGATTGGCGTGTTTGTAAGCACTACTCTTATCAGTTTAATACCTGTTACAGCACCTATCAGGGGGTGTATAAGGCCTGGATTTTTGGAACCGGGAGATGGAAAAAGAAGCTTGGTTGGTCGTATCACTTAAACTTTGGGGCACGGTGCATGCAATCTAAGGTGCCACGAGATAGGAGTGGCGTGTTTGTAAGTACTACTCTTATCAGTTTAATACCGTTACGTCACTTATCAGGGGGCGTGTATAAGGCCTGGATTTTTGGAACCGTGAGATGGAAAAGATGCCTGGTTGGTCGTATCACTTCAATTTTGGGGCATGGCACGTGCAATCACAAAGGTGCCACCAGATAGGAGTGGCGTGTTTGTAAGTACTACTCTTATCAGTTTTAATACCTGTTACAGCACCTATCAGGTGGCGTGTATAAGGCCTGGATTTTTGGAACCGGGAGATGGAAAAAGTTACTTGGTTGGTCGTATTACTTCAAATTTGGGGCACGGCGCATGCAGTCTAAGGTGCCACCAGATAGGAGTGGCGTGGTTGTAAGTACTACTCTTATCAGTTTATTACCTGTTATGTCACCTATCAGGGGGCGTGTATAAGGCCTGGATTTTTGGAACCGGGAGATGGAAAAAATGCTCGGTTGGTCGTATCACTTCAATTTTGGGGCACGACATGTGCAATTAAAGTTGCCACCAGATAGGAGTGGCGTGTTTGTAAGTACTACTCTTATCAGTTTAATACCTGTTACGTCACTTATCAGGGGGCGTGTATAAGGCCTGGATTTTTGGAACCGGGAGATGGAAAAAGATACTTGGTTGGTCGTATAACTTCAAATTTGGGGCACGGCGCATGCAGTCTAAGGTGCCACCAGATAGGAGTGGCGTGGTTGTAAGTACTACTCTTATCAGTTTAATACCTGTTTCGTCACTTATCAGGGGGCGTGTATGAGGCCTGGATTTTTGGAACCGGGAGTAAGAAAAAGATGCTTGGTTGGTCTTATCACTTCAATTTTGGGGCACGACATGTGCAATCAAAGTTGCCACCAGATAGGAGTGGCGTGTTTGTAAGTACTACTCTTATCAGTTTAATACCTGTTACGTCACTTATCAGGGGGCGTGTATAAGGCCTGGATTTTTGGAACCGGGAGATGGAAAAAGATACTTGGTTGGTCCTCCCACTTAAATTTTGGGGCACGGCGCGTGCAGTCTAAGGTGCCACCAGATAGGAGTGGTGTGTTTGTAAGTACTACTCTTATCAGTTTAATACCTGTTATGTTACTTATCAGGGTCATGTCTAAGGCCTGGATTTTTGGAACCGGGAGATGGAAAAAGATGCTTGGTTGGTCCTCCCACTTCAATTTTGGGGCACGACACGTGCAATCTAAGGTGCCACCAGATAGTAGTGGCATGTTTGTAAGTACTACTCTTATCAGTTTAATACCTGTTATGTCACCTATGAGGGTTCGTTTATAATGCATGGATTTTTAGAACCCGGAGATGAAAAAATAATGCTTGGTTGGTCATATCACTTCAATTTTGGGCACTGTGCGGTGCAATCAAAGGTGCCACCAGATAGGATTGGCGTGTTTGTAAGCACTACTCTGATCAGTTTAATACCTGTTACAGCACCTATCAGGGGGTGTGTATAAGGCCTGGATTTTTTGGAACCGGAGATGGAAAAAGAAAGCTTGGGTTGGTCGTATCACTTAAACTTTGGGGCAACGGTGCATGCAATCTAAGGTGCCACGAGATAGGAGTGGCGTGTTTGTAAGTACTACTCTTATCAGTTTAATACCTGTTACGTCACTTATCAGTGGGGCGTGTATAAGGCCTGGATTTTTGGAACCGTGAGATGGAAAAAAGATTGGCCTGGTTGGTCGTATCACTTAATTTTGGGGCATGGCACGTGCAATCAAAGGTGCCTACCAGATAGGAGTGGCGTGTTTTGTAAGGTACTACTCTTATCAGTTTAATACCTGTTACAGCATCTAGTCAGGTGGCGTGTAATAAGGCCTGGATTTTTGGAACCGGGAGAGATGAAAAGAGTTACTTGGTTGGTCGTATTACTTCAAATTTGGGGGCACGGCGCATGCAGTCTAAGGTGCCACCAGATAGGAGTGGCGTGGTTGTAAGTACTACTCTTATCAGTTTATACCTGTTACTTACTTATCAGGGGGCGTGTATAAGGCCTGGATTTTTGGAACCGGGAGATGGAAAAAAGATGCTTGGTTGGTCCGTACCACTTCAATTTTGGGGCACGTCGTGCTGCAATCTAAGGTGCCACCAGATTGGAGTGGCGTGTTTGTAAGTACTACTCTTATCAGTTTAATACCTGTTACAGCACCTATCAGGGGCGTGTATAAGGACAGGATATTTTAGACCGGGAGATGGAAAAAGATCTTGGTTGGTCATATCACTTCAATTTTGTGGCACGGCGCGTGCAGATCAAAGGTGCCACCAGATAGGAGTGGCGTGTTTGTAAGTACTACTCTTATCATTTTTAATATCTGTTACTGCACCTATCAGGGGCGTGTATAAGACCTGGATTTTTGGAACCAGGAGATGGAAAAAAAGATACTTGGTTGGTTGTATCACTTCAAATTTGGGGCACGGGCGGCCGTGCAATCTAAGGTCCATCAGATAGGAGTTGCGTGTTTGTAAGTACTACTCTTATCAGTTTAATACCTTTACGTCACTTATCAAGGGCGTGTATAAGGCCTGGATTTTTGGAACCGGGAGATGGAAAAAGATGCTTGGTTGGTCGTATCTACTTCAATTTGTGGCACGGCACGTGCAATCAAAGGTGCCACCAGATAGGAGTGGCGTGTTTGTAAGTACTACTCTTATCATATAAATACTTGTTACTGACCTATCAGGGGGCATGTATAAGGGCCTGGAGTTTTGGAACCGGGAGATGGAAAAAGATACTTGGGTTGGTCAAATCACTTCAATTTTGGGGCACCGGTGCGCGTGCAATCAAAGTTGCCACCAGATAGGAGTGGCATGTTTGCAAATACTACTCTTATCAGTTTAATACCTGTTTACGTCACTTATCAGGGGGCGTGATATAAGGCCTGGATTTTTGGAACCGGGGAGATGAAAAAAGATGCTTGGTTGGTCTTATCACTTCAATTTTGGGGGCACAGCACGTGCAATCAAAGGTGCCACCAGAAAGGAGTGGCGTGTTTGTAAGCACTACTCTTATCAGTTTAATACCTGTTACAGCACCTATCAGGGGGTGTGTATAAGGCCTGGATTTTTTGGAACCTGGGAGATGGAAAAAGTTACTTGTTGGTCGTATTACTTTAAATTTGGGGGCACGGCGCATGCAGTCTAAGGGTGCCACCAGATAGAGTGGCGTGGTTGTAAGTAGATACTCTTATCAGTTTTAATACCTGTTACGTCACCTATCAGGGGGCGTGTATAAGGCCTTGGATTTTTGGAACCGGGAGATGGAAAAAGATGCCTGGTTGGTCGTACCACTTCAATTTTGGGGGCATGGCATGTGCAATCAAAGGGTGCCACCAGATAGGAGTGGCGTGTTTGTAAGTACTACTCTTATCAGTTTAATACCTGTTACAGCACCTATCAGGGGGCGTGTATAAGGACTGGATTTTTTAGAACCAGGAGATGGAAAAAGATGCTTGGTTGGTCATATCACTTCAATTTTGTGGCACGGCGCGTGCAATCAAAGGTGCCACCAGATAGGAGTGGCGTGTTTGTAAGTACTACTCTTATCAGTTTAATATCTGTTACAGCACCTATCAGGGGCTTGTATAAGACCTGGATTTTTGGAACCAGGAGATGGAAAAGATACTTGGTTGGTTGTATCACTTCAATTTTGGGGCACGGCGCGTGCAATCTAAGGTGCCATCAGATAGGAGTTGCGTGTTTGTAAGTACTACTCTTATCAGTTTAATACCTGTTACGTCACTTATCAAGGGGCGTGTATAAGGCCTGGATTTTTGGAACCGGGAGATGGAAAAAGATACTTGGTTGGTCGTATCACTTCAATTTTGGGGCACGGCGCGTGCAATCAAAGTTGCCACCAGATAGGAGTGGCATGTTTGCAAATACTACTCTTATCAGTTTAATACCTGTTACGTCACTTATCAGGGGGCGTGTATAAGGCCTGGATTTTTGGAACCGGGAGATGAAAAAAGATGCTTGGTTGGTCTTATCACTTCAATTTTGGGGCACAGCACGTGCAATCAAAGGTGCCACCAGATAGGAGTGGCGTGTTTGTAAGCACTACTCTTATCAGTTTAATACCTGTTACAGCACCTATCAGGGGGTGTGTATAAGGCCTGGATTTTTGGAACCGGGAGATGGAAAAAGAAGCTTGGTTGGTCGTATCACTTCAAATTTGGGGCACGGTGCATGCAATCTAAGGTGCCACGAGATAGGAGTGGCGTGTTTGTAAGTACTACTCTTATCAGTTTAATACCTGTTACGTCACTTATCAGGGGGCGTGTATAAGGCCTGGATTTTTGGAACCGGGAGATGGAAAAAGATGCCTGGTTGGTCGTACCACTTCAATTTTGGGGCATGGCACGTGCAATCAAAGGTGCCACCAGATAGGAGTGGCGTGTTTGTAAGTACTACTCTTATCAGTTTAATACCTGTTTACAGCACCTATCAGGGGGCGTGTATAAGGCATGGATTTTTGGAACCGGGAGATGGAAAAAGTTACTTGGTGGTCGTATACTTTAAATTTGGGGCACGGGCATGCAGTCTAAGGTGCCACCAAGATAGGAGTGGCGTGGTTGTAAGTACTTACTCTTATCAGTTTAATACCTGTTACGTCACCTATCAGGGGGCGTGTATAAGGCCTGGATTTTTGGAACCGGGTTATGGAAAAAGATGCTCGGTTGGTCGTATCACTTCAATTTTGGGGCACGACATGTGCAATCAAAGTTGCCACCAGATAGGAGTGGCGTGTTTGTAAGTACTACTCTTATCAGTTTAATACCTGTTACGTCACTTATCAGGGGGCGTGTATAAGGCCTGGATTTTTGGAACCGGGAGATGGAAAAAGATACTTGGTTAGTCCTCCCACTTCAGTTTTGGGGTACGGCACGTGCAGTCTAATGTGCCACCAGATAGGAGTGGTGTGTTTGTAAGTACTACTCTTATCAGTTTAATACCTGTTACGTTACTTATCAGGGGGCGTGTATAAGGCCTGGATTTTTTAGAACCGGGAGATGGAAAAAGATGCTTGGTTGGTCATATCACTTCAATTTTGGGGCACGGCGCGTGCAATCAAAGGTGCCACCAGATAGGAGTGGCATGTTTGTAAGTACTACTCTTATCAGTTTAATACCTGTTACGTCACTTATCAGGGGGCGTGTATAAGGCCTGGATTTTTGGAACCGGGAGATGAAAAAAGATGCTTGGTTGGTCTTATCACAACAATTTTGGGGCACAGCACGTGCAATCAAAGGTGCCACCAGATAAGGGTGGCATGTTTTTAAGTACTACTCTTATCAGTTTAATACCTGTTTGGTCACCTATCAGGGGGCGTGTATAAGGCCTTGATTTTTGGAACCGGGAGATGGAAAAAGATGCTCGGTTGGTCGTATAACTTCAATTTTGGGGCACGACATGTGCAATCAAAGTTGCCACCAGATAGGAGTGGCGTGTTTGTAAGTACTACTCTTATCAGTTTAATACCTGTTACGTCACTTATCAGGGGGCGTGTATAAGTCCTGGATTTTTGGAACCAGGAGATGGAAAAAGATACTTGGTTGGTCCTCCCACTTCAGTTTTGGGGTACGGCACGTGCAGTCTAAGGTGCCACCAGATAGGAGTGGTGTGTTTGTAAGTACTACTCTTATCAGTTTAATACCTGTTACGTTACTTATCAGGGGCGTATAAAGGCTGGATTTTTTAGAACCGGGAGATGGAAAAAGATGCTTGGTTGGTCATATCACTTCAATTTTGGGGCACGGCGCGTGCAATCAAAGGTGCCACCAGATAGGAGTGGCATGTTTGTAAGTACTACTCTTATCAGTTTAATACCTGTTTCGTCACTTATCAGGGGGCGTGTATAAGGCCTGGATTTTTGGAACCGGGAGAATGAAAAAAGATGCTTGGTTGGTCTTATCACAACAATTTTGGGGCACAGCACGTGCAATCAAAGGTGCCACCAGATAAGGGTGGCATGTTTTTAAGTACTACTCTTATCAGTTTAATGCCTTTTACATCACCTATCAGGGGGCGTGTATAAGGCCTGGATTTTTGGAACCGGGAGATGGAAAAAGATGCTTGGTTGGTCGTATCACTTTAATTTTGGTGCACGGCATGTGCAATCAAAGTTGCCACCAGATATGAGTGGCGTGTTTGTAGGTACTACTCTTATCAGTTTAATACCTGTTACGTCACTTATCAGGGGGCGTGTATAAGGCCTGTATTTTTGGAACCAGAGTTGGAAAACGATACTTGGTTGTCGTATAACTTCAAATTTGGGGTACAGTACATGCAATCAAAGGTGCCACCAGATAGGAGTGGCGTGTTTGTAAGTACTACTCTTATCAGTTTAATACCTGTTTCATCACCTATCAGGGGGTGTGTATAAGGCCTGGTTTTTGGAACTGGAAGATGGAAAAAGATACTTGGTTGGTCGTATTACTTCAATTTTGGTGCACGGCGCGTGCTATCTAAGGTGCCACCAGATAGGAGTGGTGTGTTTGTAACTACACTACTTATCATATAATACCTGTTACGTCACCTATCAGGGGGCGTGTATGAGGCCTGGATTTTTGGAACCGGGAGATGGAAAAAGATGCTCGGTTGGTCGTATCACTTCAATTTTGGGGCACGACATGTGCAATCAAAGGTGCCACCAGATAGGAGTGGCGTGTTTGTAAGCATTACTCTTATCAGTTTAATACCTGTTACAGCACCTATCAGGGGGAGTGTATAAGGCCTGGATTTTTGGAACCGGGAGATGTAAAAAGAAGCTTGGTTGGTCGTATCACTTCAAATTTGGGGCACGGTGCATGCAATCTAAGGTGCCACGATATGGAGTGGCTTTTTGTAAGTACTTCTCTTATCAGTTTAATACCTGTTACGTCACTTATCAGGGGGCGTGTATAAGGCCTGGATTTTTGGAACCGGGAGATGGAAAAAGATGCCTGGTTGGTCTACCACTTCAATTTTGGGGCTGGCACGTGCAATCAAAGGTGCCACCAGATAGGAGTGGCGTGTTTTGTAAGTACTACTCTTATCAGTTTAATACCTGTTACAGCACCTATCAGGTGGCATGTATAAGGCCTGGATTTTTGGAACCGGGAGATGGAAAAAGTTACTTGGTTGGTCGTATTACTTTAAATTTGGGGCACGGCGCATGCAGTCTAAGGTGCCACCAGATAGGAGTGGCGTGGTTGTAAGTACTACTCTTATCAGTTTAATACCTGTTACGTCACCTATCAGGGGGCGTGTATAAGTCCTGGATTTTTGGAACCAGGAGATGGAAAAAGATGCTCGGTTGGTTGTATCACTTCAATTTTGGGGCACGACATGTGCAATCAAAGTTGCCACCAGATAGGAGTGGCATGTTTGTAAGTACTACTCTTATCAGTTTAATACCTGTTACGTCACTTATCATGGGGCGTGTATAAGGCCTGGATTTTTTGAACCGGGAGATGGAAAAAGATACTTGGTTGGTCCTCCCACTTCAGTTTTGGGGCACGGCACGTGCAGTCTAAGGTGCCACCAGATAGGAGTGGCGTGTTTGTAAGTACTACTCTTATCAGTTTAATACCTGTTACGTTACTTATCAGGGGGCGTGTATAAGGCCTGGATTTTTTAGAACCGGGAGATGGAAAAAGATGCTTGGTTGGTCGTATCACTTCAATTTTGGGGCACAGCGCGTGCAATCAAAGGTGCCACCAGATAGGAGTGGCGTGTTTGTAAGTACTACTCTTATCAGTTTAATATCTGTTACAGCACCTATCAGGGGCTTGTATAAGGCCTGGATTTTTGGAACCAGGAGATGGAAAAAGATACTTGGTTGGTAGAATCACTTCAAATTTGGGCACAGCGCGTGCAATCAAAGGTGCCACCAGATAGGAGTTGCGTGTTTTGTAAGTACTACTCTTATCAGTTTAATACTTGTTACGTCACCTATCAGGGGCGTGTATAAGGCCTGGATTTTTGGAACCGGGAGATGGAAAAAGATACTTGGTTGGTCGTATCACTTCAATTTTGGGGCACGGCGCGTGCAATCAAAGGTGCCACCAGATAGGAGTGGCATGTTTGTAAGTACTACTCTTATCAGTTTAATACTGTTACGTCACTTATCAGGGCGTGTTTAACCTGGATTTTTGGAACCGGGAGATGAAAAAAGATGCTTGGTTGGTCTTATCACTTCAATTTTGGGGCACGGCACGTGCAATCAAAGGTGCCACCTGATAAGAGTGACATGTTTTTAAGTACTACTCTTATCAGTTTAATACCTGTTACGTCACTTATCAGGGGGCGTGTATAAGCCTGGATTTTTGGAACCGGAGATGGAAAAAGATACTTGGTTGGTCCTCCCACTTAAATTTTGGGGCACGGCGCGTGCAGTC